>VYZM01005468.1:157577-180584 GCA_013398915.1 Dromas ardeola
TTTAACTTTTTTTCCTCCTGTAAATCCTAGCAGCCTGTGTGCTGTCATGTCGCTGCCATAGCACTTCCTGTTTGGGGTTTCTGTGAGGAGCCTCAGCTCGGCTTTTGCTGGGTGCTCATAGCAACCCACCACCAATGCACAGCCACGGCTGAGCCAGTTCCTGTTTTCTCTTAGTGCTGCATGGTGGCCACAAAACAGCATGGCTGTGGAGCTGCCGAGCACTGGCACGCTTGTTCTTCTGTTGCTGGTGGAAATTTGGACCAGCAGCAGCACACAAAGTTAGGAGTGTTAGGGGATGTCGGGCAAGTTACTGTCATGGACCCCTGGAAAGGTGATTTTCAAAAGCCTTGCTTCTGCCTTCCTGAGGGACAAAGTTTTCTACGGGGAAGTTTCCTAACTGTTGTTGGCAAATAGAGTGAATTCTTGAAACCAGGAATTCCTGCATAGAGTAATTACCTGTATTTTAAGAGGTAATAAAATCATCCATAATCTAGGTCTCAGCCAGTGTCTCCTGTAAGGAATTTCACAGCTAGACTATAGATAGTCAGTGTAGAAGATCTGGCAATTTATTTATTTATTTTCTTATAACCAAGCTGTTGACATTGGAAAATGGTGTTTTGCTGAAAATAGTACAGCTGGCATGTGTGAAAACTCAATGTAAGATTTTAAATAACTGGAGACCAGAAGAGGCACTACTGCATTGCCACCTTAGCATTATTGTCATCCTTTATTCTACCCCATTAGTTACAGTATAGTCTGAATATATGGTACTTAGTAATAATTATGTGTGAATAATGCGTGCATATGATCGACAGAGTAGAATTTTTGATGTCCTTAAAGTGAAATGCATAGAAAACATCTAAAAAACTTTATCTAGAATTTTCATAGAATTAAATTTTTCAACTTCTGTTTCCTATTAAGAATTACAATTAACTTCAAAGCATTGTACTTGGTTTGTGCTGGAAGATCCTTTTTCTGTCCATGTCTGCAAGCAATAGTTGAGCAGATACATACTTCAACTCTAACAGTAGTGTCTGGAATTTTGGTTTATTATTTCACTGTGTGGAAAGGCATAAGACAATGTCTGTGTTTTTACCAAATGGAAAGAGTTTCATCAGGAAATGTCTCCACTCCAAGTATGTTCAGGTTTTCTTTACTGCAATCAATACGGTTATTCATGGATTTCTGGTCCTAGTCACTCGTGGCTATATTTAACATATGTCATTGTACTAGGCTACATCGTTTTAAGAACACTTTTTATTGTTGTACAGATGTGTGTTGCAATGAGGCCAGTGTTGTATATGGCCAGAGTGCTGTATAAATCTGTCTCCTACTCCTGTAAACACGACCAGGGTTGCTGTGTGTGTTGGGTTTTGCTGATGGTTGATGTCTGTTTTAAATTCCTGTAGTGGCTGAAGCCAGCTCAGCAGATCATTCTTAGTGTACGTTCGGCAGCCTCGCAGCTTTGCATAAATAATTGCTCAGGTGATCTGCATAGTTTCTGTAGTGCTGAAAATGATTTGCATTTGCTGATGATGAGGTCTATGGCATTATATATCTGTTTGTGATGACGTGTCCTCTGTTGACAGAACAGATTATTTTTTTTCCAGGAATTTTGAATCTTCTGAAATGAAATGTCCGTTTAATTTTCAGTGACTACTTTCTTCTAAAGGTCAATGGTTACACAGGCACGATTAGGAGTATCTCTGCTGTTTTTATTAACAGGGATGAACCAACATTACATGGGAAAAGCAAGTAAACACTGTGGCAAAATTAAGACTCCTGCTTTTCTTTGGCCTTAGTACAAGTGTAATGACTTGTAAATATGCACGAGTATGTTGCCACGTTTGATGAGAAGACTGCTGCAGAAAGGTGTGCCTGAGGCCATGAAAGGATTGGTGGCAGATCTAGAATGAGAAATCAAGACCTCTTGACTACCTGAATCTGCTCTCATTTGTTTGAATCCATGCTTTCTTTTCATCAAAGACGACATATATCTCTCCACACCATCCGTAGATAATATTGCCTTTAGCCATTGCAGGAAGACTCAGCAGTTTTGAAAAATTCCCGGTTATTCACCAACAGCGTGAAAAATGTGTTGGAGCTGCAGGCTAGCTGTTAAAATTGTGATGCAAGGGTGTGGCCAAGTGTCAGAACTCTGTTGGCAACTGATTTTGTGTGTGTGTGCATACATTATTCATCTTAACCAAAACCAAGTCGTCTTTCATTTTCTGGTTGCCATGCCTTGTGTCCCAGCCTGGTTGGGGTCAGTGGGGTGGGTGAGGCAGCCCTAGCCCATTGCTTGAGCTCTCCCACAGGAGAGCCTGCTGGATACAGCAGCAAAGAGGAACAAACTTGTTTTATAGGAGCAACTCAATTCCTCATGCTTTTAACTCAATCACCTAAACACTATTGTCTTAACCCTCCCCCCTCTTTTTAAAAATAAGCAGACTACATCTGAAAGTGGAAGTACGACTTTAATGCCTGGAGTGATACGATTATTGCAATAACGATTTCTCATTTTACTCAAATCACAACGGACCGTGGTTTGCATAGTGGGCATAAATTAAGCTCTGTGGACAATGCTGTGTTACCTCTCTGACATAAAAGGGTATGTCAGGCAGAAATATTTACGTACATACTGCAAAAATCCCAAACAAATCCTCTCCTGCTAAGCACTCTGTGTAGGTTGGCTTAAGTTATTAATACAATTGCTTAGCCTTGTTATTTAGTGATACGTAGGCAGATAATTGGTATAATTTTGTGAGCTACACAATCCAAATTGTTCTTGGCCACAATTTTTAACAAGCAGTGTATAGAAGTTTCTAAGGAGCATCTGTATGACCTTCAGCCAGCTTCATGGATAAGATGGCCATGGTATGCTAGTTCATCTGTGACAAGTGCTATCGCTGGCTTCCAGCTGTTGGAAGGATATGAAGGCCAGGGTAGCAAGCTTGCTGTGTGCCCTTCTTGCCGCCTCAAGGATCTTGAACTCTACCATTTCATGGTCACTGCAGCCAAGGCTGCCCTTGAGCGTGACATTCCCCACCAGCCCCTCCTTGTTGGTGAGAACAAGGTCCAGCATCACACCTCTCCTCCTTTGCTCCTCTATCGCTTGGAGAAGGAAGTTATTATCATCAATGCATTCCAGGAACTTCCAGGGTTGCTTGTGCTCTGCTGTGTTGTCCCTCCATGAGGACCAGGGCTTGTGGGTGTGAAGCTGCTCCAGTCTGGTACTCTCTTTTGCATCTGATGAAATGCTTTAAGCACTAGACCAAGCAGGATGGGGTAACTCTTGGTCTGCAGACTGGATTTGCCCTTAGTCCCTTTGGGAGCGGAGCAGTGCAGAGTAGCTCTCCTTTGCCCCACCGCCCCGTGTGCCTCCTGCATCAGTGCAGATTTCTTCCACTCGTGTCCATCTCCCTGCAGCGCTCAGGAGCAGCTACATATGATTTTAGTTGCCTTCACTGCTTTTTGCAATTTCTTTTTTGTTGCAAAACTTGTCCTGAGCTTTGAGCTGCTGTGAGGTTGGTTGTTTAGTTTGGTTTTTTGCAAGACAGTCCTGTTTCTGGGGTCAGCTGCAATCATATGCTGCAAGTACATTTTTACTTTGTGTCTGCATGTAAGAATATAAAATCAAATGTCAGGGTGCGTGGCTGCAAGAGAGACTAACACTGAGAACGAGACGGGTTCCTGTGCCATGGGAAGGGAAGCAGCAAAAAATTTTGTGGCCCACTTGAACTCTTTTTTTCCCCAGAAAAATCTTTCTCCTCACCAATCTCGGCAGTGGTGTCCTCTAGTGAGCATGTTCTCCAGGTGATGGAACTTTGCTCAGTTTGCACCATGAACAGAGATTATGGTTGCTTTATTGCCACTGAACTTTTTCTGCAAACAGAATGTTTATTACAGGAGGTCTCGAAATTTGCACTTAAATGTTTACATTCATAGACTTTGAACTTAGCTTGGTAACTAAGCAAGATATTTTGACATATAACCATTCTATTTGCTGGAAATTGAGGAGGTCAGTTATGTAAATGATTAGCAGAATAAAAAATTCAAATAAACAGGTTTATCAAATGTATTTTCTACTGTCAATGATGAAATTGTAGCAGTGTCTGATGTTAGTTCAGAAATGTTTAAATATACCGCCGTGGAAAATTTTAGGTCTGGTATATGTTGTATAGGCGTCTTATTTCATATTGTGAACTTGAATGGGCTTGGCTGTTTATGTTTGTATGTTCATTAGAAAGTACTTGGAAAATACAGTGCAGCATCTTATGGTTACCCTAAAACTGTTCATGGCCTCCTAAATGTTGAAAAGCAAATACCTCGGTTGTTTCATGAAACATAGACAAAAGAGGAAAGTTTTGGCTAGTATTTTGCAAGAGCTATAGACAAAGTGGTGTGTATAGTGAGACAATGTGGCAGATCTTCAGATGGTGTCTCAGGTGTAGCTCTGTCTCAGCTGCATTTTGAGCAGCTGAAGATTGGATCTCTGTATAACTGCTAATTTCAAGAGCCAGTCCCGGCTTTCTTTGCCCAACAGGCGTTACTGCGTGGGGTGCAGTGAAGTAATTTTTTTGTCCAAGGAAAAGAAGAGTGAGGCCTCATAACTTTCATAACTACTTTATTTAAAACCTCATAATCATTATTCATTTAATTTGGCCAACACACTTTTTAATAATCCCAAGTGTTAACATGTCACTCTGGGCTCTCGCAGGTGAGTGCAGTTCGACAAGGAGCCCTCTCTCTCTGCCTCTGCTGCACTGGGACGCTGCCGGAGCGCGGGCTGCGCCTTGGCAGGCGTGCTCAATGGCCTTCTTTCACCAAAGTGTAAAACTTGGCTGTAAGGCGGGTTTGGAAAGACACACTGCCTTGCTGTTGCACAAAGAAAATTGTTGCTCCTCGGGGAAATAACAAAGTTAGAGCTCTGGTGCCAAATGTTATAGGATGCCGGCACAGCGAGTGTTTGCATTCTGAGAGATCTCTGCCTTGCCATTAACAAGGACTGATTGTGCGGGAGGAAAGCATTTGCTTTGCCTTCAAGACTTGTGAGCAGAATTGCCATTAGAGTTTATTCATTGCCTCATACATTTATTTTTTTTCTTAGGCACCATCAGCTGGCATACTTGGCTTTAAATCGGAAGGAATAAGTTTGTAATAGATTGCTGTAAAGTGATATAATAATCTCCTTGTTCAGTAAAACTCTGATTTATATGGCATTGTTTTCATCCCAGGATGTATATGTGAAAGAGCATCTTAATTGCTACTACATCCCATGCAGTAAGAAAGTGGATTTTGGAGAAGTTAATGCTAAAAGCAAAGTTGCTGAGTAGTTTGTTAATATTAATATTAATAAAGTGTTAAGCATTTTACAAAATACCCTTTTTTGGCTCCTGAGTAGGTGATCAACTCGTGATACTGTATGGAGAGCTTTCCTTTTAAATTGCATTTTTATTTTTTCATCAGAAATCAAGCTCAAGTCTTTCTTATTGCCTTAACAGAGTTTCTGAAGGCACAAAGGGCCTGTTCTGGTGAATTCAGAGAAAGGTTTTCAAAGCTGTTGTGATGCAGAATAGGAAGGAGAATAATCCAGTCCATCGGAAGTTTTGTGAGAGTGTTGGTTCGAAAATCATCACAGTGTATCTCCAGGTAGAAAGGGTGTGGACACCTTGAATGCTCAGTTACTACAGTGTAATGCTTTGAAATGGAGACTAACATACCTGTGCATATAGATGGAGGAAAGGATTGGAACTTCCTGATGGTAAAGAGGCATTTTGTGCTACTGGGAGTAGTGCTGCAGCGCATCAGCGTTTGAATATATGTGTTTGAGTGTTCAGGAAGAATAACGCTTCCTTTCTTCTCAGTGCCTTTCTCCCCTCGCTCTTGCTGAAGCACATTTCAGTGAAGTACTCATCAATTACATGTTTCAAACCTTACTTTAGGGTATTTTTTTCCTCTCATTGGTGATGTTTTCTCAACCTGCCCAGTTATGTGCAGATCTGTGCTGTAATTGGCAAGTAAAACTTTGCGAGTTCTATAATAACTTACATTATCAGCTAAGATAGGAATCTGTGTTCAAATTACTGGCAGGTGTTAGTTGCTACAATTGTACCCAGGATTAATGGAGATCATTAATTTAGCAGATCGTGCAACTGCAGTGTCTGTTTTAGAAAAAGTATGGAAACTGGAGAATAGAGGTGTCTTACATTTTCTATCAGCACCTCAGAGAACCGCACTTTAAATCCAGATATAAAATGGAGCAACTTTATTGTCTGAGTAGAATTACATCTGCTTATACTAGCTTTGACCAAAATATTTTACAAACTATAGCACAGGGTTTATAGGCTGTAGTGTCCAGCACTGCACTCAGATGTTTTTTGTTGTGTTTAATGACTCAGTTTCAGATCTTCTATAGATCATGTTTTGCATTAGTAGATTTAGCATATGTGTATCCCAGCCTGCAAACAAAAAGGGCTATACTTCATATCCTAGCAGAGAATTTTCCATGATCATGTGGGAGTGTTTTCCCTTTCTTTTTTTTCCTTTTTTTTTTTTTTTGACTCTCATGACATGAATTCACACTTCTTTCCCCATTTTCAAGGTACAACAGTTTGTATTTATTTCACTTTGAAATCTCCATCTTTTGCAAACAACCTGCCTGCTATGGATGAATAAACCATAAGAAAAGGACTTACGCCCCTTGCAAATGACTGCAACATCTATTTGTTTATGGAGTGGGAGTAAGTCAGTGACTTTTAAGGTATAGGCACAGACCCTTTCCTCCTCCCATCATAAAGTCCCAACTCTGTATCTTTCATTACTTACAGAAAACTGTAGCCACTCTGCTTCTGTCATTCTGAGGTCTGTCTGCAGGTTTTAGCTCTTAATTGCAGGACTTGGAGTCATCTCACTTTAACATTGTAACTCCTTCTTGTTAGGGTTTTATATATTACTTTCCTCAGCTAGCAATCAAAAACTCAAAGGCTCATTTCCTTTCTTCCTTTTTCGGAAATGAGTTGTCTTTTTTAGCTGAACTTGAGGATAAGGCCCTCGCATTACTATTTAAAGATCTTGCTTACCACATGTTAAGGAAGGTCATGGAGTTGCCTAACCTTCACTCCATTAAAACAGCTCTAAAGGGCTGTGCATTAATTACATCTCTGCTTAGTTTAGTACAATGGTACTTCTTGCTTGCCGAGAAAGCCCTGACTTCAGATAGCATGAGCTCCATTTCAGGTGCCCTGGACAGTTTTTCTCCTGGTCACTAAGGAATGAATGAATTCAGAGTATGTGTGTCATTGCTTTCAAAGACATCTTTTTAAAAAAGCCAGCAACTGTTATTCTGATGATCCTTTCTTTACCAATACAACCTCCCCTCCTCTCCAAAAGTCAGATCTAGTGACTTGCTCTTTTTTGTCCATATTGAAAACATACCCAGCTAGACAGTCAAATTCTTAGCTGATCTGGCATGAGCAGTGTTAGCTCATATTAAAGTGGACTTACGGTTTATTTCCCCTGAAATTTTCAGCTTTTTTTCAATCAAAATAGTAAGAATACATTAGTAATCTCTTCAAAACAAAAAAAGCCATCGCCTTAGAACTGAACATCCTTGATTTGGTTGACAGATTCTGTTGTAGAAATATTGTATTTTAAATTGTTCAGTAGAAAAAAACTTTCTTGTTATCTCTGTAAAAATATAGTTACTATTGGTGTGAGATAATGTTGAAAAACTGCATTATCTTTCAAATACAGGAATCTTGTCAGTTATAGTTCGAGAGGTGTTTGATATACGTTGCCTTTACTTAAAGGAACTGTTGCTTATGGAAGCTACCAACAGAATGAGTTGAGGTATGTTTCCTCTTACATAAAACTGCATTTCCTATCTGCCTGGCAGTCACCTGTCAGTTGCAGAATGGTTAGAATGAGAAACACCTTCCTTTGATTTTTATTTTTTTTTTTTCTGAAACACTTGCTTCTTGAATAATATTGCCATTAGCAATGTAATGTTCAGTAAATTATCTGCCTCTGACAGAGTAAAGTGTTTATTTATGCTTTAGATCAGTGATGGTATCTTCAAGAAAAGAGATGTTGTATGTGTAGCAATTTTTTGATTTTTATTTAGTTATTTATTTATTGCTAAGCCTGAATAATCAATCCGCACTCATCTCCAGAAGTGCTGGTTTGTTCCAGCAAGTAGGAAACTTTTCCTTATGTTTCGGTGAGAACCTGCCTGCAACATCTTATTAGTTTACAGTTTCCATATTGTTTTACTTTAATGTATCATGTCAGAAACTGAAGTACATACTCCTCAGTTTTATTTAATAAAAAAAAAAAAAAAAGAAAAAAGAATGATAACTTTCCCGGGTCCAGGCTGCCAGGAAGATGTCAGGCTTCTGTTCAGACTCATCCCAGTTTGCTTCGGTTGTGTTTTAAAGGCAATTTGTAGTTCTCAGGACAGTAAAAACCCTTGCATTTTTCTCTATGAGCATCCCAAAGCAGCTGTGTGCAGTGCTTGGACAGTGAAAATTTCGCGTGACAGCTGAGAATAAATTGTCGTGCAGTAGGTATAGAGCAGCCCCTGGGACAGGACTCATCATAATCATCACTGACCTAGTCCTTTTAACCCTTACTTTCTCGTAGCTCCTAGCCTTTCAAAAACAAAAATCAAGCTGTAGGAATAACCCCAGTAACACTGAAATTCAGCCCAGAAAAGGGAGAAATGCTAGGCACACAGCATGAAGCTTACTGGGAAATTTGCACTTGCTTGCTTGTTCTGTGCAAGGTGCTCAAATACAGATGAGTGTCAGTAGAAATCTTCTTTGATAGCCTTATGTGATGATTTCCTGCTTCCAGGAAGTATAATGTTAGAATTTGCTTTTGTTCTTTGTGTTTTGTCCAGAGGGATGGCAGTCCAGGTTATGTGTCGGAAAGAAGGGCATTCCTCTTCTCCCATTAAAAATAATGCTCAGTCTGGAGTTTGTGGAATACCAGTCTATGAAATTCTGCCCTCTGGGAGTTTGGGATGAACTGGCTTCATCCATCCTGCCTTTACTTCTAGTCTGAGTTTTTCTATGCGGCTAAGATGGATACTCAGGATGTTGGGAAACACTCCTGAAATTTGTGTAAGTCATTCTTGCTGTACTGACATAGTTTTCATTTCCACCGTAGTAATTCACTGTCCCAGATATCAGCACTGACTTGCTGGCAGAAAGCATACAGGGCCCATTTTTGTGGCCAGAAGGCGTACTGAGTGCCAGAGAAGTGAGGGCTCTGCGTCTTAATGGTCAATGATACCATCTCAGCGGATTTCTTGGCTATGAAGGAGTTCCTCTCTGAAACAATGATGTGCTGTCTGCTTCCCCTCCATCTGTATGCTGTTATGAATGCCATGTGTTTTCTTCCACAAATTGAAAGGAAGTTGTAGTTTCCCAAGGACCTACTTGCCTTTCATTCCATAAGGAAGAACATGGAATTTGTTTTGTTTTGTTTTGTTTTTTTTTTTTACTGGGTCAGCAATTCTGTCATAAAAAGGATATGGCTGTAGTGATGAAAATGACTTAGCCAAAACATTTATCAAGCTACTGAAGCCATGAAATCATAAAATTAGTGGTGAAGCAGTAAGAGCAAGTTGGCCTTTGATCTCAATACTGTACAGATTTTTTTCATTCAGAGAAGTAGAATAGAGTCAAATTCTTGAATGTGGGTATAACTACAACAAAAGCCTTGGGTGACCAGTGTATTTGTAAAAGTATATATTTGCACAAGCAATTTTCAAAATTGAGAAATGCAGTGGGTCGTGGAATACTACTGTTCACTTTCAGAGGTAATTATGAAAACTGTTAGCCTGCATGCTGCACAGTTCTAATTGTATGTGCAAATAAGCAATGTCCAGGCTCGGTAGCTTACTGTTGGAGTGCTCAGCCCTAGACAGACTTATAAAGTAGCTTTTTCCTATGGAATGTTCTGCTTACATTGTGTTTGTATTATTCCACAAAGATGCAGTCAAGTCAGTAGGAGACCAAAGAGAAATAGGTTCAATTTCAAATAGAAATGCAATCAAGTTTAAAGAAATCTAAAGCCAGTTTTAAATGCTTATGCTCCAGTAATGTCTGGCTTTCTCTTCTAACATGTATGTTATGCAAGAGCTTTGCATCTTAAAGCAGGGTACTGTGAGGTTTGATTACTCTAGTTTCAGGCCAGATGCTGAGCCCTTATGGCTAAATTAAATGCCTGTTTTTGTATCAGACATGACTCTATGTTACATGGAGGTAATATGCCTCTGCGTCAAAATATGTTGATATCCTCATGGCATGTCTTCTGCTCTCACCGTAACCTGAGAATATTGTAGCTCTGATCTGCTTAAGCAGCTACTATATTTATTTAGATATGCTATTACGGGATTTACAGAGAGTCTGTATTAGCCCATAAACTCAGCCTTCAGCCTCCCCCAAAATAAGATACTATGGAGGAAGACCTTTCAGCACTGGATCCTGGATGCAACAATAACGTACTTGTTTATACATTTTTTGAGGCTGCATTCAGAGATGCTAAAAGTGTAGACAGATTTCAAATGATGATTTAATTGTTTACAAGTGAGTGTTTTCTGCAGCATACAAAAGAGATGAACTAATCCCAAAAGGCTTTTTGATATAACTTGAACAGATGATTTCCTGACATTGTTATATATCCTGGTTTAAGGCGATGAATAATTAGCTATTTAAGTTTAAAAAAAAAAATACCTTGAGAACTAGATGTCAGCTGAAAAGCTGTCAGTAAATATGGAACAGCTTTGCATGTCAAGTTGATTATAGCAATGAATAAAAGGAATTACCAGGAAAATGAACCATGCAGTGTGCAGTTTTTAACTTCAGTCTCCCCACAGTTTCTCCCGTCTCATTCTCCAGATTCCTAGGGTGCTTGTGATATTATCAAGCTGTGGAGTTCCCTTTCACAAAATCCTTTACTTTGGGCAACTCTTTATTGCTCTTTACTCCACTTCATCAATGTGCAGTCACTTGAAACTTTACATTCAAGGATTTCCCCCCTCCAGACCCAAGTGCCATTAATAGCATCTTTTGTCTGACTTCCTGAAATATGGAAAGCCACTTACTGCACAGCTTCAGTTCCAGGCGACTGCCGGGGACCAAGCAGCTCGGCTGAGGGCAGTGGGTTCTTCTCTCCTGCACGTCCAGCAAACTGCACGTTTATCCTCTAGTAACAGAGGTTAGTTTGTGTTTTTCAGAGTGGATCCAATGGGCATATTCTCTGTGCAGTTAGTAAAAGAGCAGTTGCTAGGTCTGAGCTGAAGAGTTTGCAGGCTTAGTGGGATGGTACTAAGTGAATTGCAATAAAGAGTTTTGGAGCCTTTTTAACAAAAGCAGGAAGTTGGTTTTGAAGGTCCGAACCCTGCCTGTGAAGGGCACTGTGGACATACAAGCTAATCAGGGTCTTAAAAATCTGGTTCATTTAAGCAGGTGGGACTGAATTAGTGTTCTTTGAATTATTCAGCTTGAAAATAAAATCATGCTTCTGTAGGAATTCTGTTAGGAATTTAGATGGGCTGAATCTCCTGACACCTACATGTGTGGAAGCAGTACTGACTGCAGTGCGGCGGGCGGAGATGCTTTGGCAGGACTTGTGAGACTATATTCATGTTTGTATATGAGCAGTCATCACCATGGCATCTGAAGGCCCGTGCAAAATGGAGCTGCTGTAGGGCCATCTTGTGTCTAGATGACAATTGCTGTTTACCAACACAGAATACCTGTCTTGATATGCTGAAGTGGTGGACTTCGCCTTTCTCCCATCATCATGACTGTAGTGAGCCAAAGCAGTACTGGAAACCTGTTCCAGAAGAGAGAGGGAGGCTCTCCTGGCAGAGGCAACTGTGCTGTTTATAGAAAATAGATTGGAGGTGGTCTGACAGCAGTGATGCACAGAAGAAAGGGGGGAAAAGAAGGAAAACCTGGAAATTAAGGATGGGGATGAGAGGTTCCTCGACGACTACTTCCCTGTTCAGACAGTGAGCAACAGTGAAGTCACTTTGCATTGGGTATTATTGCAACCCTTTCTTTTGCCTGTGTCCACTTCATACGATACCATTTAAATGTGTGGTGTGGAACAAGACTTGTTCAAGAATGCTTTAAAATTGTTGGAATTGGGCATTAATAAACCATGTGTCCCATTTTAGTACAACCATGTTGGTTTCAGCTGGTCAGTTGATCATGCAGGCATGTTTCACTTATGTTGAAAATAAATGATCATTTTGTGCTGCAGTAATTTTCACACTGCTGCAGCATAAATACAGTAGCGGTGTATACCTGTATAGTGATACCAGTGTGGTGTATGCTAGTATAGTGATACAAAACCAAACTCCTACAGTGTATTAGTAAGTACTTGGCTGTTTATGAGGGGCTTAATGGCATCACATGAATGGATTGGTAGCTAAGTGAAGGATTGACTAAGCTAATCTCTGTGAGAATCCTCTTTAATGAGTTAATGAGGTGTTCTTATGGGCTCCCTGCACACACAGATGCTAATGAGAGTTTTTTGAACTTAACAAGTGATGAAACTTGGATCTGCATCCAGGCGGATAATAAAAATGATGGATAGGTTCTGTTATTTGGGAAAAATATGTTTTAGTACTGGCATGAAAACTGCAGAAGGGAGCCAAAACTGCTGTTCTACCTGCATATTCTTTATCTTTACCTGTAGTGTATTGATTAAACTCAAAGCCTGGTGCTAAACCCTCAGTACTTCCAAAGTCTGAAAATCAGCAGCTGCACTTAAAAAAATTATTTGTTTATTTCATCCTTTAAAGATCAGCGTTACCAAATTCTGTGTTCAAAAAATTCCCAGGAAGACCTAGTTGTGTTTTGTTGTTGTGGTGTTTGGGGGGCTTTTTGGTTTGTATGGGTTTTGGAGGGTTGGTTTTTTTTTGCCCCCCCCCCCCCCCCCATCCTTACAGATTTGAATGTATTGAGTTTATGCAGAGGAAGTGTCTTGTCCTAAATTGATTTATCAGGGACATTATTCCAAAAGCCCACAATTTTTTAAGCTATACCAGGGAAATGGGGGGAAAAAAAAAAACCTTGGTGGGATTTAGGGCATTGCGTTATTTGTAATGGTGGGATTGTTTGCTTTCTGGTTATGCCTGAAGGGGAGAGGTCTCACCCTTCCTCCTGTCAGTGGACTCCTGCATACCTGACATCTGCCAAGGACTGAATTTTGCAGTACATCTCATTTGACTCTCAGGAAACAGAAAATTATGTTTATCTACAGGGTGGCCAGTGGTGTGGGAGGAGATGTTGTACAGTGTGTAGGTCTGTGTGAGAGGGGCGAGGGGGGTGGGTGACGAGTGGCTGTGGCCAGAGCACGTCTGATCTGCGTGCCAAGGATCTGGGGGCAGTATCCTGATGCTGGACATGTCCTCCTCACCTTTCGGCAGGCTTGCGTCCATCAGACACAATCCGGCTTTAATGCAATCTTCAGATTTTGTTGGCATGCTCTTTAATCCTTGTTCCAGGTCATTAATGAATTTGTTCAATACGACCTCCACTCAGCTCAATACAATGCCATTTATCATTATCATTTGTTTACAGTCCTGCAGCTAGTTCTCAATTCCAGTGCTGTGCAGTGGTCCTTCCCAAGTCCTTTTGAATTAATTTTTCAATTAGGATTTCGTGAGACACAGTATCAGATGCTGTCCTAAAATCCAAAAAATATGACCTCCACTGTATTCCTTTAATCCACTCTGTCTGTAACTCTATCAAAGAACAAATAAAGCAATTAAATTTGTCTGGCAGGCTTTATTCTATATAAAGCTATACAGGCTGCTTCTCGTTCTATTACCCTCAAGATTTTTAGCTGGATTTTCTTAACGAAGCTGACTTTCCCTTGTCTTTTTTTTTCTGTTCCCTTTCCCTCCTAAAAGACCTAGGGCTGTGTTCCCAACCACTTGCTGTCCTCAGTTTATTCTTTTGAAAGATCCTGTGCATGAGAATAGCAGGATGGAAACGCTCAGGGCATGACCCAGGCTTTGTGCCAGGCTGTACCCCTCTCCGGAGGGGCCCGGAGTGATTGCAGAAGGGTACAAGATGGTAAAGAGCTGAATCTAGTGTTCACAGTGTTAAATGACTCCACAGAGTGGCTGTCACCAAATAGCAGTGCTTTACTCTGCTTTGAGACCAGGGATTGCCTGGGTGTCTCTTCCTCTGTGCGTTGCAAAATCTGGTGAAAATATGCTTTCTTTCTTTTGTTGTTGTTGTTGTTACTGAGATTATGCAGACACCACTTAAACTGGCCTACCACCATATCTCTTTGCCAAGTGCTTTGATACGGATTTCCAGCTTGATTACCTGTGATAGCTACAAGTGAAACGTGCAGCTTTTCCGCTGACTGGCTGACTTCTGTTCTCACCATAGGAGTGCCTGACTCAGCTTTGAATCTTGTCGTGCCTAAAGTCTGTCCTCTTCTGCTGTTCATTTAAGTTTTAAACATGTTCCTTAGTGCAGGCTTTAATTTTCTTCTGGTAACTTGTTTGTCTGGAAACTTTAAATGAGCCTGTTCTTTGAATTCGGTCACGGCCTTCCTGCTGATTTTCTGCACCATGTCCTGTTTCGGATGATATTCAAGCAAAGCTGTTTGTGATTGTTCTCGTAAGAGACGACGACTGGAGTGGTTGTCAGCCAGGACTGTTCTTTTTTATTTTAAATGCTATGCGTATACATTGAACTGAATTAGTGTCTCCCTCCATGTGCTTTTTTTGTGTAGCTTTTTATAATACTTGGTTACTCTATAAATATAGACTCCTCTAGCTCTATTAAAGTTGTGAAAATGTTGCATGAGGACATATATCTGTTTTCTTTTTGGCTTTTGCCTTTCCATCACTAGAACTACAAATAATCCACATCCATGTCTCTGAATATAATTATGCTCAAAATCATACCCAGGCTGTGCCTCCTGGGGTGCCCTTTCAGAGGCTTCCATGACAGCATCTGCTGGAGAAGTGGGCATGAAACTGCATTTCACAGCAGTGAGGAGCTGTGGGGCTTTCACTGATGGGGCATGGAGAGAGAATGATCTTTTTCAGTATCATCCAGTACACTTTGCCATCTCTAAACAACCCAGTTATATCGACCTGTTAGATTAGTATTCCTCGTCTCTTTACACATTTGCATTTCATGCTGAAATTTGTTTGCTGCCTGAAACAAACTGTCCAGTTTGTTAGGACAACTGAACAACACAGCAAAGCCACTGCTCCTGCCAGCTCTTAATAAATTATTCAAGAAAGCAGGACAGTTGACCCTTGCTCTGAATCGGTCAGATGTATCATTCTTAAGCACAGATTTGAAAAGGTGGTGTCGGAGCAGTTATACTGTATTAAAGTGTCAAGGCTGAAAGATAAGCCTACCCAGAGTTAATAAGTTAAAACATTAACTGTCTTTCAGCTCGTATGTGTAAGACAGCATGTCTGGCCTGGATAGCTAACATATTCAAAATGTCAAAGCAGTACTTGGGCAGCAGCTTCTCTGTGGCCAGACATATTTTATAGACAGCTGGGAAAGCTTCCTACTGGCATCTGCATACTGCTGCAGCTGGCCCTGACTGAGTTCAGGGGGCTGTGCTGAGCTGGTAGCAGCAGGTATTTTTCAGGTGGTAAAAGACACCAAAGACAGGGATAGTACCCGCTTCATTTGTAATGGGAATTTCAGGATTTAATACACAGCAGATTCAGTCTGTGGCTTACGTGTTTGGTAAGATGGTATGGATTTATTTTGGGTAATGGTTTTTATGGAGGCATTTGAGAGTTCTGGGCTATTTCTGAGCACTGACTATTATTGCAGGCTAAGGAGTAGTAGGTCTTGCTGCAGTTCAGGTTCTGTAAATGACTGTAGTCTTCTGTAAAGCTCCTGCAGACAAAAAAGCAGTTTTATCTTTGTGGAAAAGCAGGGAACCAGCAGGTCTTGAATTTAACTGACCTGCCCTTCAGCTGCTGGATAAGCATGGGATTGTTCATTTGGCAGAAGACACATATGCCATGCTCAATGAGGGAAGACCCTCAGCTTTTTGGCTTTGAAGGGGCTACACTGATTTACTTTACTAGCCAAGGATCAAAGGAGTTTTTACGAAAGCCATTGGCTATTAGAGAGACTGCAGTTGTTTCTGGTGGTGAATTATCCAGAGTTGGTGTGCCGAGGCATTGGGCATATCAGTTCTTCAACCAGAATGTTATGTTCTACCAGTTGATACATACCTCAGCACAGAGAGGGTGTAAGAGACGGACTGTAAATTCCTTGACGAGGGGCAGAAGGCCCTCCAAGCCTTCAATGGAATGCCTCAAACACTGGCAAGGAAATAAATAATGCAGGCCTGGCCTTCAAAGAACTGATAAGGCTAACACTTCTGGCGCCTGAAAGCGTGGGAGAACTGTCTTGTGAAGACAGGATAGTTCTGCCACTCGTGTGGTGAGCTTGCTAGTTCTCAGTTCTCAAGGCCATTGTGTCTGATAAGTGACCTTTGCTTCATTATCTGCGAAATGCATATGAAAGCGTACACCCTGCATATGCTAATGAAGATGATAGAGATCATGCAAAACATGTATGACCATGGCACTGTCTCTCCACCCAAATGGTGCTACACGTCACCTGGGAGAAGGGAGAAACCTGAGAGGAGGCTGTCCTCAGCAAGGGGGGTGGACTGTGCTAATTCAGCAAACATAAAAGGGGAAAATAAGTGCACCTAGGGGGGAGAGAAGAAGAAACAAAAGAAGACGACCGTGCCTGGGAAGATTCTTCCCAAGAAAGAAGACCGTGCCTGGGAAGATTTTTCCAAGAAAGAAGAAGATTATGCCTGGGAAGATTCCCTNTCCAAGAAACAAGAAGATTATGCCTGGGAAGATTCCCTGAAAAAGATGCTGGAACCAGGACCGGTGATCTCTTTCTCTCTGTCCTTTTCTCTGTCTTTTCCTTTCTGTATCACTCAGTTTCTCTTTTCTCTTAGAATTGCTAAGTAACGGTTAGAGTTTTTAAGTAACGACCTAAGTACGACCTTAAGTACCACTTGCCAGAAGTTGTCCATACCTGTTGTTAAGTACCACAATGCATAACTCACCATTTGCCATAATTTGTTATATACTTTACCAGTTATCGTGGACTTGTTAAGACCTATACTAACCATTTTGAGCAGCTAATAAATGTTTCTGTATGGACCTTGAGATTTATCTCACCTTAGTCTGCGCCGTTGGGAATTTACGAATCTGAAGTCACTTACCCCCCCTCTTTCCTGAGAGTGGCACGTGACAGAGGGTAACTTTCACCAAACTATGTCAAGCTAGTCAAGGACCAAGTAGCTGTGAACTGATGTCTCTGTTATGTCCTAAGTCCTGCTGACTTGTTTCAAGTTAAGAAAACATGAAAGTACTGCCCTTTCCTACAGCTGACCTTTGGCTGAGTAGAAATGACCTGGCAGCTCGGGCCTCTTCACGTTTCTAATACTGTTATCACAGGTTTAATATCCAAATGCTTTCTGATGCCCTTTCTTTCACATGGAAGGGCTGTCCCGACGTGGCAGAGGATGGTAAGTCTTTGCCATGCTCAGGTATGTGTTGATGAAGGTACTCACTGGTGTGCTATTTTTATTTTCTGTAACTTGGGTTATCTTAACCCCTCCATAATCCAGACAGAACCCCCAACGTACTTGGAAATGGAGTGGGGAGGAAAGTTGTAAGAATTCAGGGACTCAATCTCAGATGTTGCTATTTTGTCTTGAATTTTTGTATTGCAAATGGTATCTCTGCAGAGTTCATCTTCCCCATCTTTTTGTTCCATGTGCTGCTTTCCCCTTTCAGTAGGTGTCTTTCTATGGTTTGTTTCTTTCTGCCTGTGCGCCAGCCTTACTTGATCAGTCCTCTTCTTGGAGAGAGTTACAAGTGGTTTCAATGTATTTATGTTCTTGTTCTTGTTTCTTCCTAATATTTTGCTACCTGGCACTCTCTCCTAGCTATTCTACGATTTAGGACGGTGAGAATAGCTCAGAGCATGTGGAGTAAGAATCTGAATTAAGTGCCTGTGTTGTGTACTTAAGGGTGTTGACCAAGATAGTACTTTGTGGAGCTGATCATGAAATTCTGTGTCTTAAATTTTAGTGGATGTCCTGGCTTAAGCTGCCCTCCCACTCTTTGCAGTTTCTTAGCAAACTAGATGAGGAAATGATCTTGCTTAAATATGTTTTTCCCCAATGGTTTGATTTTTAGTTAGGATTGGTTCTCCAATTTGGCCACACAAACACTTCATTTATCAAAATTAAGGGCTGGCAGAGGCCACGTGGACTGATGTTGCTATTGAAGAACAGTTTCGTTAAGCTGTGTACCAGTGAGGCTATTAGCAGTGAGCACACTAATTGCAACTCAGTGGTTTGGAGCAGCTTCTGCACATTCCAGCATCCTGAGAGCTTGCAGGAGCTTCAGGACCACATGTTTGACTGGGGTTGCTCCACCTCCATTATGGCCCCATCTCATCACCAGCACTAGTTGAGAGAGGAGCCCCTAGATGGCTTCGCTGCAGGAGTTCTCCCCTCTCCTGGGGCTTCAGTGCCATGCACAGGACTGAGAGCAGGGCTGAGACCTGAGCTTGGGTGACTGAGACCTGGCCAGACATGGTGGCTGTCAAGCAGTTGAGAAGCAGCTCTTGTCCTGCCCCGACACTGCATGACCAGCAATGGGGCTGTGCTGTCACTGGGTTATTGGGTGACATGAGTCCCTGCTGCTGGAGGAAGGGAACCAGCAAGTGGCACTCATCCTGGTCCTGCTGGTTGTCCCCGGGGGTTGCTTCATTAACTACATCCTTCAGTATTTGTGCTCCTTGGAAGATGTTGTCATTGCTTGCATGCTCTATTTCCTCTCTATTCCCTTCTGTCTCTTCAAAGGACGTGATAAGGGTCTGCGGCTCTTCGTCATATGAAAATTTGGATATGTGGCTTGTAGAAAAGACAGGTTGGCTGCCCCTTTTCTGCACCATTAGTTCGTGTAACAGGAAGTTGCACACACTTGTGGCTCGGCTTCTGCAACAGCTTGCCTGGACCCTGCTGCACTGGCTGAAATCCTGTCTTCACTAAATGTTTGTTTCCAGACCATTGCAGCTGTAGTAAGTGGTGGAAAGACTGGTATATTGATCTTCCCGAGAACCACTATTCATTCAAACAATCTTAGTAGGGGGAAAAAATGGTGCAAATATGCTAATTTCAGTTCTTGTCATTTCAAGATCCAGTCTTTCATTGAATAGTTGTTCTCAATGCGTAGTAGGAAACATTCTTTATAGTCTTTGTCCTTTCTCCTAGCTGCCTTTTGGAGGAGGAAAAAGAAGTCATATAACAGCATTTACACCTGTGGTACCAGAGTATCCTGGATGCTTGTTAAGATTTCCAGCAGAAATAATAAAATTATGATTTATGTGGCCTGTGATGACATGCTGAGATTTTATGGAATTGGTGTATTTCCTTGAAAGGATCCTTTGCAGAGCAGTTACACCGAGGCTCTGGATACATTCATACTAGTGAGTCCTTCCCATCTTTTCCTCTATGCAAACACTCTTATGGAGCCTATGAGGTGGTGCTAAGACAAAAAAAAAAAAGTAGTAATCATCATCAGGCTAGTGCTGTGCAGATCAGCCTGGTAATGCTCACCCTTCTTACCCTCCCCCTCAAGTCAATGCTCGCAGACATTGGTGCAGCTCGTGACACTGGGCCGTGTGATAAAAAGCTGAATTACAAGAGCATTTTTGGGTTTTGTTTTCTTGCTATCTAAATGACATCCTGTTGCACAAGCCTTGCCCCTTAGAAAGTGCTTAAGGACGTTGGAGATGTTGCTGCTGTGACCATTCTGCCTTGCAGTGCGAGGATATGAGCTGGGTGACATTAGGACTGCCTGTGCCCCTGTCTGGCAGCGCCTGCCCAGGCTGGCAGTACTGGTGCTGACAGGAAGTCTCTCTTCACCAAACAAGTTGGCGTGTGTCTGTGAGCTAGCTGGTGGTGTAGAGGCGACCGTTAATGTGACTTAGATAAAAGAGTTACAGTTAAGGTTACTGAACACTTCCTGTAATAAGATGCTGTGTTTCGTTTCAGGGATGTGCCATACCCCCTCTGTCTGCAGGGGAAACTCCGGGCGTTTGTGCCCAGAGTGCTGCTCCAGGGCACTCGTGCCACTGCTGTCCTTGTGATGCATGGGAGGTTACCTGACTTGTGTTCCCCCTCGCTAGACAAGAGATGGGAAAAAACATGGGGAAATGCCAGTCCAGGAGGTTCCTTCCAATTCGTTTTGTTTTGTTTTGTTTTGTTTTGTTTTGTTTTTGTTTCTGTGAATATACAAAGGTTTTGAGCCAAATTTGAGCATAGGATAAAAACCACAGGCTGGCAGGCTAACAGACCACTGGGTAATAAAATGAGTCAGCAGAAGAGATGAAGCCACAGTGCCCTGGGATAGCTGTAACCCTCAACTGCGATTTGTAAAAACAGCACTGCCCACACAGGGAGCTGCTGTTATGTGGTCCTGCCTTGCAGGCAACAGAGCTGTTGGAGAGGACGTGTGAAATGTCACTTTTAGGTGAATGTTTTGTGTCTTCGTCCGAAACTGTGGTTTCATGGGAAGAAGTATTTGGTGGTGAGGCTGGAGTTTGTTACTGCTACTTGCCTCCTTACCCTGTCCCCAGCTGCTGGTTCTTCCTTCATGTCCTCCCCCTCCTGGCTTTGCTGGCCACCCCCTTGCTGTGCCAGCACAGCTCTCCTTGCCTTGTGTTATGAGTTGGATGAAGGCACTGAGTCAGCTGTAAAACGACAAAGAACAAATAAATAAAATTAAAAAAGAACGTTTCAAGCTGGTTCAGTTTCCCAGTGTGGCTCAGGGCCTGGCTGCACAAAATGTGGGTGCAAAAACTGCTGCAGTGCAAGTGCTATGGTTCTGGAGTGAGGGCAACTGGCACAGCAGCTGGGGAGCCACTGCCCCGTGCCAGGCCACACGCAGATTGGTACTGCCTTCAGGGATGGAGAGAAGTGACTAGAAACTGAGTGAAAATCAGCCCATCAAGTATAATAATAAGCTTTTCAATTGCCTGCCATGCTCATCAAAGTTCAACAGAGCTGCATGGGAACCAAAAATGCGCACTCCAGAAGTGGTGGAAGGGGCAGGGAGCAGGAAGCATGCCTGCAGGATCGGGCCGGTGCAGCCAACAGCACTTTGCTGAGTCTGAGCACTAGGCTGCCCTGCAGCCAATCTTGGACTGTCACCAAAAATGTGTGTGATTAGGTTGAGGCGTAGATAGTTACCATATTCAAACCTGATGTCTCTTCAAACGGTGCTAGAGAAACATTTTTGTGGCATGGGAGAGAGACATGTCTTGTGGTCAAGGTCCCAGACAGTGACTTGGGGATTTCTCTCATATTTCCTATGTGACTTTCCAATAGTCAGTTAATTCGTCTGTACTTCAGTTCTTCTGAGTCTTCCCATCTTTTAGTTTTGTTTAGGGAAAGTTGCAATGTCTGTGAAAACCGCTGTCTCTTTCCTGTAGGTGAGCGAGACATTAACCCTTTACAAAAAATCTGGTAACCAAACCCCAGACCAGAGTTGCTATACTCAATGTCACCTTTCAACAGTAAAAAGTCTTACCCTGATTGATCTTTAAATGTGATAAATGTGTCATGCCGTTTATACAGCAATGTCATACTGTGTTTACACTCCAATTCCAGTAAAGATTTCATTTGATCACAAGCACTGGAGATTAATGATTCATAGCACTTGAAAAGTGGCATCCTGAAATTTCAGATGGGATGATTGCTGATGTCCCTGGAGTTCAGTTATAACAACTCTTGTGCTACTGTGGCAGGCTGCTGAAACCAGGTAGAGTTAAAGTGGAACATACACAGACCAAGCAAAACTTTGCTCAGAATGGTGCCGGTTGTTCTGCTGTTTGTTCCTAAGTGTTTCTGTGCATAGACATGGATGAGTGATAACTTCGCGCTCTGACTCAGACCTTTCATTAGCTGCTAATAATCCATGAGAGCAGGCAGGACAAAGCGGAGAGGTTGTAACTTAAAAAAAAAAAAAGTGCACACTCTCATCCCTCACGTGTGGGCTATTCCTGTGCACATTACCATATGTAACTGTGTGTCAGGCTACTTGCAGGAGCTGGAGAAGAGCAGTGGGATTTACCCAACTGCGACATACTCATTTGTCACGAGTGATATGTGTATAATTTTAAGGACATGCCTCATGCTGCAGTAAGAGTGAAAGTCTTTCTTTTAAGTTACTGACACTGATCTTGAATTTGAAAACTATTTTTTGCAGTTGAAAACTGAATTTGACTATGTTTATGTCCCCCCTCCTCAGCTTCCTTATTCAAAACCTGGGTCTTATTTACAGTTTTCTTTAATCAAGAAAGCTTTCGAAATTAATAGTTTCCAAAGAAAATCTGTTCTGTTCAGCAAGCACTGGACTTCATTTGGCTGGCTTTTAAATAGTCTGAAGCCTTATCTATTACAGGAATCCCCTGATCTTTCCAGGATGTTTTATACATACAGTAGCTGCTTCCTGTTATAGAAATAATGCCATTTGGAAGTGAACAGTACATGCTGAAAAAGCTTTTGTCTGCAATCAAATTGGCAGCGACTGAGGAAATCCAGATGATCTCCCAAAGGGGACTCTGTGCAGCTGGGCCATTCTTTGTTACAGTAGTATTTTGCTCTTTCTGTTCAAACACATTTTGTATTCTATCTGCAACGCACACCTGCCAGTATTGTGATCTTCCTGCTATGATATAAATGTGAGTGGGACAATGTAGGACAATGTTGTGACCAAACTAGCATCACGTAGAGTCCAGCTGCAAAATGGATGAGTTTATCCCCGTTAAATCTGTAAGAGAAGAGCTGTGAGTGCTGACATCATTTATCTTCAGAAAAGTAAAGCCATCCAAGGACAAGATTCCTCCTCTCTCTTCCCTCACCTTCAGATGATTCCCC
>VYZM01005468.1:180626-328518 GCA_013398915.1 Dromas ardeola
TTCCCCCCCCCCCCCAGTTTAGCTGATGACATGGTATTTGGATTTCATTGACGTTTCTCAGTCTCCTTCCAGTCTTGATATCATTTGGCCAGTTGTCAGATAATATCTACTACACGTGTATAGTAATGATACTCTGGTGTTAGAACACATTGATGAAAGATTACATTTCAGTTAACAGTGTGACAGAGGTGATCATGCTGGGCACAGCATGCTGCCTGTCCTATGACTTGCTGAGTGGAGGAGAGATATATCGAGGGTTTCAAGGCCAGTTTCCTCCTTGACTTTTTTCCCGGGTTGATTTCTTCATTAGTGTATTTACAGTGAATATTAAACCAAAACTGCTTTATAGGCTTAATTAAAAGTAAAAGGAATACATAGTTTCTTGGAGGAGAGCCAGATTTTTTTTCATTATGTTCTGTGGTTTAGCCAAAGTGAGAATCACAATGACCTGAGTATCTGGAGATATCAAAACTCAAAATTAGCCTCAGGAGCCCGATAATCTGACAGACAAGAATTTACTAAACTAAAGCTGTCTAATTTCGACAGATGTGATGGATTGAAGAGAAAGCATCATTGACCTGGTTCCACTCTGTTAGGCTTTCCAATTAAACAGGATGTTGTAGAAAGCGAGACCTTGCAGAGTAATACCTGGACCAGCAGGACTGAAGTTTTAAATGTCCCTTATACTTTAAAAGATGTTCCTTTAAAGATTTTGCTTGAGTGCTAATCCCAGAACACTAATGATGACGTCTCCTGTAGGGATGTTATCTCTTTCTAACCTCTTAATTAACAGACAATTTTTGTGCTTTTGTGTTTAGAAGCTCTTTAATGAGGTTTGAATCCTCTGGCCAAGCCAAGTTAAGAGTTCAGATTTTGACACCAAGAAAGATGCCAGACTGAAGAAAATGCATGGTGCACCTGCACATATAATGTGCAGAGCTGGAGAGAGACATCGGGATGAAATCTTAATGGAAAACAAAGCAACCACAGTGTAACTGCAGCTGTTGGGAGGAAAAGTTTTGCCAAGGATGTGGCCAACCCTATCATCATCAAGTCCTGGTCAACTTTCTGAAAAGATTCTAATGCCTTTAAATTATAGGAACATGAAGATTACCCATTGTAATCTAAGAAAGAAATGTAAAAAAAATACTAAATCAAAGATGCAAGGGCCTGCATGTGGCCTTGCGTTATTCTGTAGCTAATCTGTTTCTGATATCCTCCAGTTACAGCAATTTACTTCGGTCATCCAAATATTGTAAAGATTCTGTAATTCCTTTGTGATGGTAGGGTGTCTGGAAAAGGAGGATCTCTTACAAAATTAATTAAATAAATAAAAAATCCTCTGTCATCCTTGTTCGAGCAGGTGTGTTTGTTCCTAACATCGCTACTTTGGACCAATAATGGCTCAAAACACCTTCTTTTCCGCTATTCCAGAGTAATGGCTGTTTCTGTCTGCTCTCTTTGTAGATTGAACCTCCTAGTCCCTACACCAGCTTGGAGACTCAGGTTAGTACCACTCCCCTTCCCACTTCTTTCTTACAAGAGATTCTCTGAAGGACAGGGCTCATCTGCTGTTGCCCAGCATGTTTATGATATTTAACTGGTGGCCCTGGAGAAGGTGCAACTGTAACGGCAGTAGCGGTAGCTCCCAACATGACTGACTGGGCAAGAAGAGAACCAGACTCTTTACAGGAAACAGTATGTGTGGATGGTGAGGCAGGGATCTGGCATACAGTTGGACAACAGCAGAAGTGACTTTTGTTTGTTATAAGAGAGGATACAGTCCTCAAGGCAGTGCAAGCATCCATTCATGGCATTTTCATTTCTTTTTGTATACTCAGCTTCCTAACTTTTGTTATGATCCCTGCTGCTAGTGTGTTACTCTACTGTTGCACTGCAGATTTCCTCTTTAGATACTACAATGAATGGTAATGAATCCGTGGAGATGCCTGGCACCAGGAGGTCAAAGTGACAGAAGGGATTTTACAAAGTCACTGGTACTTTGATTTGTGTTTTCTAACAAGGCAACATCATTGATTTCCATTCTTGCTGATCTTTGAGAGACAGCGAAGGCAATGGTACTTGCATACTGAAGATGAGTGTTTATTCAGAACACACATTTCCAATGTCCCTTAGTGACTGCATAAACATTTCTACCTTTGTCTTCTGCTGGCCTTTCTCCGGGGAAGGCTTTTGGCTGTTTTGTTATTTGTTTCAACAAGCCTACTACATCTTTTTTATGGACCTCACTTTGGAGCGAAGCCTTTGTGAGTCGAAACTATCAAGGAAGGATCACACAAAGATTGTTGTACACAGTGGCATTATAAAGTGGTATCAAAACAGGGTACATCATAAAGTACTAATCCATGCATGATGTAGAACTAGAAATACACAGTAATAACGAACACTTACTTTATTACTGACTTGAAATAGTGTAAAAACATCAGTTTGTGTCAGTGAAGGTACTAGGGGAGAATGCACATGTGAGTATGAGCAAGAGAATTTCACACTTGGAGGAGAAGGAAATGAAAGGGAGATCATCAGCTGCAGCTGGTACAGCTGCCAGCTGCAGCAAATTACTGGCTGAGGTGGTGCCTTCAGCCCCAGCATACTACTTCCTTGTCCTGTCCTGCCAGTCTGTGTCTTCACTGACCTGCATGTCACTCAGTCTTCTGGCCTGTTATCTCCTTGCTAAGACTGTCAGCAGGAGTGCCAGGTGAGTCCAAAAGTTGCTGTGCTTTCAAGGGGCCTTAATATTTCTGGGGTTAGGGAGGGCATAAATGCATTGTTTAATGAATAATTAAGGTAGAAATTAAGGGTATGCTTGTATATTTTGATATTTCTTTTAGTGTTACTGAAAGCCACATCTGCTTCTGAATCTATTTTCTGTAGAAAGCTGCTTACTTCTGACCTTGAAATAGTTGTGGAGGGCCAAAGCAAACTTTTTATTGCCAACACATGTCCCAAAGTGTCCTAGACTGCTGGGGGCTGCTTAAATGTAGGAGCTGAGACCAGGCATGTATCCTGGGGTGGGGAGAGAAGGGACTCTCTCTGAGAGGTGGAAGTAAATCTGGGTATCACAGCTGAAGGTTGGAGCATTTACTTTGATTTCCAGGGATATATTTCTGTTTAGGTGAAGTGGTCAAAAGCATTTGGATTAGCAGTGGAAGTTGCTGGTTTATATCCAGAGTAAGAAGTTAGCAATTCAAGACTCAGCTACAGTCTTAGCTGCAAGTGTGTGTTTTCTTTGCTATGTAAAAGCACTGTGAGAGACATAACATCAGCAGCTTTAACATTTTGCCAACTTGAACAGGATATAAACTAACATGGTTAGTAAAGAATCCCCAAATTTGCAGAAGTTGCATGCTTTGTTCTCTTCCTTTTTCTCTGGGGACACGTGAGCAGAGAGTAGCACTGCATTCATTTGAGATATGTTGAGTAGACTGGTGAGCGGCTTCACCGCTTGGGTGGTTTCCTGCACAACGTTGGGATGAATCAGCTTATTTGAGAGTTTCTCTCCACTGCCCTCTGGTTTCCTGTCTCGGCTCTGGTTTGGTTGGTATTTTGAGTGCTGATGTTTCAAACCCATGCTGTATGTTGAAATGGGACCATATTCTGGAGACCTTCTCATGAATTTTTCATGTAATTTCCCCTTCTTTACCTAGTCTTCCAATCACCTGTACAACTGTTGAAAATTTTACAGGTATGGCTGCAAGTGGTCTTCAAAAGAGAGGACGGGTACTCTTCCAAACAGCTCAGCTTCAGCACATCTCTTTGAATTCCCCGATAAAGGTGTATTTTGGGTTGTGTGTAAGTGAACAGAGGGAAAGCATTTACTTGAGAGCTAAGTGAGTGATTTTGGCTGATATTTTTCCAAGGAAAAGACAGTTTCTGCAAACAAAATATTTTTTTCACAATTCCTTCATGATGTTCTCTCTTTTAGAGGCATATCAAAATAGTTTCTTCAAATTGGACCTGCCAAATCACACTACTCATGTTAATCAAATAGCAGTATATCGGGAATTGGTCTGATTCATTTATACCTACCTGTGCTGGGACAGTGTGTCAAAAGATGACGCAGTCAGGCAGTTCCTGTTCTCCCTGTTCTTTTTTTTTTTGAAAGTGGGATTACATAGCTCACAAAAAACTATTCTTTAGCTTTTTTCATGTTAAATGGTGTGAAAAAAGCGTGAATCATGTAATGTATAAATTTGGTGCAGCAGATTAACAACTCTTTAATCAACTGTATTTGAAACAGTAGGATGTGGCAAATTTATTTTCACTCTGTTGCAAAATGATACTCATCTAGGGTGAAACCCAGAAACTTGGTCTTTACTGTATTGGAAAAAAGTATTTTGAAAACAAGCCTCCATTTCCTATCTCTAAATCTCATTGTGTGCTAATGCCAAAACCAGATACCCCTGAGCATCCTTGAGGTGTTTGATAAGGTCACATGTCAGGATTCTTTTGGAAGGTTCAGGCATGTTTGTCTGCACTATCATACAAAGAGAAGCTGAATGTAATGTGGAGAGAATGAAGAAAATGAAGAGAGAATGAAAGCTGTTTTCAGCAGCTGACATGGTTGTATATTACATCTGAAACAGCTGTGACTCTGTCTGTGTCTACTTTTCTCATGATTTCAGAAGTTATCTCCATCAATGAGATTGTGGCTGTTTGCATTTCGCACTTCCCATCCTTCGTTTCACAGAAATACCAGGAGCCAAATGTAATGGCTTCTGCAGCAGTTAGCCTGGAGATAAATTTTGGCCCGGTTTTTCATTCCCTCGGGGCAATGGAGTTTGTTATCATCTTTGGGTTAGAGAGATCATTATCGGTCTCCTTCCAAAGCTGTAGCTTTGTGACTGTTGAAAGTTGTGTGATCGGCTGCTAGGGAGCTGTCTAAGGCTTACTGATGTAGGACCGTGGAGTGTTGCAGCTGGCAGAGGGAATGGGCCTCTGTGTAGCAGGTGATAGGACTGAGTAATCAGTGCAGCAATTGTAGTCCTTACCTCTGCCTTCTCCTGTAAGGTGGTAAACCTTGCTGTGTGTTTTCCTTTTGCCAGTGCTATCTGCAGCATGAGTGTGCTGTGGTACTTGCCCCAAGAGCCACCGGCTGAGGGGTCCTGCGCTAAGCCTGCAGCAGGCAGATGTACACCCTCGTCTCTGTGTGGTAAGTGGTTGGTTTTCCCCCACTTGGAGGTCAGCAGCAACTCTTCTGAGCTTATAGCAATAATAATAAAAAAAATTACAATTCTTTTTCACAGACTATAGAATATTAATTTTTCCTTTGCTGTTAGAAATCAAAATATGAGCTGACTTTTGCTGTGCAGTTTCCAGAAAATGCTCTCGCTGGGGTAGCTTCTTGTGCGAGAGTAGCTGGTGGCTTGCAGCTTCCCTTTAAGTGATGGGTGCAGAGAGTCCAGAGAGGATTATGTTGGCAAAGATCCAGCGTGAAAGATGCTTTGGAGGCCTCTTCCCATGGAACACAAGTGCTCTCCCACACTGGTGAAGTAAATGTTGATGCTTGAGCAGGGGCAGCAGTGTGTTTGTCATAATACAGCAAAACTAGACCGCTTTTTCATACCCTTCTGTAATTAGGGTGTACCCTGCCTGCAGTGTAGCGACTCAGTACCTCCTACCTGTGTCATCCTCTTGTCTCTGAGAACGGCTCAGATGCTGATCGTTCCCAGACAAAACTTGTATTTTAACAATTGTGCCTCAAAAGAGACCAGGGGTGAAGACTGCTTGTTATTGTCCTCTCTACCATTTAATTTAATTCTTTTTAAGAGCTAGCTCTCTTTAGAACGAAAATCTCCTACCCTGGAGAGTGTCATGTAAGGAACAAAAATTGTCATATTAAAAGGTATTTATTATCCTGTAATTCCTTTCTCTGAAATTGATTTCTGACTTAATTCAATAAAAGACTCAGAACTGAAGGTTCGCGGTGTGCCACTGTTGTGGGTGTTGCACTTCACAATTAAGTGGCCGCTTTGAACAGCAAAAACATACTCTTGGTGCATTTCTTGCGAGCGCCTGGCAAGATGCCTTTGTTGTTGAGTACGAGGCAAATAACTTCGTTGCATATAGGACTCTTTAAATAATTGTGTGCTCCGTTGTTTGACGTTTAATTATTTCTTCTACTCAACACAGAAATTTAAAACTGTAACCCTCAGCTGTGGGTGCCAAGGAGGGACTCAGGCCTGTGATCTGCCCTCGTAGCCTGCAGGTAGGAGAAAGGCTGTCCAGAGGCATGCTGCTGCCATGAAAGCTCATGCACCTTTTGACCAGTTCTTGCCTGGGAACGGTGGGTGCTGTCAGCCCAGCTTGGGTCCAGAGCACAGGTATGGCAGCAGCAGCTGCCGTACAAGTTGCCTAATCATGCATCTTAAAACAGAGATGATTGCAGATAAGTGAGCATTTTGCCCTTTGTGCATGAGGTTGGTCAGCATCTGCTTCACTGGGGGCTGCACAGCTGATTTCACCTGAGTGTCATGTAATCCGCATTTCCCAGTAAGAGTAGGTAAGAATTGCAACCTTAAAGTTACTATATCTGCTACTAAAAACAATAATAAAAGCAGTCCCCGTGTTATTTGGTAGAGCATCATATGGAAAAAGAATCATTAAATCATTGGGGAAATTGCTTCTTAAAAAAATATGGCTAAAAATAATACTCTGAATCTTTTGGGTCTCTGGTTTTGGGTGTGTTTGGGATTATTTTCTGAGTTTTATAGTTACCTCACAAGTTAGAAACTTGGGGATTTTTCCGGTTTTAGTCAATATTTATGAAAAACATTAATACAGGAGTCTTGGAGCCTGTAGAAAAAGAGTGTCTTGCAGTTTTTGTGACAAGGCAATTGTGATTGGTAACACCATAAACATGGAGTCTTTCATAAAATCGCGTTATGAAGCTAAACTTCCAGGGTACTTGCTTTTCGAAACACAGATAAATGTTTTTCTTCTAACTCATTACGCTGGGGGCGAGGAGGGGTGGGCGCCACTTCATGAGGTGATGAAGTGAGTAAAGAGCTGAAATGCCTATGGGATATATGTCCACTGGGGAAAATTCCACAATTTTTTTGTGGTGATTGTGCTCACTTTGACAGCAAAATGCAAAATCCTCAATTAAAGTGAAGAGGAAACAGCATGTTTTTCTTCCCGCTGAGAAACATGAAAATACAAGTAGAATCCATGAGCTTACCTCTGAAATCTTTATAATGCAGTCCCCATAGAAACATCCAATGTAATCAAATTGCTGAGCTTTTATTGTCTAATAATCAGATATCCTGATTTTGGCAAAGATAAGCCCAGAAACACAGCAGCTAGAAATGTCTCCATTGTTAAATCATGCAAGAAAGAGAATTTAGGTCTTTTTAGGAGAATGCGTCTTTAAAATGTATCTGCTGAGTGGATACTTCTTGGATATACATGGGAAATGCTCTGCAGCATTAACTGGCTATTATTTGCATTGAAGATACCTAGGTACAATCTCATGCAGCATTTTGGGAAGTTTTAACTTTTGTTACAGTCATTGTGTGTGATTTGGCTGTGTACATAGAGAGGGAAAGAGAAAGGAAGAGCATATGGCTTTGAACTCTCATCTCTAGCCCTACCAGTGCTGTGCAACTTGAATTTGATGTGAAACTCTTTGAAAAACAAAACAAACTAACTAATATAAAGCTTTCTAACTTATGTAGGGGAAACAAAAAAAAGCACCTAGCTGTCAGCTTAAAGTGGCTTGGGTGCTGTGTAACAATGTAATTCCTTTCTTTTGTTCGTTGGAGGATGTTTGATATTTTCAGCATGCTTTCAGTCCACTTGGTGTTTGTAACAGCTGTCCCATGGACAGCACTGAGAATGAAATCTCCTCTTCGAGAGGTCCAGCTTGGGCAAACTTCCCAGACCCAGCACATGCAGAAGGAAACTTCTATGATGGACAAGATGGTATTTTCAACTCTTCTCTGAACTCTGCATCCAGAGCTCGCTAAACGTCCTTGCTCTCATTTAATTGAGCTGGAATTATAGCTTGTATTCTCTGGATGTCAGTGGTGGGTTGGGGTTTTTTTTGTCCCCAGAAGTATTTGTGGCCTGTCCAGTGGGTTGTCTGTTACTTTTAATACTCATTTGAGAAAATATTCTTGTCCTTTCTTGGAACAGGGAAGTTTCTAATTGTCCGTAAGTCCATTCATGCATGATGCAGCTTCAGCACATGAGGTGCACTTGTGCAGTTATCTTTAATTTATCTTTAATTATTAATATTTTTAACAGTACACCTACCAAAGCCTTATGCTCCCAAGCTAAGATCTTAAAAAGATATGAAAATTGTGGTATTTCCCAACAGAAGCTGATTTGCCAGTACCCTTTTAATTTACCATCAGAACCAAACAGTTCATTATGACCCTGTCTCTGCTCTACAGTAGAGCTATTGTATGCTGTCATGCTCTGCACTTCACATGACATCACAGAACAGGAAAATTCTTGATTATTACAGAATAATGGTAATTGGGCTAAAGGATAAAAGATTAATATTTAATAGCATGACGTCAGGCTGATTGATTAAATATAGCTGTAATGCAGAAGTGTTCTGATAGCAAATAGAGAATTGTGCCAAAAAACCAAAATATTCTGAGGCTAATTGAATCCTTGGGTATCTGTTGCCATCCTTTAAGTGAGATACATCTAGAAGTTGTTCTGATAAATATGTCTAGAGATCAGTAAGTACTTCATATCTCACAGATTGCAAATACAGTATATATTTGTGGCAGTTGCAGTATTGCAGTGGGGGGGTGTTAAGAGTTTTACAGCTGTTTCCTTTCTCCTGTGCATCCCTTGGTGTCAGAACAGCAAGATAGGAGGAATTCACGTGTTATTTTCCAGTTAAATGTTGGGTAGATCCCCATTCAACACCTCCTAGGCTAACATTAACATAATTACAAGCACCCTCTGAAGTGCAGCTGACTTCAGGGAGACTTTTCCTTGAAGGCCCACTGCATATCATGCCTTCATTTCTTACCTAAAACGAAATTTGCATTGCAGTCGTTTAAAATATATTTGGAACCCTTTTACATATCGTGGACTTGGATACTTTGGTGAGTAGTTCACTGTGCCTCTCCTGGCTGAAGTGGAGCAGTGTTGGTTTATCCTGGCTGAGAAAGTGACTTACTGTATTAATGTGAGCAGCGAGTAAACTGCAGGCCAAGTTGCCAGCGTGACTGGTGCGTAGCTGTGGAAGACTGTGCAGCAGCTACATGCAGGTAACCGGGGTCTGATGTTACCGCTTGTGCAGTGTTCTCTGTGCAGCATCTCTTGGGAGACATCTGGGATGCATTTTGCTTTGGGATTGGTTTGAAATGATGCTGAAATGTGGGGTCTGTTTCTGTTTTATTTCATTTTCTGTAACAGCTACAGGGAAATGCATCTGAAAAGGCTTTTGTGATGCTGAGTTGTTGGGTTTTTCTGTTCCCCCCCGCCCCTGCAAATATCTGTTCCTCTGGTTACGCTGGGATTAGACCTCAATGGCATAAATAGCTCTTCTGTAACAAAGAGATTTAAGGTGATAATTCCATTTTTTTGGGCTGTGAAGCATAGCACAGAAAATAAAAATGCACAAATAATTTCTTAAAAACAAACAGATAATAATTGGGTAAATATAGACATGCAGAACTGTGTTTTGCGTGCAGCATTTTCCAGATCCAGTTACGATAATTTTGTAGCCAGGGCAACTTAGAAGTGGCTACACCCGCTTTCATATAACACCCTGAGAATTTTTTCTGTTTTTGTAACTACCTAGTCCTTCAGGTACTGGAGACCACAGTACAAGGAGAACCTACTTCTAAGGCTGCTGTTTTTGATTTACAGAAGTACGACGAATCATGCGGAAGGTTCTTTTTCTCGCGTACCTGGGCTGCTGCACAGATCGCACGTGCAATTTTTCACAGTAACCTTTCTTCTCCTATGAGTACCTTGTTTTACAGACTTGTTCATGTAGCTTTTCAGTGCCTGTAGTTTTGCCTCATTGTCAGAGTTCACTGGTATCATTAGAAGAGGAATTAATTGGGCTATAGGCTGGTGATAAAAGTATAATAGTAGCTGGTAAATCCAACTGAGACATGGAGCTGACATCTGTATTACGTACTGCTGTGGCTTGTGTTCTGATTGGGAAAATGACTGTGACTGGATAGATTGCAGTGCTGAAGCCGAAGAAAGATTTAAAAGAAAAAGATGCGTATGTTTTATTGTCTTGACTTAAAACAATGTTTATTGTTGCAGTTAATGATGATGCTGAGGCAGTGGGTTAGTGAGTGACAATTGCTTGGTTGTGACTCCCAAGGGTGCTAGCTGGACGTCCGTGGAAGTGATGGAATTTGTCCGAAAAGACTTTTCCATGGGAAATTAGGAAGTAAGCTAATAATCTTCAATTACTTGAAATGTTGCCTATATTTGCTCTTCAGGAAAAAGAAACCAAAGTTGTGACTTTCTGGTCTGGACCCTTGTTAATACTGGTGGGAACTGTGTGGTTCAGAGGCATTTTGGCCATGGAAACGGCACATCCCATGTGCACCAGCTGCGCTCCTTCCCCTTCAGCACTTCTTTGTGGCATCCCAGCCATGACGACAGGGGTGGCCCTGGCCATGAAGCATTGCATCCAGTCACATAGGCAGCCCTGCACTCCTCTATGAGGTATGTTTCGACTGCATCCAGCCACAGCAAGCTCTGCGTTAGATAAGGTTATCTGAAGAGTATGAGCATTTGGAGGCTGCATCCAGTAATCAGCAGAGAATCTGAATTTGAGGCTTGCCTTTCAAAGCTAAAGCCAGACCCTGTGTTATTGCCTAAGCTCCGTGTATTGTGTGCGTGTAGAGAGCTGACAGCCTCAGAACAGGATTAGCAAAATCTGTCATGCAGTGAAAATACTGAGAATGTGAGATTTCTGAATCTCGCACCACCGCAGCCCTTGGGCAGAGCTGTAATGTGCCCTCTCTGGCTGTTTGGCATTCGCAGCCCATCACCCCAAAGCGTTGCTTACGTCCATTCTCAGAGAAAAACAAAACCAAAGACAATACCCTGCTAAGGCTTGCTTCTTTCTGTGAAAGTTGGGGGATTTTCCCCCCATGGGGAGCATGTGCCCAAGAGGTGGGAGCCCCAGACGGACCCTCTCCTTATGCTGGGAGGACACAAGCCCTCTGTGCCGGCATCCCGGGGTGCCCTGGCCACACTGCCCTGTGCCACCCAGGCGGGACAGTGGGACTTTGGAGGGTGCCAGCCGTGCTGTCCCTTGTGGGAAGGGTCAGTTCCCTGCTGCTTGTTGCAGGACTGTTTCTCTATTTTACGTGCTGCTAAACTGGAGGAAAAAATCTGCAGTTTTAAGATTGAAATCAAGATGAAAATACTGGTTGGGGAGCCTGTGGTGCTGGCTTCTGTTAGGTAGCAAGTGCCAGGAGCTGACATTCGTAATGGATTAATAATTTGTATGCATTACAGCAAAGCCAAGCTTGAAGAGGAACTTCCAAGAAGGTTCGTGCTACAATCAGGTTTGATAAGCTTCTGGCTCTGCGTGGAGAGTCAGCTTTAAAACAATTTTAGTCCTGAAATAGTTTTCTTCTCGCTGTTTATGTGTAATATAATTTATTATACATATTATTCCATGATTTCACAGGAACCAGAAAGAATTTTTATTATTATTTCTTTGTTCGTGTGTCTTTTGGCATTTAATTGTACTTTATCAGAGGCAGTAAATGTTACCTAATGTTTGTAATTGCTTGTAATATGTCTGTATTCTAATGTTTGAGTTTACACACAGCAAACAAAATATTTCTAATAAACCCTGATAATAACATCATGACATTAGAAGAGCAAGCACTTAGTGCCTGTAAAATGACACTAAGTTCATTATTTGCAAATTATCTAGATGCTAATTTGGTTGTGGCCTTCAACAGCGTTTGGTTTCTTAGTAGGCAGGAAACATGCAATGTTTGTAGAGCGCCTTTCTGGCAGCTCAGCTTTGAACTTCTTTTGGCGCTTTTATCATGATGCCTGGTGGTTGGACAAAGTGTCTTACAAAGGTCAAAAAGTTAGTCTTGACTAATGGTTGAAAAAAATAAGGCAAAAAAGCAAAAGACAATTTAAATAACAAATCAATGAAGCTTTATCAGTAAGTGCTGGATCATGGTAAATTTTCTCAAGGCTTGCTGCCTATTCCTTTACCTGTGAAAACACAGAAATGTAGTGTAAATGAAGGCATTGCCTTTTTATTGTAGACATCAAATTGATGACTGACATACTTTTCTCATTCATCGTTTTTTCTCCAGCCAAATAGCTTTGTATTCTTTATAGCCCAACCTTTCAAAACTGACATAGAGATATAAAACTGTTGATGATTTTTATCTTATTTTTAAATTTTGATGTGGACCCTAAGTCACACACAGCTATCTGCTCCATATTTCTTGTGTCATCCTGTGCAGGAGTCCCTTTCTCCCAAGCATAAGGTGTGGCTGGTGGTGTTTTACTCTCCTGGTCATATGGCAGTTTGGTAGCCTGAGCCAGAAAGTGCTGGCAATACGCAAGTGTTATTACTGTCAGTGATTTGGTCATTTGTGTGGAAGATTTAACACGTGTATAACTTGGCCATTCATAAGGAAATTATTTAGTTCAGCATGTTGGGGTTTATTTAAAAGGCAAAAGGTTATTGGTGGGTGGGTATTTGCTGGGCAGAGCTCCTCCAGGCTTCGTGTGGGAGTGCTGCGAATCACAGTGCAGCTGAAGCTCACTTGATGGGCTTGGAAAGCTTCAAAGAAACTAAAACTCAAATGAAACTCTTGTTCAGGGTCATACTCTGCAGTAGTGACTGTGAGGAGCTCTTCTACAGGAGATGTGTAAAAGTACCCTACGTATTTGACTAAGCGGATGGCTCCATGGAAAGCAGAGGTTTCTAGTGTGTAGCTGTTTCTTGTGACACCAGAAGGTGGAAGTCCATGTCGTGTCCATTGCCTGTAGGTCACTTCAAGTGACTGCGGAATGCTGAGTAACTTCTGTGGAGTTAGTAGAGCCTGTGTGGTGCCTGTCAGTCCAGGGGTGTGTGGACCTCCTTCATGTTACAGACACTTATAGATTGTGTCTGGATATGTACTATATTAAAAATATTTTTATATATAAGTTTCCCACTGTTTTGTCTTGTACCTACCATTGGTATTTTTGGTAAATTCTGGTTCCAGCTTAGATGCAACAGTTTTTCCCTGTACACCATACACCACGATACACACACCAGTTTGGAAGCTGTTCCTTTACCATGCAGTGAAAGAAGTTAGTAAAGACCTGTTTTGTTTTATTTTTACACAAAGGGCCATTATGATGAATGATCCATGGGTCTGTGCCACTTTTGACCGTTACCTGAAAATTCACTCTGAAGGCCATGCTGTTAAAATACGAGAGCGCTATTTCAAATTACATTGACTCCAGAGCGAATTGGGAGGCTTTGGCATAGCGCCTAGTTTACACTAAGCCTGCCAGCAGAGGAAGTTAATCAGGAATTGTTGGTCCAAGGTGAATTCTTGCTCTGTTTTAGCTTGAATGACTTTCCACGGTAGACAGTCCTACATCTTGAGCTAATCTGTTCAACTCCAGGATTAGGTTGTGTATTTTTAAAAGCATGATTTCCTTGAAGATGCTCCAGAAACAGCCAGCTGAGCCTGTGTGTTCCCTCATTCCCAGCTGTGTTGCTGGGTGCAACAACAAACTCCAGCAATAAATATTGTGATCGTTTGGAAAATGTCATCAATTTGCTGTGCTGAAGTTGTTCGAAGTGAGGGAGCATGAGTATGAGGCTCCCCAGTGGGAGAGCGGGCATCGCAAAGAGGCGGTCAAGGACCTTGGGTGTCCCTGCTGACAGTTTTCAGTTTTTATTGGGATCATCAAACCTTCCCCATCCACCCAAGATCTTACCAGTCATGAAAATACAGTGTTAGCAAGCTGTTTAAGGTCATCCTGGGAAATTCAAGCTGTAGAGGGTCAATAGGGCTCACCACTTGGCTGAGACAGAGGTTTGCTGTCTGGCAGAGCTGTTCTTTTTCCCAAAAGAGTGTTTGTTATTTCTTTAAGTGTCTGTGTCCCTCTTCAGTCCTTCCTGCCCTCCCTTGTCATCTACTGACGTAACTGTTGTGGCTCTGACAACATACGCTTTTTCTCTTAGGTTTCATGTTCTCATTTAGGTTTTAACTTTTAGTTTTGTGTTTTCCATTACCAGAATGTTTTCAAACTGAAATTTCTTTTGCTTAATGCCTGTCTTCCCTCTGTGGCAGTTTATTTTGTTCCCTGTAGGTAAATGTGCTGGCTGGAGTAGAACGCTTTCTTGATGTCCTTATTTCCATTATTGTCTGTCTCTGTGATATTGCATGTATCTGAATAACTTAAGTATTTTGATGTCTGAAACAATACAGTGGGGTCTAAATTCTGTCAGTGGTATTTGCTTGGAAAATACAGTATTTTTCTATTCAGATTCAAAATTACAGGATTAGGCTGAAATGAGACTTGTAGCTTATCTTTCTAGTTATGAAACTATTATTTTCACCAGATAGTTTGAAATTTTGAATAGCTGTATGTTTCCACAAGGGAAAATAATTTATAGAGCTGGGTAATAGCTCTTACTCAGTAAAACACAACAAGAATTGCAAGTCAGGCAGTTCCATCAATGTGAACGCTCACATGCTTTGAGTTGAAAATGTTGTGTAAGTGTTTCCCTGAGTCTGGCCCTTGATGTAAAAACACTTGCTTATAATTTCAGTGAATTGGCTTTTGCTGTCTTAATAGGTTTTCTAATTATTTATTGGCAGTAATGCTGAAAAGGAGTGAATTTCAGATGCATGCACTTTTAAGGCAACACATGTGAACAGCTGCATTTAAAATGCCTGCTTCAGCATCCAGTATGGAAGAAGGATCCATTAGGCCAGCCACAATCACAGGAGTGCACACACTGTGCAAAGATGTACAGTGAAATTCCTAAAAATGCTGAAGGGTGTTTGCCAGAGTGCTTAAAGGCATCCGGCTCTCGTTGCCTTTGAATGAGAGACCTGTAGAGCTAAGTAGGAAAACCTTTTCTTAGCAGTTACAAGCTTTAGAGATTTGAAGTGGTTTTTCACTTCACTTCAAAACAAAACAAGATCTTTTGATTTTTTCGTAAAAAGCGAGCAGAAGATACTTCTTAAAGATAGTGCTCAAACCAGGACAGTTATGCACGCATGTACCAGAGAAGTCCTAGAGGTTCAGGCATTCTCCGTGCTGACCTGCTGTGGAGCAGGAAGCCGTGTAAATACTGGTAGCCACCAGGTAATACAAATTTCAGAGAGGTCTTGTCTTTACCACCCTTTGGAGCATAGTGGAAATGCATCCTATAGAGGGAGAGAAGTAGCATGTGTGCCGTAAACTCCTGGTCTTAAGCATCCATGTACGCCCCAGAAATTCTTTGGGAAAAAAGGAAAGGTTATATCAGGAATTTTATTTTCTCAGTGTCCTAGTTGTCATGTTTTTGCCATAAAACTCAGCTATGCAATAGCAAAGATTGAATGTCTGCCCAAAGGACCAGTCTGCCTCAGCCTGAGAAATACCAATAGCACGTATTTCACTGAGGGTCAGAGCTGTGGCTCAGAGGCTGGGCAGTAGAACAGAAGTGGTAGGTGGTATCTCTGTAAACGCAAGTGCCAGGTAGCGTGACCAATAGCCAGAGGCAAAGTCTTACGTTACAGGTTTAATTAAAGAGTCTCAGGGAACATGCATCGTCTGAACATTATAACGCTCAGCAGGAGCTTTGAGTCAAAGCCAAAGGATAATAAGAATTAAACCACATTTTAACCATGTACATTACAAGGATTTATATTCTTTGCTGGAGCTGAATAATACTTTACTGTAGTGCCATAACTGGTGTTATATATGACCTTATAAAATGTTGTGATCCTTTCAAGCATTTATTATTAAGTAAAAACTGAAGTATTTTTTCCAGCTATCACACTTTCAAGTTTAAAATTGGTTTTGGAACGTAGCCTGGAAAGAACAATTACACTAACATCATTATTTTTAGGAAAATTTGCATAGCTTACTTTTACAGAGGTATATAAAGACATAATGGTACTACAAGTAGAAGAATAGCTGTGAAATGCTTTGCTTTTCTTTGCCAAAATTTCATTTAAGCATGAGATACCATCTCAGTGATTGAGAACAAACTTGTAATTTCAGAGCAAAATATGAAGGCTACTTCTTTAGTTTAAACTTCTGTTATGTGTTACCAGAGACTAACAAGAGTAACAGAAAACAACAAATAGCTTAAAGTAAAGAATATCTCATGTTCGTGTCACAAAGCATGTGTGCATCTAAGCAAGAAAGTGGACAAAAAGGAATCATCACAGTCATTATCAATCACCGTTGGATCAGGTGGAGAAGAAACAGTCATAAAGCACTTGCAGTATCTTCTTCAAGATCACACTCTGAGTCACCAGCCAGGTCACTAAGTTTGTTTATTAGGCTTTTTGGTTCTCTTCTCTTGTTACTGTTATTTGACAGCTGCTTCTCCTTGCTGCCCTTCGTTAGGGCCATGCCTGCTTCTTTTACTGATTGCTGCTGTTGATTTCTAGGCAGAGCAGGGTGCTAAAATAATTTTTGAAGTTTGTCTCAGGTAAATGTGATTAAAGAAATGGAGCTAAATGCAAAGAGTGACTCTGACTCTGGCAATGAAGAGAATAAAAGGTGACAGTTCCAAATGACTCTGGGCGAAATAGATGGTGAACCCTCAGTCGAGTCTCTGAGGTCTCTAGAGTTTAGAGTCTCAAAACCCTCTGTGAGCTTTGAAAACTTCACCACGTTCCTACGCTGAGCTGAGGTAGGGCTGTGATTTTTCATGTGTACCTGTCTACCTTTGTAAAAAGAATTGACACTTGGACAATAGAGAGCTGTACTGGCAGGCGATGTAGCTGCACTGTCCAGGGCTTGTCCCCTGGTGGCAGAGACCAAAGGAGGGTTCTCAGGAGATGCTCCCCCCTGTCACTGTGGTGGTATTTTCATAACAAAAGCCAACACAGTGTTTGTAACACTTATGTGCCCAGGCTGGTTGTTTCTTGAGCACTTGAGCGTTTCCTCCCAGGTATGACTGTGCTAACTGGGCTTTTTCAACAAGGACCTTTATTATAATTTTACTTTTCTTCTAATTAACTTTGAGCCAGCCTTCCAAACTGTTCCCATGACATGTGTCTAAAGCAGAACTGCTGTGTAATCTGTAGGACCATATGTAGGTAGAAGATACATGTATTTACCCTTTCTTTGGTCTTTCTAATCATTTTTCCTAGTAGATTTTTCTGCCCTGTAGCCCAAATTTTCAAATGTTTACAAAAAACTTAAAAAGGCCTCATCTTATAAAAATTCCCCTTTATTATATGCCTTCCTTTAGCAACAACGCTGCTTCTTAAACACTTTCCTTTAACGTAAGTATTGCTGGTGCTGAGCGCAGTCTCCCTGCTTTTTATTATTAATGTTGTTGTTTACTAAATATATTTACTTAATATATAATGCTAAAAATAGTTTTGCTTCAGAAGGAATGTGGTGCTCTTTCTGGTTTACAGTCTTGGCATAACTGTGTTGTGCCAATATCAACTTTATATGAGGTATGTCCAGTTAGTGGGATCCGTGAAAATGAATTAATACTGATGTCTCTCCAAAAAGCTATGTAAATACAAAATTTCGTGGCATTAGTTTCAAAATTTTAACAGGATCCCCTTGTTATTTAACAAAGCATTAAGTACTTGTCCAGAGAGCACAGTAACAATCTTCAGGCAGATTTCTAAACACCAAAACAAGCTTAAGGCAAGTAATTTGGTATTTCTACATAACCCTTCATGTTTTATTCTTTGGGTTTGTTTGTTTTCTTACTGTTCTTGTGTGACTCAGAAGTATATAGGCAAATGCTAGCCAAGGGTAAACATTATTATTTTTATTATCGTCATTATAAAGTAAAGCTGTCTGTCTGAATAACTGCACTTACCGTAGGTGATACTGTGGTCTGAGCATGGGAAAGGGATGCACTGATTGCTCTTCTGTAACTGTTGCCTTATAGCGGACAGATACCAAATAATCTCAGACAAGGCTTGATTCTACTTATGTTTTTGCCCTAACTGGACAACTGGAAATTTGTCTTGAACTTCTAGCTGTCATAAAATAGCTGCTAGTTGTGCCGCGCTTTCAGCCCCCCAGAGTCTGGCTGAAAGGGGTTTGAGCCCCGTCTTACTCTTTACTAATGACCTGAGGTGTCACTGGGTGCAATTCTACATTTTCCACAAGGAACTTCCAAATTTTTGTGCCAATGTTTAAATCTGAGCTCACTTGCGTCTAGTGTTTACATGACATCTTGAAGAACGATGCTTTTGGAAGGGACATTAATGATTTGAGTGGTTCATCAGACCCTCCAGGAACTATTGTCCCATGCTCTATGCATAAGATAGTAAGCTATGAAGCAACTGCAGTGTGAACACTGTATATCCCACTTCAGCTAAATAATTTGCTGTGCACTGTTTCTCTGTTTATAATTCAGTTTTAAAGGCCCTTTTAAGTGAAATTGGATACACTACAAAGTGTTGGTTTCATGTGTTTTATTTGCAGTTTAATCAGCGTGATCCAGCTGCCAGTGCAGGGAAACCAGAGCTCGATTTTTAATTATCCCTGCTTTGCCTGAGTTAGGAATTCCCAGTAGTGCTCTCTGAGAAAAGATGCCAAAAACCGCATTGTTCTTTAATTAGCTGTTGTAATTGTTTCAGTCTAATCTCCATGATTAGCAGCAGCATTAAATACAGCAGTAAGAATAGGCCTGCCCTCTTTGTGCTGCCCTAGTAAACACAATATTCTTACTTCTGGTAAGGGACATAATATAAAATCAATTAGAAGCCAACTAGTGTTGATTAGAAAATGATAAAGAGCAGCTACCATGAAGTGCAGATTGCTTTGTGAAGTTGGTTTATAACCATACTTTTGGGACAGCGTTATTGCCCAGTTTTGGGGGAAAACACCAGAATAACAACCTCTGTTGCAGAGAAGCCTTTGGGGATCTTGCAGACTCCATCCTGCGTGAAGCCCTAATACAAGCTTCAAAATAACCTTTGCTGTCACTAAGGTTAGTGCCAGTCCAGTTTTTAGGAGAGGGTCATTCTTACCACCATGCAAAGCAGGTGCATTGTCAAATGTGAACAATCGCAGACTATTCCCCAAAGAGAAAAGTTTTAATATGTGTTTTATCTGAGTTACGTTCTGAGGCACAAAGGTGTTCTGTCGTGGTGCATTTATAGTGGGGAATTCCGCTTTGCAAGGAACATTTCTGCATAAGCATGTGTGTTAGATCTGTTTCAGAATGTATTATGACATTTAAACATGTAAAGATACAGGAAAACTGCTTTGCGAAATAGAAGGACAACTCCCATGCCTGCTTTGATGGTGTTGAGGTACCTGCTAAGTACCAGTTCTTATGTTTAAGTCCCTAAATACCTTCGTAAATTTGGCTTTAAGTGTCATTGCATGTGGCAAAAGTAGGAATAATGCTCTTGGAAAATGCGGGCTTAAGGTTGGTCATGCAGTTTAAAGTGAGTGTTTGTGAGTGTAAAATGAGCACTTCCAGCGAAACATAATTGCTGTAGTAATTGCTGTAGTCACAGACTGTGGAAATGTGAGTATTTTGGCTGGTGCTATGTTTTTGTAAAATAATTGATACAACTTCTTATGTCTTTTCATGACAACTGTCAGAGCCACTATGCTCAAGTGTCACCAGCAGAATTGGCAGCATAAGTTCAGGTTTTGTATGTCAGAGTGCAGGTGTGTCACAGACCTGGGAAATGCTTCATCTGGGCATGCACCCAGGAAAGCTCAGGGGCTTGAAGAGTTTATTCCTGCTTAAGCTATATGAAATAAGGTGATCTTACTCTCATTAGGAGATGAGAGAAATCAGGTTTTGTTGCATAAACGCCAGATTTCCTGAGTCTAAACCCGGTGTTTTGGACAAAAATACTCCAAAAAAAGTAATCCAACTAAACTTCCAGAAAAGCAAGTGTAGTTGTGGGTGAGCTAACGAAAGAACAGAAGTGAGCTTACATCTGTATCAAGATTACTCTAGTTTACAAATGTAAAAAATGATCATTTCTTGTCAATTGTGCAATTTTCTTTGTTCAATGGGTTTAGTTACCTGAAGAGTTCTCCCTAATTTTTATAAGGATCAGATTAATATCTCTGAGCCAGTGTCTGATGCCTCTGCACTGCAGAGGAGTTGATCCAGGTTTACAGCAGAAATCCAGTTCAGTTAAACCACTAAAAAATCAGGCTTGTGCAGTTGTCCAATGCGAAATAAACTCAACTAAAATCTAGATGTATTTATTAGATTATTTCATTTGAAGATAGATTGCATGAAAGACAAAAGCTACCTGTGCACTAAAACAAATCTTCTGTGGTTGTGGAAGTCACTGTGCAAGTGCTTGGTGTTGTGAGGCTGGATATTACTGAAATCTGAAACTGACCAAAACGTTGATTAAATGGGTTTGACTTGACACTACTCCCTTATTCTTTCTGCCTGTAATATACATATGGAAGGAGAGAAGAAAGATGCCTTTATTTCTCATTGGTTTATCTATAATCTTCCAATTTATAGACCTGATTAAAAATAGAAAGAGGAAATAACCATACATAATCTCAGTGACCTTAAAAACATGTGTAATCACATTTGCTCTATCAAAAGCAGCACTTGATAGATCCAATTTACTGCCAATTTCACTATTTGCTTTGTGGTAACAATATTAAAATTGATCAGTTGAAGTACGTTTGTACCTGGGAAAGACTGAAGGCTAAATACTGCATGGTGGTGACACAGTCTTCCCATACCATTTTATCATCCAGGGTTTCTTGTATTTTCTTTTCATGATGGTGCAAAACCTCAGCTTATTTAGGAAGACCTATGCTTGACTTTTATGGCACTGGGTCGTTTTCACTCTGAAGATGATAAGCAACATGTGCAACCACTGCTGTTGTACAGAGGACTATTTCTCCAGCAAGCAGCCCATCTATACAGTTGAACTTCACTGCTACCACAGTCCAGCTACCAACAGACTTCTGCTGTTGTTGTCTTTCACTTAGAGTGTAAGAAAGCTGGTAATGAGCCAAAATGCTGCTAGGTCTTGTACAATGTAGGCAGCGAAAGGACACTGATTTATACTATAAGGAGATATTAAACAATACAAGCTGGTTAAAGTATTGAAATCAGAAGAGTTGAATCAATATAAGGTGGAAAAGGTTGGAGAATTAAGTCCGGTTTCTCTGCAAGCAGCAGTTATTGCTTTCCATCGGTCACAGGAGGAGGCTGAACTAGGCATTAATTGGCTGACAATTTATATTTATGCTGAGGTGTAACCCTGTGAAGATTTCTTTAAATGAGTGTAAATAAGATGGGCTAATTTTAGTGCTTTCACAGTTAAAACCAGAGGGTTTTGGAATAGATGAATTCTGAGATGGCAGTAAATGTGTGACCTGCTGCAGCAGCTGGGTTTCTGGATGTGATTTCTGACAGTATTTAGGAACCAGTGCCTGACAGGCGTTGTGGAGTCAGGATGTCTTCCTACCAGCTCTGTAATCACAGTAAATGGAACCAACTTGTTTTATTTTGCTGCTTCTGACCAGTATGTTCATGCCATTTTGATTTCCCATAAAAGAAAATACAGACTTAGCAGACTACATGCTAAATATATGAAGTTCTCTGCACAAAAGCAGAGGGAGTTGTGTTAATTATTATGTTGCCTTCCTCCACTGGCAAAAATCGCTGATTTTGCTGTAAGTTGAAATGGTTGCAGCATTTCCTTAACTTCATATTTCAGGAAATGTCTTGAAAACAGCAAAAACGTTTGGGCCAGTTAGTAAGCCCAATACTGCTTGCAGCAATGGGATGAGCCGAAAATGGGCAGAGAATTTGAAGGTATGGAAAACACAGCAGCATCAGATTTTTACATTAGTCCTTTCACCTCAGAGATAAGCCGAAACGCTTTCTCTTGGTGGAAATAGTAATTATTCTTTCTGAAGAGGAAAGATTTTTAACTATTGTGGCTTTCAGTTTGGCACTCTACAGAATTTCTTTCATGAATAAACCCTTGAAATTCCTGATCAGAATGAATAGAGAAAAGCAGAGTACCATCATGGAGTTAAGGGATCGTTAGCTTTTATAAATACTTAATATATCAGACATAGATACATTATATGATAAGCATAAATGCTTTCATTGTTATGAATGTATGTTGATTCTGTATATTCATATTCTGTAGAACATTGCTAGAAATTGAAGCCAAACTTGCCCAAAAGAAACGCAATGGAAGAGGCCAGCCGGCAGGTTTGTTGCGGGCAGGAATGGCCTGTGCTCAAGTGGGTTTGAGGGAATCGCGCAGATTATGGGCAGTGGGAGGCAAGTGCTTCTACACGTACCTTCTGCCAGTAAGTGCTCTCTGGTGTTTGTCTGATCCCCCCAAAAGACACCTTGGAAATACCTTGGAGGGGTGGACTGATACAACTTATGGTGTATATAAAGTTAAGTAATTCTAATCTCTCAGGCTCACCAGCAGTACATCTAAACAGCAGGACTGTAAAACCTGCTTTATGTTTGGGTAAAATCACCTGTGATGTCATTGCACTTGCATAATCCTGTCTTGTGGCCATTGTTAAAGAAAATGCCTTTCTGAACATGAATTTAAATAACTAACTCCCATGCAAGCACTGATTGCATAAATGCTGCAGAGGTCCTCCTGCCGCTTTCAGCAGCAGATAATCCAGTTTTGGGCCGAGGGGAGGAGGTACCATCCTCGCAGGGGCTCTAGCAGCCTTGGCGGCTGTGTGCGAGGAAATTCTCATTGCCTAATCTTGCATCTAGAAACAAGCGATACGCAGTAATTGGCCGCCTAAACTTTTTGCAACTGTTATTTTAAGATTTTCAGTTAGCAACAAAGAACATGAAACTTTGTTCTTTGCTTCTTTGGTTGCGGTGCAATTATGCCACTGATATGCTCATTATAATTTGTCTCCAGTAATCCTTAGGGACTCCAGAGAGCTGCTTCCATTAGACTATTAAGTTGAGGCTGTAATGACTATATCAACCAGGTATTTCTCTTTAGAGGTAAAACTGCATTAGAGTAAGAGTAGGTTTATTTTGAATCTCACACATGCACATCTTGCTGTGGGGCTTTCTGTGGAGCTGGTTAAAAAGGTAATACTCTCTTTTCCGTTTAAACAGGCATCACTTTGCTTGTGGTTAGTTGTGGGCTGCCGTGAGCTGAGGGTGTGGAAAAGATGATTTCATCAGCCCCAGAGCCAGGTCCTTTCCCAGCCAGGGCGCACTCCACCCCTTCCAGTACAGAGAGCTCCTGCAGCTCTGAAATGCACAAGAGTCTTCCCAAATAAATATAATTTGGCCTTAAATGGTAGGAATGTCTGTGGGGTTCTTGCTGGCAAAGTGCTCTATAGTGCTTTGTTTCATAAAGTGCCCTAAAAAGTTTGGCGTATGATTGAGAGAAGCACGTCATCTAAAGTGACCGAGGTCCCTGAGGCTCCTAGGTAGCGCCATTGCCATGTGAAGGCTACTCAGCAGGACTAGGAAAATTTTTACTTTCTTCACTTTCTGTCACCATCACTGCTAGAAAACAATTGAATGAAATAAATGGAAATCAATTGACTCCATCCCAGCGTTTTTCTGGTTTAAACTCAATTCTTTACTGAGCAGTAGAGCTTCTCCGGAGATCTGCCCTGACAGGGGAAGCTTTGTTTGTTTGTTTGTTTGTTTTTTTTCTTTGGGTTTTTCTTTCTGGTTTTGGGTGGTGTTTTTTTTTTTTTGTTTATTTTTTATTTTTTTAAACATAACTGCTGAGTGTTGTGTGAATTTCTAACTTGTTGCGGGAGCAATCAAGGGATGTCAAAGGCTTCTGTGGGAAGCAGCCAACAAGCTGCTTTTTAGAGAATTAAATTGAGAATTACCCTGAAATGGTTCATGACAAGATTGTTTTCTTGCGGTTACAGGGGATGGTTACAAACTGGGTGGTTCTGAAACCGGCCCTGGCTCCTCAAGCTGGCCTGGCATTCGGGACTTGTTCCACTCTCAACAACGTGCCATCTGTGCCGAGGTGCTGGGCTGAGCTGGGGCGGCAGAGCCAGCCGCTTCCCACAGCTGGGCTTGGCCCTCCCCGAGCCGTGGCTGGGCGCTGAAAGCACCTCTGTGCTCCCGCACAGGCCCTTTTTGTCTGGAGACCGTCCTGAGACATCCAGGGCTTGCTCAGGGATCACTTTGCAAGGCCACGCGGGGAGGATGATGATTCCACCGTGCGGCTACTGCCATGGGGCTGCAGCTGCAGACAGGGCACTCTTTCAGCAGCTGCGTGACAGTCACGTCATTCTTTCAGCAAATGTAGGACTGAACAAAATCTCCAAGGTAGATCTGTGGGAGAACTCCTTTTCTGTGCTCAAAAAAACCCCCAGTGAACATAATTTTTATTTTTTTTTTTAGGTCAATCAAAAAGTATACTGTAGCAAAGGAAACCTTTTTAGTCTCTGGGTTGCCACTAGTACTAGGAGATATTTCTTTTAACTCTGAAAATATTTGCATTGATCTGTTCCATGTTTGTACTTCAGCCACTTAATGACATACCAGATCTTAAAATCATAAAATCCTGATTGCCCTCTTGCCTTCTTTGCTGTCACATCATCATGGTTACAGTTGTGCCTCCATCTCAGGTGTCAGACAGTTTCAGGTCTGTCTCTACTCAAAGTATCAACTACAAAGAGCATTGTGAAACAAATGAGAAAGAAGGGGTGAGGTAAAATTGGCAGACTGGTTAATTGGAGGATACAGCAGTGAGTTGATGTTTTATAGCCTTCACGGCCTTAGTGCAAAAGTTAAGATCTTTAACTAGGGGTATAAACCTGTCATTACTCAGCATATTATCCTTTGGATATGTCACTTCGTAGTGTCTTTTCTGGCCTTCTAGTAAGGCTGAAAGGCAAATACAGAAAATCCCAGAGCTTTAGAAAAAAAAAAAAAATCTTAATTTTCCTGGTCATCTCTATTTCACATGCAATAAGGCTGGAAGAAAATATTTTTTTTTTTAATTTTATCGATGTCTTCCTGGTAATCATAGTGAGGTTTTTTTAAAAATATTAAATCTATCTCTCATTTATCTTTTTTGTTTGAAAAAGCCATTAAATTAGATGCTGAGAAATCATGTAAGAGTTTAATCTTTATAGCTTGTGTATAAGCTATAGATTTGCTCAGGACCTAGAACACGGGCAGAGCCCATAGAAATGTGCCAGCGCTGAGCCACTGGGTGGTGTCCGGCTGCTGGGCTCCTCTGCTGGCACCTCAGAAAGAGCTGGCTTTTTGACTATTGCTCTGTAGAGACAGTTAAGAGAAAAAGCAGCACATGAGGATACTTTTGATTAGTCAACCATACTAACCAGGAGAAATAGCACATGAGAAATCATTTCTCCTCCAGATTTTCCCACATTCCTCCTATTTAAGGGATAATTTGTAGTGCTGTGATACATCTCTCTCCTCCCTGGTTTTGATGGTAACTTCATAGCTGTGACCATCATCCTTTGCGTATGTATTTATGTGAGTAAATAAGATAGAGAGGGTTTAGGAGGTACATATCTCATAGACTACTTGTTTAAAATTTCTATATGTGTGACACCTACTTGGGTCCCCGATTTGATTCGTTCTTTTATAGGAAGCTTCTTCACATGGAAAAAGTCCCTGTGTGGAGTTAAAAAAGCATTTTTGTAATAGCTGCTTTGTTAAAAACCCAGAACCTGCAAAAAATCCCACTGCCATTCATTATCCGTAAGTGAGCCCTTATGCTCCTTCAAATGGCAACAGTAATTCAGAGCCGTGCATACATACCACTTTACAGCTTGTCTCCGTTATTTCTCAATTTGTGTTATTCTTCTTGCATAGCAGACTACACATTTTAAATGATTCAGATTCCCATCATTTCCAAAAGAAAAAGAATTTCCCGACTGACTCAATCTCACTGTGTATTGCCATGCAGTTAGTTTCTCCAGGATGGCAAACGGCTGCGTTTTCCTATGCTAGTCCATGCCAGGAGTTTCACTGGCTTGTAAAGCCAGGCCATTCAGCATGAGGCTCTGCAAACCTATGGAATTTTCTGTGGGAAACTTAAGACCAACTACAAAGAGATACTTCAAAAAAGAAAGTTTCTAGAGTTGGTGTCCACTTGTCAGCAATGATCTGGCATGTCCTTGGGAGCCTCTGCTCAGATCTGTCCTGCATGGGAGGGATGTGCACCGTGTGGGGGGCAGTTCCTGCCCCAAAGAGCTTGTGAGACAACTGAACGAGGGTTGTGGTTGGAGACAGGAATGGAGAAGTTGATGTGTTCCTGTCCATATGACTGTTGTAATAGCTACTAGGAGGTTATCAGGTGAAGATCTTGATCAGGTGTGTAAATAATTCCTGGAAAATACCTCAGTTTGATTCTATTTAACCTATCTTAACCATGTGGGGAAAATAACGTGAGTTTCCTGTCGTTTACATATGAGAAATACAACATTGCATGTTTTCTGTTGTACTCTGGAAAGGTGAAACTACTGAAATTTGCAGGCAGTTTTGCTGTGGGGCATGTGGGTGGGCTCCAGCCATGGCCGAGGAGGTGGCCAGCAGGCTCGGGCAGGTGACTGGCAGTGCTTGGTGGCTAGATAAATCACAAAGGCAGTGAGGAACCTTGGCGTGCAGGTTGCTTGAGCTAATGAAGGACTGACTGTGAAGCAAATAATGGTTGAGAATGACCACTGGCAGCAATTTCCAGGTTTAGCTCAGGTATGCAGAAGCATGCAGGCTGTGTCAGCGGCTGGTCTGCCTGGTTGCAGTAACACATACATGGTACATAATATCGATAGACACCCTCTCGACAGTTGCTAAGCTAAAAACAGGGAGTGTTTGTATCACATCTGCTGTCTGCATAACTTTTCTGCATGTGCTGTGGCAGTTGCAGCTTTCTGATCTCCAGTGCTCCTTGGGACCAAGCAATGTTGGCAGCTAGGTAACTAAGCATTCTCCAATATAGTGTGACAGTTATCATTTATTTGGTGTCGATTAGCTATAATCCCTTCAAACTCCTCTGAAATTGTCATCTTAAGGCCCTGACGTACAGAGAAACATGGGATCTCCCTGCTTTCCTTTTCTTTCTTCTTATGTTTCTACCTTCTGCCACTTCTCTATGTCCATGTGTGGTTTTCCATTTCTGCACATCACATTGAGCAACAGTACGGACTGCAATAATTCAGTGGTGGCCATGAGCTATTGAAAAGCTGCTTGGTCCTGATTTGTATGTCATTGAGTAACCAGTGTGGTTCACTTGACAAATCATTCCTTGCTGCAGAAGAACAATCAGGATAGCAGGGACTGCTGGCTCTGCTTAGTAGTTTCTAAATTAATAGTGTCATCTGAGTACAGCAGTTGTATCTCTTATTATAGCAACATACATTTGCTTTACTGGTGGCTAAAATCAGCTGTGGACCATATGGGTAGCTTCTAAGCTCTTTTGGATTTGCTAAAGTATTGCTTAATGATCGTGTACTCAAATGTCTGGCATCACAATGTCTATTATTTGACCTATAAAATCAGTGAAACGCAAACTGTCATCTGCCAGAACTCTGTCAGAAAGACCTTATGACTTATCTAATTTTAATGTTGGTGCACGTTCTAATTTCTCTTTATATGAACTCTGCAAGTTGGTTGTGAAGACTCCCTTATGTAAAATGAACTATAAGCCCAAATGAGATTTCATTTAGTTTTTCTAGAAAGAGAATGTTGGTTATAGGAGTCCTGTTTAGATATTTATATAGGATGTCTTAATTGGGAAGTCTTTTGCCGACAGCTTTGCAAACCAGTTCAGGAAGACATTTTGGTGGGTTTTTTTGGTGGAAATTATTTATTGCTTAGGCTAATACTGAAATGTCCAATATTTCAGTGGAGATGTGTGTTGTGGAGTGTTTGGGATGAAAGATGCTGTATAAGCATTAGACACTTACTGCATTTTACTGAAAGCTGGCCACAGACTGCAGCAATAATTCAGAGATAAATCATCTTTGTTTTATCCTTTTGAATTTGCTGAATCTGCAAAAAAATCTGCAAAATGTGCTGCCTCCTATTTTGCTTTAGATATGCTGAGTTTTCCCGTGAAAAAAGCCTTCTATTTCTCTTACAGATCTGGACAACTCTCTCACCTGTCTTTTATGATTGATTTTTGAATTCTCACAATAGAGTAGGTCAGCCCTGTTTGGTTAGGTATGTACTGCTTCATGATTGTTTTACTTACATAGTGCTGTGCTACAAAATTCATGTGTCTCAGGCCTCATTCTGGACTGACTTGTGTCTGTGTCCAGAGGAGTTTGGTGCTGCCTGAAGGAAATGCCTTCTGACTGGAAGCGAGCTGATGGAAAACCAGTGTGAACTGGTAGCCTCCCAGAGCTGCTGCTGGTCTGTGCTGCACAGAGCTGGCCCCATAACCAGCTCTCATGTGGCTCTAAAGTATTTGTTTTATTTGCTATTTTATATGCCTATTATTTTTAGTGCGATGAGTGTCAGCTGCATGATAATTACAGCTATCCTCACTTCAAAATTAAAAAAATGACACTAAAAAGCCCTAGGCTACCTTGGGGAGCCCAAGCTTCGTCAGCAGCCATGAGTCACCATGAATTGTGTGAACATATGAGATGAAGCAAACGTGATGATTTTTTCCTTTGTTCCCTGACCTTTTCTGAATAAGCAGCAGGAATTGACTTTCTGCACCTTAGCACCTAAAATTTCATTGGGACGTGAAAAGCTTCCAATCCCAAACCTTCTAATTCTTTGGTATCGTGTTCAAATACTGGGTAAATGCCACATCAGCAGTTTTATCTGTTGCCATTACAAAACAGAGAATACTTTTTTTACGTTTTAACTCCAGCTTCCTTTAACTGGATCAGCAAAGAGAATGCCTGTCAAAAAAGGTTTTTTCCTTGCACCCACTCCGTTGCTTATTTTGTTGTAAACTGGATTCGTCATAAGTGAGGCTGCAAATATATGAGGTTGCAGTGAAGACAAACGGGTTTTTCCCAAGCTTTGTTTAAAAAGCTATTTGATACATAAGTCTGTTGATATTTGAAAAAAAAAAAAAAAATCAGGAAATGTGCAATATGTAAATTATATGTAAAAAGTAAATATATAATAAGTATGCATAATAATGGCATCTGCTGTTTTTACTTTGGTCTTCAGCATATGTAGCATATTTCAGTTTCACAGTTTTAGGAATATTTCCATTTTGTGTGCGTCTTCATAAGGACTGTAATGGTACTTGAAAAGTAGGAGGAAGATCTCTGGTGTCAATATGAGCCTGTTTGAGGGAGTGATAATTCAAGGGAGACTGGGACTGTGGTGTTGGAGGTGGAGAATTAAAGAAAGGCAGCAAGTTGGGAAAACACTCTGTGCTCTTCCACATTCAGTCTCCTGGCTGAAGGTCATTACCAGCAGAACAGGCAGAGGCTTGCAGGGAGTCAAAAGTTTGATTGAAATGTCTGGGAAAGGAACAAGGAATCCATTTTTATTTGTTTTCTGTGATAACATAAACCAGATTTTATAGGGACAGAAAGTTTTTGCATTGGAGTAGTTTTATCCTGACTTTGAATTGCTTGGTTAACTTTTCATTTTACACTTAAGAAAATATTTATGTTAAATAATATATGCAGTCTGCATGCATTTTTGAATGCCTCTTTCTTGTCTTTCCAAGACCACCATCATATATGTAGGAAGGAGACTGATTAATACAACTTTATTAAAGATGATCTACATAAACATTGAGATAGTGTTACTGTGCAAGGAGCACAACCTCAAAGCATTTTCCCTGTAATAGGAAGAACACCATATTTCTTTGAACATTGCAAACTGCCATATCTGTCTGCATCCGTAATAAAAGCCTGCTAGATCTGTCAAATCCTTTGCTGCTGTAGTTAGCTGGCTTTGCAGCACCATGACATACCAGACTTACTGATTAATTTTGGTTTGGGACACTGTTAGCCTTTCCAGTGACTTCCACTTGATTTAGTCCCCGCTACCTTCATATCAATGTCATGGCCAGAATGGTTGTGGCTGCGATACCACTTAAATTTGTACTTCTTGTCATCTGGGGGGAGTCTGTGTCCTGCGGACCAGCACAGCCTGCAAATTCATTTCATGTAGCCTGTAGCCTGGTGGATGGAGGCTGTATTTCTCCCGTGGGTGTCTCTGAGGTGCACTGCAGCATGTGGCCTGTGTATTTGGAAAGCCCTAGGAGCCCTCAGCAAGCCAGGACTCCCATGCTTGTTTCAGCTTTGCACAGTGCAATCTTGAAGCTTGCTCCAGCACGTTGACAACAATGGAAATACAATGGTGTCCTGGGGAGTTAGCTGTTAAAAATGTCAAATCCATGTTTTCATTTATACTCAATGACTTGCGGTTTGACTAATAGACCTTTAGATCTAAACTGCTAAACTCACTGTGAAAATGTTATTTTATCTAGAACTCTGGAAAGACTAGTAAGAGAAGAAGAAAGCAAAGTGTTGATGCTAATTTGTTGGGCCACTCAGAAGAGGTAAGATTTGGAGTTCAAGAGTTATTAGGGAGAAACCTAGAAGTTTTGTGTGATGACTTTCATTACTGACAAAGAATTGAGAAATACTGGTGGCTTTTTTTGATCCCAGTATGCTTCTGGGTGGTTTTGTTCAGTCACTCTTGCAGGGCAGGGTTGTTAAGTCCTGATGAGCTCTTGAGCCACTCCGACACTGAGGCCGTCATGTTGATGCAACTCTGCCGGTCCAGTAGTGCAGAGGTGGCTTCATGTAGGTGGCTATAGCATCAAGGCGGCTGGGGTGGGGAACTAGTGCAGTTGTCCTTTGCTTTGGCATTCTGGTCCTGACCTGAAGCTGTGTTACAGCTTTAAGGCTGAAAAGGTTTTCGAGATTTCATCTGCTTTCACCAGCGTGCCAGCAGATGAGGAAGCCTGACTCATCTTGACAGCACTTCACAGAATCTGGCTGCTGTCGTAACTGCGAGCGGAACTTGACCCATGGCTATTTTTATGTTCTCTTATCTATTTAGAAAAGAGTCTTTTGTTCCTTGTCTGACAGGTCTGCAGAGCTGCAAAGGTTGTAACCCGAGCAAGAGCAGCAGTCAGACAAAAGGTTAGCTATTGAATGCCAAAGCAGAAGCTGAGAGAAGTCACAAGATTAAAAGACAAACACAGAGGGCATTGTATCAGCCATAGATGGCATCTGACAGGAAGGATGCCCAACAACAAGGTTCAAGATTGGGTTAGAAATTATAGTCTGAAGGAGATTGAGGACTAAGTAAGTGTTAAATAGACTTAATTCAGTGTTCATTTCTTTAAGCTGTCCATGTTTTCTAGAGAACCTCAATATTTATGGAACTCCTCATTCTTTCTCATTGTTTATACCATGTACATTCCGATTAATGTGTATAACTTTTGGTGCATTTACATTTGTGCATATTATGTTTTAGAAAGCTGTTTGCTTTATATTTTCCTTCCTTCTTGCCTGATTTTGTAAAATGTCAGAGTCCTTCATTTAACATTTCTGAAAGCTGACTGTCTTCACATCCATATGTGCTGATGTCACAATCTGCACTTGCTTGACATAAGTTATTATTGAAGATTCTTTTTTCCCCTGTAACTCCCTTTTCTGAGTCATGCATTACTCTTGCTTTTATACATTTTGCCATTAAATCTACTTGACCTTTTCTGTATTATCAAGAACTAAAATCTTTAGCCTCTGGCAATTGCACTGATCTTCAGTCACTTATTCTTAAATAAATAAATAAAAAGAATTTGCCAGACGCTTGAGATTGTACCATCATCTGCATGAGAGGTATTATGAACAGTTTATTGTTGACTTCTATGCTGACTGAGAATTGAACTCTGAACAAAGGGATGTTACACCTTGTTTTCAGAATTCCTGGGAAAATTTCACCCTTGAAAAAAGTGTTCCTAGACAAAGTGTGGCATGGGATTTTCTAAATCTGGAAAATTGTTGTTTCAGCCTTGTTATTTCAGTGTTCCTTTTGCTTCGTATTCTTTATAATGAAAAGTGACAGTTGTTTTACATACTGGAAAATCTTGCATGATTGGTCTCAGCTCAATATCTGCAGGAGGAAATTAAGATTACACTACCCACACATTAATGATGAAGTTCCCGTGGCTTTTTAATGACATTTTACTTTAAATAGAAAGACACTGTGTTGGTGAACAAAATCATTACAGTAAATCCTAATGATCATGATCAGATCATATTTGTATTAATATGATCTGTAATTAAAAACTACTGCTTTGTAATAGCAATTAAAACATTCCGTGAGTAATTAAATGCTGCTTCTTAAAGACATTTTTTTGCAGTTAATGAGTGTTGGACTGACAGTCAAGCGGACTGGTGTTAAACAATTTCCTGCAAATACTTGTCAATTAATTTTTTTCATGTCAGATAGTTGCCTCACAGTTGTCCTGCTTGGCTGTGCCCTTTCTGCGTGTTGAGCTGTGTATCTGCGTTTTTACTCCTACGTGTGATGGGTACGGCATTTCATTGCTCAAACTCAACTTTTACCAGACTTCATGCATGGTTTTTGTCTGGTGTTGGATAATCTTCATTTCACCATTCTCCCTACTCTGCCTCCCCAAATGCCTAGAAGAGCAGTGGAAATAAATATACTTTTCTGCGTTTGTTATGACTACTTCGTTTCAACTACTGCCCTGTTAATACGGCCTTATTCCTGTGGTGATGGGCCCGTGAGAGATCTCTGTTCTTCTGGTGGGTCCCTTGTTCTTGGGAAGTGCTCCAGCTTCCTATAAAACTTCATTGAAAGACTAAATGGAGAGGTGGTGAGGAGGTGAATTGCAGCACGGATACATCTCCTACTGTTTTGTTGGCTTCTTTGAATTCCACCATTTTGCCCAGTCCCCACTGTCTGCACTGTTCTCCATACAACTTGCATGAATGTAACTGTAGAGAAACTGGTGCACAGTTTGTGGTAGCAGTATTTTTATGTAACAAAAGCAGTGGTGTAAGGAACAAGGGAAGGAGAAAGCTCACTCTTTGGCAAATTTCTTATGCGATGTCATGTTTTATTAGTGGTTCCTTGCTAAGAAGTCTGTTATTTTGGGCATACTTGGAGGCAATTTCCATTTAGTAGTGTGTTTGGAGCTTCAGAAATTTCTGTGCCAGCCAGTTCACCAAACATCTTTTAAAATATCTGGAAATATGTTGTAAAAAAAGTATTGGTTCCTTATAGGAGATTGCATTAAAATATGGGCCTTGCATAGAATAATTAGCATTGCAAGTAATCGTTGCTCAGTTCAGTTACAAACATGTACTTAATTCACTTCTCTGCTTTCTGCCTACGCATTTTTGTTGGTCATAAAGAATATTCTAGCTTTAAACTAAAAAAGGGAAAAACCCCACTATTTTACCACAGCAATTGCTGTTTATGATTTAAGAAGCAATCTGTGGTTGGCATCTTTGAAGGGACCAAGGGCTGAATGATATTGCTGCATCACCTGTGGAAGTGTGGCTTGTCCAGGTGAGAGATAGGCAGTCGACATCGTGTATCAGGGCACTGTGCGCGTACAGCCAATCTGGATGCTGGCTGTTGGAGCTTTGGTGGCTGTGGATTGTAGCTTGTGGTCTAGATTTGCTCTAAGTTCAGTCACTGACCCACCGATGAAGACTATGTATTTTCTGAGCAGTACCATGCTCTAACATGCTGGATCTGCATGGGGACAATGTGGCTTCCCAGCACTGGAAGGCTGACTTTCCCCTTTCTATTTACTTCTGGGTGGGTCCTGCCAGAGTTTCACCTTTATCTGTAAAACCAGCACTGAAGTAAAACACTTACACGTGGGAACAGTCTTGTTGACTGTACAGACAGAGGAATTTGTATTTATTGCTGTTGTGTAACGTTGTAATTGTCGTTCCCTCTCTCCATGGACAGTTGATGGCAGATAAGATGAATAGTGGGGTTTTCAACTACGACTCCAGTCTTGCTGCAATATTCTGAGTTAACAGGGACTTTTGGCAAACTAGCACACATTTATTCACAAAGAGGGAAGAAAAAAATAATTCAAGTGACCCTTTACTTATTTTAATCACTTCTATAAAATTATAACAAACCACTTGTTTACTGGAAGCAGCCCAGCTCATGCGTTGGGCCAAAGAGTTAAGGAGGGTAATAATGCGCTGGAAAAAGCAACAAGATTCATTATCTTAGAGATTTCAATGCAAAGAGAAAATGTTGCCTAATAGATTCCTATGTCTGCTCTTTTTGAATTTCCTTGAGCAACTCTAGGAGCCAATAATAGCCCATGTACAATTTTAACAGTCAATCAAAGTCTTTACTTTCAGAAGAATGTAAAATTTATTTGGGCATAAACTGAGTATCTGGGCCATAAGACAGAGCCTAACATTGTTTCTTCTTGATAAATGTTTTTGCTATTATAAAGGACAAAACATGCATTAAACTAAGTGAAGGCGACAGCTCATTCTCGGCTTTCATCCTATGCAAAATGCATCTTTTCACATCAGTATTTACAGCAGGCTTCTGCTTGCATCAGACTTCAAATCTGCTTGGCTAACATAATTTGATGCTAATAAAGAATAATAAAGGGCAACAATTTCAGATCCGCTGACAATAATCAGTGGTCCTGCCTTTATAAGTGATAGGAACCTAGAGCTTGTTTTCCTAGAGGAGCCTCCTGTATCGCAAGTGCTGATCTCTGATGCCGCCACGCTCTGAATTGCAATGTGGTACCTGCTGGGAAAGCTCATCTCCGGCTATTTGTTTCTTTCGTGGGAGAGGTTTTTTCTCCTCTTTCCTGTTTGCTGTTAAGCTCGTTGCTGGGCTGCAGTGGTATTCCAGCCAGCACAGTCTTGAGTAAATGTTTCTGTGCTATCCTTCTTGTGCAGCGGGGCTTGCCTGGCACGGGGGCGGTGGGAAGGGAAGCGGAGGAAGCAAGAGTGGGGGAGCTGGTAAAACCCTCCATTTCAGCACCTTTCCCATGCTCTTTCTCCCTACGCTCCCCAGAGTTCAAAAAGGGAATTATGTGCAACCTGTCGCCACAAGAGGCTTTCCCAGGACAGTGTTGAGGTGTCTGTGGGTTTCACAGGTTGCTTCCATGGGAAATGATCTCTGCCTGGTAGATGGGCACAATGACCCAAAGTCTGGAAACGTGCTGAATTTGCTTCTCTCATTATGTCACTGAGAGGCAGTAGGTAATCGGACAAAGAATGATAGTAATAGTCTTTTTTTCTTGGATATACAGAAAGCACCAACCAAACAATCAAAGTCTGCAAATTGATGGTACTTTATCTGCACCCATCACAAAAGGTACACAGCATGTGTGTGTGTCTCATTGGTATTGCTTCAGGTAGGGCTGTTGGTGTATATCCATCCTTACAAACCATGGATTAGAAACTGTTAGCTTCAAATCTGTAATACCGATAGTTCCCTTAGGCTGATTCCTGGCAGTGCTCTCATCTTTGCAGTTTATGCATCCTAGATAAGATTTTTGGAGAGAGATTTTCTTCATTTCAAACCCTTGAAAATATTACTCTGCCAAAGCAGCGTTATTATGCTGGTAAATATATAACATTATACTTGCCAGGTGTCAATTTTCAAACCTTTAGGTATGCAAGTTAGAGGTTGCTCAGGTTCGTGCTGCTGAAGTTAATCATGTGGTTTTCCACATACTGCTCATGGATAAGGTCTGAGAGAGCACGTTGCGTGGAGCTGCTTACACACACACGTGCGCGCACACACACACATATGCAAGAAGTTACGTGTCTACCAAGAATGTAAAAGCATAATAGGACCTGAATTTCCCCATGCTTTCAGAAGAAGCTGGTATACTTCCTTAAGGTCCCTAGGGTAAAGTTTATTTTAGATCACATGAAAAACTGCTGATGGTAAATAAACCTTTGGCATAGTTGCAAGGCCCATGGTTGCCCTTAGAAAGAAGTATTTTTGTGATGCGCTAACATGTTACTTAAAACAATGGAATATATTGTGATTTGAGTTTTCTGCATGGCATAGTTTACAAATAGTAACTAGCTAAGTTAACGTTTTGCTGTGCTCTTTATCTAGTTATAGCAGTTGAGGATGTGTATGTGCTGGGATATGATCATTGACTGTGTGTGGAGTGATTCCTTGTTTCTGACAGAATTGCAAGTGGAGAGTTATGGACATTTGACCATTGTTAAATGCAGTGTAATTACAAATCATTGTTTTGACAGCACTGTGCTTACAGCATGAGTGAAAGGCTGTGATGTGGCTAAAGAAAGTAGGGCACTATACAATCTGGTGTTTGGCTCGAATGTAGTCAGCGTGTTTAGTGTGGTACAGAAAAAGGTTTTGCTCTGCAAAATGAATACCCATTCAAGCAAGGGTGGAGGACAGTTTTCTGGAAAACTTTTTGATAGCTAATTTTACTGGAGCTAATAAGGTGACAAGTTTTTGAACTTAAGGTGCATCTTTTTTTGGTGTTGGAAATCTGTATTCTGCTTCAAATCTCTGCTGTATTTCATCATGCTGTTAAAACCGGTCATTTGTATAGTGCTTAATGAACGTATTTGCAAGAACAGAGAATGCAGTACCACATAAGCAATGCTTGTGGAGGCCAGGTACCGGCTGAGTTTTCAGGAAGGCTGAACTGCTGACAGCGGAGCTAAGGAGGCAGGTGGCAGAGACCATAATAACATCCTCTGGCCTCTTCTATTTTTATTTTATTGATGTAACTTACTGATCTTGCAGAAGAACCTTCTGTGAAGATACAAACCAGTATTTAAAAACCTATTTGCTCGAGTTGTTTTGTCGTGGGTCTGGAAGTCTGCCCTGTGCCCAAGAGGACAGGACACCTTCCAGGATTAATACATGCCTAAGCTTTCAATTTATAGAGAAAAAGTAATATTTTAAATCATCTTCTAGCACGGGCTGGCACACATTAATGAACCTATAGGAATCATGCCAGTTTATAGAGCAGAAAATTTAGCTATTGAAGGCAAACCATATGTGGTTTTCACGGGAGGCAGAATTTCCCTGTTGCCCAGTGCGGGGCTGCTGAGAGAAATGCGCCTGCCTGCACCTGGTCACTGCTTTACCAGCACAGCAGGGGCAGCCAAGACAGAGTTGCACAGAAAGCTGTGGAGCAGCTCTAGAACAAGAGGACAGTGATCTTGAGGCAGTCCTTGGAGAAAGAAGAATAAGAGAGGCACTCTTTCCACCCTGCCATCTCTTTCTGTTCAGGGGCATGGGCAGGGGAGAGAAGAGTTGGTTAAAAGTAACCTGGCCCCTGTGGGTAGAAATTAAATGGTAGAAATAGTTTGTCTTTCACCAGCAAGAGGCTTCACTGGGTCTGTACTACAAGCAAGTGTTGCAAATGTCCACCCATCCCATCCAGTCCTTAGGGTCCAGGACCAGCGCTCTACACTTCCATAAAAGGGTCTGTTTGACTCATTTGGATTAGTGGATACAGGATAATATATTTGGGCCCAGTGATACCAAATTTTGTGTTGCCACGTATCCAGCACTGGATAACCGTTGCTCATCTGCAGTCACCCTGCAGTAAGCACACATACTGAAGTGTTTATATTTCAGTCTTACCCAAAACGAGAGCGAACATGGAGGCCTTTCATTCCTCCATGCTTGGTTCAAAGACTTCTTGCGGTGCTGGGCAGGTGAAGAGAGATGTGCATGAATCTATTTCTTTTAGCGCTGCTCATATTAATAGGCTTTGCTCTTCATGCTTGTTGTATTGTAATTCTGATTTAACAACATTTATCAGTAGAAGATCACTGCAGGGTCTTTAATGATTATAGTTGTTCAAGCTGATAGTCTGAGACTATTAAATAAGCTCCAATTACTTCCCATTTATTTGTGTTGTTTTTTCCCTCCAAGTAACAAAATGTAATCCTGAAGTTCATTATTATTCTTTGCATTGTATTCATCTAAATAGATTTTCTACCTAATTAAGGCTGAATACATTTGTGCTAAACTGACCGTATTTTACAAGGATGTTTTCATTTGTATGTGAAGGCGTCTTTGGTTTCTACCATCCATATTTTAATTATGTTTAATTTCAATAGCTGCCAGAGATCCTATTGTGTGTCTCAGCAATTCACCCTGGGTTTCTCGAGATTGTTTAGATTGGAGTTGGAATAGGCCTCCAGATGAATTTAGTTGGAATCTAGTTAATAACAAGTCACCAGGAAGCAATTTCAAGTGTTTACTACTGCTTTGAAAGATACAAAGTGGATATTAGCTGAATTTTGGATGAAAGAAATAGACATGAAAGCAGAGGAATTTGGTTCAGATTAGCTGTGTTATTTTTTTTATGGGGTGGGTCACTGAGAGCGAGAGTAGAAAAAAAAAAAAGATGAACAGGTTGGCTGGTAATGGGTATTCAGTGTGGTTGTTGTGTCCATATTCTGAGTACTGAAATGATCGAGCTTTATTCCTATACTTATTCTGTGTTATTTATATACAATCTCTCTGGAGCACTTTTGTCAAATAATGAAGCAGTACAATTTGGTGATAATTAAAAACACAGAACATCATGTTTTCATTTCAATATTAGAATAACTATCAGGAAGAACAACTATGTAGATATACAGCTCTTGACCGTACCTGCTGAACTCCTGTCCCACGCCCCAGAGGTGTCTGTTGTGGTTTAACCCCAGCCATGCAGCTGCTCACTCACTCCCCCTAGTTGGGATGGAAGAGAGAATCAGAAGAGTAAAAGTGAGGGGGGAAAAAACCTCCTGGGTTGAGATAAAGACAGTTTAATAGGTGGAGCAGTAGCTGTGCATGCAATCAAATCAAAGCAAGCAATTAATTCACTGTTTCCCATCGGCAGGCAGGTGTTTGGCATCTCCAGGAAAGCAGGGCTCCATCATGCGTGACGGTTACTTGGGAAGATAAACACCATCTCTCCAAACATCCCCCCCTTCCTTCTTTTTCCCCCAGCTTTGTATGCTGAGCATGACGACACACGGTATGGAATATCCCTTTGGAGAGTTGGGGTCAGCTGTCCCGGCTGTGTCTCCTCCCAGCATTTTGTGCTGCACCCCCAGCCCACTCGCTGGCGGGGCGGTGTGAGGGGCAGAAAAGCCTTGAGGGCTTAGCAACAACCGAAACCATTAGTGCGCTATCAACACTATTCTCATCCCAGATCCAAAACATAGCCCCACACCAGCTGCTAGCAAGAAAGTCAACTCCATCTCAGCTGTGTGGACATGGGTGCTGTGCCATGCCACGCCATCCCGTGGGTGAAGCCTTCTCAGGAAGGAGTGAGAATAGCACAAGTAGCCCTCTGTCCATTAAACAGTTGTGGGGCATTAGTATCTGCTGCTACTCTGCAAAACTGCATGTCATTTCAAATGCTGTTTGAGGGTCCCGTTCAAGGACTGCAAAGTAATAGACGTTAATATAAAAAGTCACCTAAATTACCTTTCCCTTGAGAAAGTGCTGACTTCTTTGTAAGCTCCTTCATGTCTGAACTCTTAGTTGGAAGGATTATAAGATCCACCTTCTCTTGGGAAGAAGCTGTAGGAAAATAAACCTCCAGGGTTTTCCTGAGCTTCCTCAGAAGCTGGGTTTTGCACTGTCAGGCCAGTCCTCCTTCATCTTCTTCCTAGTTTTGTGGTGAAATCTGTTTAAAGATGTGGTTAAACTGAAATGAATACAGGAGGCTTAATAACGCTGGTAAATGTTCCAGGACAGTTGCTCAAAGTGAACGGTCTTTTGAGGATTTGTTCGCCTGGGAATGGAGCAGTATATCATGTCATGCAAGGGTGGGTTCCCTTGCCTGCACTGAGGCAGAGCTAACTGCACTGCAAAGCAGAGGCGAAAACCATTAAAATAAGTGTGTGCATATATAGAATCAATCATATATACACCTGTGTGTGCATATGTTTGTATATGCAGGCAAAAAAGCCTGCCCAAACTCAGTTAGTGTCAATGTCATTCTTGGTGAATTTGACTGGGAGGGACCTTTGCCAAGAGAAGGGCTGCGTGCATTAGTCTGGAGTCTGTTAATGAGCTCAAACGTCATTTGAAAGGGAACAACATACATAAACTGGGGGCAGTTACTGTTTATAAATGGAGTTCTGTTACAGATTGAATAAATTTAGCTAGTCTGTGGTGTCTTCCAGTCCTTCTGTGTAAGTACAAATTTTCCTGGGTTTAAATTAGCAGAAAACAAAGTTGTCAATTTTTGAAATACTATGGATATGTGCTTTCACAGCTCCCTCTAGCAGTATTCTGAACTTTTTAATAACCAGATGAACATTCGAAATTACTGTTACGACAATATAGCTGTTCATACAGTTACTGTGCTAAGATGGAACAAATGTGAAAATCTGTTTGGACTCTTGAGGGGTGCAATATTGTTTTACTCTCTAATCTAAATCACTCTGAAACCAAGTCACATGTTAGCAAGAAACAGAAAAACTGTTTTGAGGAAAGCAGCCAAAGTTTTAAAGCTGTCTTCATTCTGTTTCAAACCAGAACATCTTTCTTTAATGTACAAGTGTTACATATGCAAAAAGGAGAAAAAAAAAAAGCAACTTCTATTAATGATATTTTTATGATGTTATTTCTACTCTTTTGGAACACACTGTTGAAGTTGATATTTAAAAAAAAAAACCAACAAAAAAAACCATCACAAAAAATTAATGGTAGCATTTTTGGAAAGGAAGGGAGAAAAGTAATCCTCCTAACAATCACTTAGCAATGCAGATGTTCCAATGCAGGGTCCCCTGCGTCTGCACTTTGTGGTGGTCCATCTGTTACTCTGCAGCCTTGAAATGCAAGGGTAACAATAGTTTTAGACTAGCAGTGCCTGTAGGTATTTGTTAGCGCTGAATCCTTCAGGACTCATGCTTTTTCACGTGTCAGGATCCCCCTTTCAACCCAAATGATCACTTTTTCTCATAATCTTTTTACATGACAGAAGGGACTGTATTTGAAACAATGACATCTTTAATCTTTACCAGCTTGCAAGTTCAGAGTCAATAACTTTGTTTTCACCTTTTGTATCTCTCTCTTTAATGTCAGGCATAAAGTAATTTAGTATATTTCTCACAGAATGTTTCTCACAAGTCTTCAGCCACTGACAATTGAAGTACAATGTATTTATTACAGTGAAATGGAAAAACATATGGAAAAATCTAACTACATTAACATCTGCTGTCTTTTCTCCATCTGCTCTCTTTGGCTGTGCTTTTGTCCACCTGCCAAAAGCACTAGTTTTCCAAGGGCCTTATGACATATCAACCACATCTTCGACTAAAGTTCACAATTTCTTGTTCATTTTGGTGGTGTGGCAGGATGTCTGTGTCTCTGCGGCTGCATGACGACTTCAAGCAGAGAAATAGCTGTTTTGTAGTTCGACAGATGTGGACATGGTAAGACAAGCAACAACAGCAACAAGAGTGCTGTATCCAGAGTTGATTTTGTATTGTCAGGGTCCTGCCCCAACTGGGAGAACTCCTTCCTTGACCCACTGGCCTGCTGAGCCATTGAAATGAGCGTCTAAAGGATGTTGAAATCTGTGCCATTGAGCACAGGAGGTGATACCTGCTGTGATGCTCAGCCTCTGGGCTACGGTGCGCTGCAGCACACAGGTGAGATGCCCAAAGCTCCTGCAGAGCCAGCACTGTGGCAGCCCCGTGTGTTCAGTCATCCCAGGGAATGGGCTCATTTGGTTTGACAGTGGGAAGGGAGAGAGGATCTAATCCATTCTCCTGCCCTGCTCAGCAATTCTTTTCTCTGACTTTTCTTTCTTTTTTAATTATTACTTATTATCATTATGATGGTGACTATCCTGCTGTATGCATCCAGCAGAATAGTGAGCGTTTGGATAATTCCAGGCAAATGTCCTGTAGTTTTACGTTACAGTGATGGAGTGATGAAGAAAGATGTGTTTTCTTGGCCTCTCGCTGAAAAGGAGAATGGAGTGAAGCTGCTTCCCATGACAGCCTTGGGAATCAGGTGTGGGGCTGAAGTTGCCACACTCCTTGGTTTGGCAGCCTGCAGCTGCCTGTGGAACGGGTGGTCTGAAGAAGTTTCTTTTTCTTTGGCTGCGTGCCAAGGGAGACGGGTGCCCAGCTGTTTCAAAAAATTGGATGAAATTGGATTTTTGAGCCCGCTGAAGCATGAGGAGTATTTATAATTTCCACTCTTGTTCTGAAGACCACCGTGTAATGTTTGTAGTTCTGCTGGGGAGAAAGGTTTTGATTTCAACTAAGAAACAGCCCTCAAATACGCAAAGGGTAGAGCAGGAAAAAAAAAAAGGATTTAATCCATGAGCAGCCTGTTCTTGTAGAGATGCCATTCTCTGACTCCTTTGACAATTGGAAGGTATCATTATTGAATAAATAACAAGCATTACAAAATAATATGTCACAGAGCTGTAATTAATATTGAACAGAAACTTGTTTTAATTTTCTTCTCATAGTGCTGTTTAAATTCTTCTTGGTCATAGGACAGGTAAAATAGATGGTCCTGTAAAAACAGACCAGATCACTTTGAGGCTTTGACATGTGATGCAGATTCTGAAGCTGTTCACCACCTCCTTGGGCTGTGTGCTGGTTTGGAGCCTGTGGCGGCACAGCTCACCTCAGCAAAGTGGCAAGTGTCTGCATCGGCTCCGGACGCTCGTTTTGTCTCAGACATGCATGATCCTGCATGACTGCCCAGTGATTGCATATTTTCACATGTGATCAATAATCACTATATATTTTATTATGTGACAGGAGGGAAAAAAAATAAATCTTTTTTTTTTTTATAGTACAGGGGTTTGATTTATACCTGGCCCTCGATGCCAGCACATCCTTTAGAAGAAGGTCTGTGTGGTTTGTTGTTGCTCAGCGTGTGCATACGCATATTTCTGGTTGGTTTTGCTGTGTCTTTAAGGTACCAGGCTTTGCCAGGGAAAGAACATGAGAATATGTTCTCAGCACAAAAGACAGCAAATCTCTCCGTGCTGGGGAGAAAATCAGTTGTGTCAGATAAACTGAAACTGTGAACATTTGTCATTCAGGGCTTGATTGCACATGGTCCATCCATCTGTGCAGTATTTATAGGACTTCCTGGATACAGAAATCATAGAATGAATAACTTTTCCTGAGAAAGGTGCATTTTCTTATTGTTGGGAGGAAATGCTCTGCACGATGCAATGAACACCTTTTGCAGATAAATGCAAGCTCTTATTGTGTGCCTTTGTGAACTGATTAGGGTTTTCTTTAACTTCCCTTACAAAGCCTCTACAAAAAGAGGCATCTAGCAGCACTGTATTTCTGCAGGTGTGTAGCGGGTGATGCTGGAGCGGTGGCTGCCTGCGTGGTATGGGCCCTCCCCCTTGGGCTTGGTGTCTGGAGTTGGATCCTTCAGCCACGCAAAGTCTGCGTGCTCTTGCCATCTGCAGAGCTGGTGTGCATCAGGCTGCTGATGTTTGTGTCTCTGCTGATTTATATGCACATTAGGTTATCGGTCTGAAAGCAATCTGAAATTGATCTGGTGTGGGCTTTTGGTATTTTGCAGAAATGAACAGTCATACTGCCCAATCCTGGCTGTTGGCGGTGGCACCCCATCCAGGATTGGTCTGAAACTATGCAAGTTGGTTCCTAATGGCTTTATAGTGTATTTTAGTCTTACACCAGGGATACCCCACAGAGAACGTGCTGGTTTATTGGAGTTTTTCCTGGGTCAGTGTTGCAACCACAGTCTTTCACCTCCTGCCTTTAGCATGCAGGATACAGAACCATACCTGAAAGATTATGTGAGAATTCGTAATCTATATTTTCTAAACTGGGCAAACCCAAATGCACATTTATGCTTGAACATACTGAACTTAGAGGCAAATACATATGACAGATGCAAGTGAAAAACGTGTGGAGAGAGGCGGTGTGCAGGTCTGTAAACTACCTGGGGTCTGGCTGAGCCGGGTGCGTGTTGTACTTGCAAAAAAGCTTTTGAGAGTGTTAACAGGGTGTCATTAAAATCCAGTCATGATTAGAGACAGCTGTAAATTTTTTCCAAATTCTCTGTATTTGTGCTAGCTACCATGAGTGGCAGCTGCTGTTGGGTCTGTAGTAGGTGACAGCATCAATTTATTCCGTGGTCTTCTCAGTAAATTGCAAAGGCTCTGCCTCTGTCTCTGCAGGAACCTGGGCTTTCTCTCCTGAGATAGCTGGGAGTTCGAATTCAATCAAGCTCCCAGTAGCTGAGCCCCGGGCCCTCAATCCCCATAGATATTGTGGCTCCTATACCAAAGAGCATGCGTTTTGTGTGACAGATTTTAATAAAACACACTAAAGGTGGAGTCTGGAGAATTAAAACCTGTGTGTTCAACAAGGAGCAGAATTTAAACTCTTTCCTTACATGCAATGAATCTGAGCTTAAAATGATATTTTTGCATTAATGTTATATTATTATTTTTAGCATCAATGGCAATCAGTATGTAATTGCTAATGATCTCATGGACACTTCTGGGTACAGACTGTTCTTTCCCAGTTTGGGAGTATTTGCTTGTTATTGCTGAATTGCAGCATGCGCACATGCAGAAGGGGCCCCACAGTCATTAAAACTCTCCCTGACAGGGCTCTCACCATTGAGTACTCGGCAGTTAACCTCTCCATGTATCTTCTGAGGATCAAATAAAGTTAGGAACAAAAATTTCTGTTTCTGGAAATCCTTCTCTCAGGCCTGTGTTCTGTGATAGATATCCACAGTGTCACAATTGAGCTTTGAAATACGGTGCTACACAGCGATGAAAAGCCTTCAAAGGTTTCTTTATAAAGGCTGTAAACAGAGCGGACTTTTAAAATGTAGGAAAAAATACTTTGACCTCATCCTGCGCTTCTCTGTGAGAGTTGAATGGCTTTCTTTGGCATCAGGAGCAGGAGTGGGTCATTACTGAGCTACAGACACAACCCCCCACGGGAAGGTGCGCCATTTTCACTGTTAGTCCCCAAAGGGAGGCCGTGTCACCACGGGGCTGCCAGAGAAGCACACGTAGGATAACCCAGAAAGGGAGTATTCTTCCAGAAGTGTAGTGGAAGCACAGTTGAAATACATGCTGTTGGGTGGCATGTGTTATATTTGAGACCTGTATGTAATATTGGGTAATTTTTATAGGATAGCCTCCCAAATGAGCTGGCTTTGGACAGAGCCTCTTCTGACCTATGTCTGTTTTAAAGACAATTACTCTATTGCAAAGACCAAAGCAGTGCTTTCTATAGTAACTTTTTTGTGAGTTCTGTGCATGAGATTAAGTCTATACAGCAACAAAAACCAGCAGTGTTGGGTGTTGGTTTGAAAACACTGCTTTCATCTTGATGGTGGATACATACAGGCTATATTGGTACGCTCTCTGCTTCTAATTTGTGCCTGGTATAACCTTCCTTTTTTTCAGTGTATTTAATGTGATTTTTAAGCACAAAAAGAGATAAGAAGGTGCTACTAACAAATAGCTAGACAGAAGTTGAAAAAGGTGATGTTTAAAGCAGTGAACTTGCTGGTGTACGCCCCATGGTACTGTCAGAACCAGGAATGCCTGGTTTCAAGATCATTTTTCTCCAGGATGACTTTGTCCTGACTTGAATGGCTTAGATATCCATGACCAATAAAGTCTGCAATTAATCCAGCACCGTAAAAATTAAATATTGCAGAGCAAATAAAACCCATCTTCCTGTAGCCAGCTGAAAATCCAGATGTGCTGCTTTTGTTTGCACCCCTGAACTTCACGAATGAACACAATTTATTGTCGGCAGCTGCTGCTGCTGTTTTAAGCTCAGAGTGCTGAGCTTCATTTTCCCTGCACTGCAAACGTGTATGCTCTGCTGTCGCGTACGGATCCTATCTTGAAATCATTATGCCATAAAAATCACGCTCGGCTTTGGTGAAAGTTATTGTGAGAGAGAAATGCAGATGAAAGGTGAATGGAGATTTCTGGGTTTGTGGCATTTAACACTTGCATCAACAGATGTGGGATCGCGTGAGGATGGAATTTGACTGTCCAACTTGGGTATTTGTTACACATCCTTATTTTTCAATGTATATCTATAGCTCTGGGTTGGTACAGTTGTTCTGCAGACTGTGCTTTATTTTTAGTCCTTGCTCCTTCCAAAGAGATGTCTCTGCAGATGCCACATGTCCTCCGTGGCAGAGAAGTTTTGTGCTGTTTGCTGTTCCTGTGGGCAGGGAAGAGTTACAGCTGAGCTTAGTTTTGTGCCTGCCTTTGAAGCATTTAAATTTCATTTGTCTTTTCAAATTCCAGCATGTAGACTTGGAAAAGCATTTCCCAGAGGGGGGCAAAGCCCTTGGAGGAGGAAAACAGTTTAAAGAGGTGAACCTTACACTAGTAAATCTGCTGTTTACTTTGCTTTTTTCTCCTGAGGTTTCATCACCGCTTTCTACTGCTCTCTTCCAGTGCAGTACATCAGACGGGTGGGAACGTTCTACTTAAACACCCGGAGTTGCAGCCTCCGCCGGTCCCAGGGCAGCTGCGCAGCTTTACCAACTGCTCATGGGCACAGGGGTGGTAGTACAGACAGCGAAGATCTGAACTAAAATATCATATATGTATTACGTCAGATGCTGTTTGAAACAGGAACGGGCCCAAACCTCATCCTTTGAGGCTTTGTCAAGCTAGAGAGAGGTTTGGATGGGGCAGGAGGGCAGAGTGTGGGGCAGGGCTGGGCACTCCTCGGGACATGGGAGGGTTTGTGCCTGTCAGTCTGGTTCAGGCCAATGGCTCATTTGTGGGTAATAAGAATTACTATGAAAAACCAACACCAGTGAACGTCTCCTCTCCCTTCCTTTCCCATTTATCAACATTCCATTTGCTGTACAGATTAGGATTTAATTTTTTTCTTTAGTTTAAAGACAAAAATCATTTAGCAATGGTCAGACTGTGAGAGAGTGTTGCCAAGCTACACAGAAATACCCTATTGCAGCATCGCCTTTAGAGACCTTGGAAAGAGTTGAATGAAGAAGACAGATTTTTATTATTTATTTTTTTTCCCATCATTGCAGCTAGGTATTTTGGCCCTAAGTTGCAGCATGGTGGAATGTTCCAGTTACCAATAAAAAGTACTTTGAACTGTATTAACAATGAAAACTGATGATAGGGATGTTTTACATTAATGTGGGGTGGTGTCCCTGTAGCTGTCTGCACGCTACTGTTGTTGAAACCCAAGAAATAAAGTTCACATTTGCTCTTTCATAGTTTCCTTTGTATTTCGCAACTTAACCTGTTGAAGTTTAAGGACTACTTACAAAGAATAGCTTAGGCTGTGTTTGGGGTATAAAATTTGTATTACTAGAATTAGAAGCATCTTGGATGCCTCTTGTATTTAAGTTTTGTATAACTGGGGGACAAAATGGTTGAAAGAGACAGGAGAAAGCCCTGGGTGACCCACTGCAGTTATGGATTGCACCATCCACACAGATTTACCTCAACCCCTTTGTGTCTCATTTAGTTATTCTCACTTATACATCAAGATAATTGCAACTCCAGATAGCTCTGTGTGTTCCTGCCTACATTGGAGGGCTGGTACAATGTCCTATTGTCAAAAAGGGAACAGAAAATATGTGTTAAAGGGTAATTGCAGTGTGTGTGCTCTGATTCTTTGTGGTCAGTGTAATTTAAATTAGGCATATAGCTGTATATATAGAATCATTCAGGTTGGAAAAGACCCTTGGGATCATCGAGTCCAGCCATCAACCCCACTCTGCAAAGTTCCCCCCTACACCATATCCCCCAATACCACATCTAAACGCCTCTCAAACGCATTCAGGGATGGTGACTCCACCACCTCCCTGGGCAGCCTATTCCAGTGTCTGAGCACTCTTTCTGTGAAGAATTTTTCCTAATGTCCAGTCTAAACCTACCCTGTTGCAGCTTGAAGGCATTCCCCCTTGTTCTATATATGCACACAGTCATATATACACATATATATTCATATATGTATGCACAGGAGTGCATGGCATCTTGCATTTAATTATTTGATGAGAGGAAATGAGCTTAGAGGAAATATGACAGCACAACAATTAAAGTTTCTGAGCTATTTCACGTATACAAATCCAAGATCCAAGTGCATTAAAATAAAGCGAGTCAAAATATACAAGTGGCATAACTAAGCTGAGGTTTTGGAGTTGGCTGAACAACAAAGGGAACATGACAACTATCAAACATCTGAAGTCTCAAAGCAGTGGCACCTCAGTGGAGATGTTTTGGGTATGATGTTAATAAGCTTTACATTTGTCTTGCTCTATTTGCAGTTTGCTGCTGGGTTTAGAGCAGTCTTTTTCTTTGAAGATACATTGGAGATATAGGCTAAGTGAAGGGAGCTCGGCTCTGAAGAGGTTTTATTTTAGTTTGGGCATTCATGGGAATTGAGGGCTGTCTTGAAACTATTTTTTGTTTGTTTTGCTTTCTCTTGGGCGTCCAAAGAAGGCAAATGAAGCTGGAAAAGGGTCTACAGCACAAGTCTTAAGAGGAGTGGCTGAGGGAACTGGAGTTGTTCGGCCTGGAGAAAAGGAGGCCGAGGGGAGACCTTATCGCTCTCTACAACTACCTGAAAGGAGGGTGTCGCGCGGTGGGGGTCAGTCTCTTCCCAAGTAACAAGCAACGGGACAAGAGGAAACGGCCTCAAGTTGCGCCAGGGGAGGTTTAGATTGGATATTAGGAAAAATTTCTTCACTAAAAGGGTTATCAAATATTGGAACAGGCTCTGCCCAGGAAAGTGGTTGAGTGGCCATACCCGGAGGGATTTAAAAGATGTGTAGATGTGGCGCTTAGGGACATGGTTTAGTGGTGGACTTGGTAGTGTTAGGTTTACAGTTGGACTGCATGATCTTATGGGTTTTTTTCAACGTAAATGATCCTATGATTCTATAAAAAATGCTATTCTTTTTTTTTCTCCTTTAAAAATAAGACAGAAAAAAGAATTTTATTTCATGTGTGCCCTTAGAAATTTGAAAGATAATTATTTTTTTAAAAAAAGATACATTGTCTCCAAACTAGAAATACTTTGTTTGAAAAACGTTTGGGTTTTGGTTTGTGTGTTTTTTTGGTTTGTTTGTTGTTGGGTTTTTTTTCTTAAACTTCTCTGCATTCCTCCCTGTCTGACAGCTAAAGTTACTTGCGAGCTGGAGATGTTAACGGAGAATCACTTTAGTCGCTCACAAAACCACATCTTCTAATGAATAAACTACTCAAACATTTCTCACTGCTGAGCTGCAGAGGTCAAAGTGATGCTGACTCCCTGCATGGCCTTGGATAAGTCATTATCTCCCTCTCCTTCCTCTGCAAAACCTGACTGTTAAGTAGTTCCTTGCAGAAGAGGTGTGAGAAACAATTAGCTAATGTTAGTAAAATGTTTTGAATACAAAATGTGGTTCATAGGTGCTAAGAGTGGCTCCTGTCAGTCATCGTTAGCAGATGCTGTCGTTTACCAGCCTCTGATTTTTAGGTCTCTCAGGAGTGGAAAGAAAACAGGACAGACTCAAAGTCTATCAGTATTTATACTCCTGTCTTCAGATGTTTTAATAACAGTTCCCCATTGATTTCATCTGGTACTGATCACTTTGATAAATGGAGATATTTCCTGTTCCACAGATCTAAAAATTGTGTCCCCCACTAGCCTGAGGACTAGTTTCTGCGGCTGGAGCAAAGGCTGGAGCAATCTCACCCATCCCTGGCTATCAGACAGGTTCCCATTTGATAGTAATATACACATATAAGTGTCTCTCAGTTTTGTTCTAGTCTGTTGCTTCTTTTCTAGAGCAGATTGCCTTGTTCTTTGTTGCCTCTAGAATCCCTGGGATAATCCTCCTTGTTCATTGGTGTTATAAACTTGTTCTGCTGTTGATGGGCTAGGACAAGTTCCCGTGGTAATAGGTGGAGGCGGGGGTGAAATCATGAAGAAACGCGTTATTCTGCGTCAGACAAATATTTTACATGGTCTATTCCTTTTCCTTTGGTACATTTTAAATGTTAGAACATTATGGTCTGTGTATTTATCAAAGCACGCCCAGTGTGGAGAAGAGAAACGTGGTGGTTGAGAGCTGACATCTGAGCTTGGCTCTGCCCCTCCCGGGGAGCCTGAGCATCTGCAGCTGCTCCCCCTGTCACACAGCACTTGTTGCTGCCACAGCTTCCCACCTGCGGCAAGGCGGCAACGCACCCCGTGGGAAACACTTCTCCAACGTTTTATTAAAAAAAGCAGAATTGGGAAGGGCTTGGTTTGTAGCAAAGTTACCTCACTGAAAGAAAGCTTGGGTTATAAAGTCATGTGGTGCTTTCTGCAGAGGAATGGGGCAGTTCCTGGGATACCAACCTGTGGTCATTAACACAAGGAGTGGAGGAAAGCATTGAAGGACCTGCTCTCGCTCCATCGAAACCTGAGTTGGTTTTACCGTTGATTTTTAATGGTGTCAGAGTGAAGCCTCTGGTTAATAATTGCTCACAAACCTGTGTGAAAACTCCCTGCTCCATCTGAGATGGGGGTTGGACTCTGGCTCGGTGATGAAGGGTGGTGGTTGTCTGCACTGACTTGGGCAGCTCAGAGGTCTCTCTCAGCTCCATCTTTCTGTTATGAACCCTGACGTGGGGATTTTTTTGCAGTATGTTGGACTGTAACTGATTTATGTTTTCATGTAAGAAATGCTTGTAATGCATGGGATGTGACTATTTTTAGTAAGATGAGTATAATTTTTCTCCCCATTTATAGGATGGCTATTTTTCCCACCGACCGAAAGAGAAAATCCGAACAGACAGCAATAATGAAAATTCAGTCCCCAAGGACTTTGAAAATATTGATAACAGTAACTTTGCTCCCAGGACTCAGAGGCAAAAACACCAGTCTGAGCTGGTGAAAAAACCCCTTAGCAAGCAAAAGGAGCACTTGAGAAAGAAACTGGAAGAGGAGAAGATGAAGGAGAACTTGCTGCTGGGGAAGAACTCCAATGAGGTGGTGCAATTCAGTGATCACCCCAGAAAAAACAGCAGCAGCAGCAACAACAACAATAATTTGAAGGAGATTCATATGTCTCCCAGACAGCATCATTTAAAAAAAAGTGGAAACAGCTCCCCTGAACTGAGATACGATCAACCACCAAAGTGTGAGGTAACAGGCAAAGAGGCAATCTCAGCCATGTCCCGGGCTAAATCTAAGCAGTGTCGGCAGGAGATCGCAGACGTGTATTGTCAGCACAAGCACGGAAAGCTGATGCCGGAGAAGGTGATGCGTTTCTGTACGCTGGAGGGTAAGTTGGTAGATGGTGATGGAGAAGTAACACGGTATCTCGGGGGAAAGATTCTATATAATTGAAATGGTCTTCTGATGACAAAAAAAAAAGGCTTTATTGCAGGAATATATACGGTACTTAGTGAAGATGAGGGAGGGTTTGAGGATGTTTTAAACAGGGAGTTATATGTATGTCACAAGGCCCTTGGTAGATTCCTATAGAATTTTTTTCATTTCCACCAAATTTTTATTACACTATGTGATCTAGGTATTCAGCTGCTACTCCTGTTTCTTTTATTTCTTAATCTACAGACACAGAGGAGTAGTCGAAGTCTTGTTATTCTGTGCAGGAGTTGCGTGCTTTTTGGGTATCAGGGAACAGCCATGGTGAATTTTGGTGCCTTATGCTAGCCGATAAATGAGTGGTATTGCTGTTATGGCCCTATGGCCGTTTTTCTGGCATAGTGGAGTCCTAGATAATAATCAGGACTGCTAAGCATTTTGATAACCCAGCTAATTATCAGAAGTAGAATAAAAAAAAATTCTAAAAGCATGGGAAAAAATCCAAATTTGTGGCTGACTTCTATTTTTAATGCTCTTCAGTCAGCAAAAGTAATTTTCAGAATCACTGTCGTCGAGAGTCAGTTACCTCTGCTAGCCTAAGCCAAGCTTTGTCTTGTTGTTTTAGTTTCTCTGTGCAGTCGGTTACATGAGGTATCTCTCAGCTTGCTGTTAGTTTGCATGTGTGAGCTGACCTTTCCCTGCTTTTCAAGAAGAGTGCTTCATGTGCCACTGTTAGTTTAGCTGTAAGCTTCCCATATAGTAAAGTGCTTTTTTTTTGCTTTTTTTAAAAAAAAGGCATTGATCGGTTGATCAAAGTAGTTATTGATCAAGGAACAGCATTATCCGCAGCAACACTTGTTTATACAGCAGTCCAAAGTTCCCATCCTGTAATTGACACTTCAGCCCATGCATACAAGGATATGCCGATGTCATTGTCCAAGCTGAAAGGGCAGAGTGACTTTTACAAACAAGAGAATAGGTCTCACTTTGAGATGGTACAGTAAACATGGTCAGCCATGGGGATTAGGGGATGTTTAGTTTCTTTCATTAGGAATATTTAGTTATATCCTCTAATCCCCATGGTTTACCTGTTTATTGCACCATTGCAAAGCAGTGGTTGCTATTGGGTGGTTTTGGTGTGGGAGGGAGGAGGATCCATGTTGCTGTTGCCTAAATTAGGAGGCTAAACTCCCTGTACAGACAGTGGAAAGAAGGAGGTGCCCCAGAGGATGTTTCTAAACAAGAGCATCTCTCTGTAATAGGAAGCTTAGGCTTTTAATTGAGATGATGCGTATAACCAGGATGAACAGTGTGAGCACCCCATTTCCCAACCCAGTGCATTTGTGACTGTTTTGTTTTGTTTTTTACCATGTCTCTCTCGGTGTTTTTTTTCTCCCTTTCTTATCTTGTGGTAATACTCAAAATCATTAAGCTGGGTGGGCAAACATTGGAGATAAAGAATTAACGGAGCAGGCGGAAGACTTGGTGTTCAGTGGGAAGCAGGGAGAGGGACAGCAAAGGCAGCACAAGTTGAAGGGAAGGTAAAAGAACAGCAGACGGGTAATAATTGAGAAAAACCAGACATCAGTAACACGCATCAGTGAGCACCCCTGGGTGCCCCTGAGGTCTCATTGGGGTGCCACTGATGGAATCCACTGTCATAAGGATGTCCTTGGTATCCTTCCCTCTTCTTCTCTAATGACAGGAGAGTCAGCTCTGCTCTGTGAGAAAGCTGATGGAGGTCAGCACCTTGCAGACACTGTCCTCCACTTTTTTGGATCAAGCACGTATCTTAGTAATGTCACCAATGCTGTATACCTTGTGTAGGGTAAATGCATCACATATCCAAATATGCAAGTGATATCCTGGAGAGAGCTGGAAGATGTATTGTCATTAGTGTGAGTGCACACTGCTGCTGCGTGCAGTTTTGCACCCACCTGTGATTCCATCCCCTGCCTGATAATCTGTCTCCCAGGGATGCAGGGTGACTTTCCAGAAGTTTTAAACAACTGCTAGTCTTAAAAACAGGCTTCTCAAGGAATAGTTCTTGCTTCTTTTTTAAATACTGAATTTATCTCATATGCCCTGCAGTACCATTGTCTTAGAACCAATAACAGTATCACCTTTTACGCTTGAAGCCTTTCAGCATGTATGTACATTGCACAGTGGTATAAATGCTTCTTTTGTAGTAAGACATAGGAAAACATCCAGGAAAACTGGCAGCTACAAAGATAGCTAGAGAAATGGAGAAGTTGTCTGAATATGGGTTTATTGTAAAATACATGTGGATTTAGTAACCACTAAGGTTACTAATGGTAACCTTATGGGGTACGGATATATACCACATTAAAAAATTAAGTGTAAAAAGACTGTGGCTATGATTTTTAGGTTTGCAGTGCTAGAGTTTCGTTTAGATTTTTATTGTAGGCAGTAATGCTTGTTTAAAAAAGAGTAATTGAGAGATGTCTTAACTTAGACAGATGGATTCTTTTGGAAAAGGTTGACGTTTCTTTGCCTCAAGATTATTTCCTCCTGCCCATGCTGACAGCTGAAGTTAACCGCTTCGGCAGCCAGATTTCCTTGGCAAAAATCTGGACATCCTGTGTTACATATAGGGTTGCTCTAGAGCAGATTTGGGAGCTTTGCTGTGGGGAAGTGATAAAGTAGCAGCATGTTGAATGGGACACGAGTTGCTTATACAAGTGGTGTCAATGCACAAGCAGATTGGGATATCAGGCCTACGAAGGAGATCCAGACTTTGAAGTCACTTCTCAAATGTCTGAATACAGGACTATCAAGACAGACATGTAGGAACCCCAAAACTGAAGGTGCCCGGTGCCTACCAGAAGGCCTTATACATATATAACTTGTTAGGTCCCTTAAATTTTATGGCCCGGTTAAAGATAAGTTGACTGAGTTTAAGTGTGTTGTGGTCTCAGATCTCTCCTCCCCACTGCAGAACATAAATACTGCTGTTGTTCACTCAGTGGCTCCATCCCTCATCAAAGGTGTCTTCATTAACTCCAGAGGTCCTTTAAAGGAGTTGAACTTGGTTAGGAGATGTTTGTGAGGTACGGGACACCACCTTTTGGGGATATATGACACCCCGTTGCTAGGATCGCTTGTAGGGGGGAGGTCTGGGTAGAGGTCTTGCCACTTTATGCATCAAAAAAAGCTATATGCTGTTTGTCAGCAAAAGTCAGACGGACTGGGGTCTATGTATTCAGCATGTGAGTGCTATTTCTTTCAGTTTGGTTTGAAAAAAGGTTTCCTGTCTGTTTTCAGCGGAGCTGTGAAGTATAAATATTTATGCATTGGAGCAGCACATTCATCCATTATCCCAACATATAAACGTGTTCCCAGTGCTATGGTTTCCATTGAGATGTCATCCAGCATTTAATCCCCTTGGATTCTGGCTCAGCTGATCAAAACCACAAAGTTGCTAAGTGTAGTTATCAATCTTGGACATGACTCCATCCAGCTGGATTATTGTAAATGTTAAGTGATATGTTCACTTGAGTGGTTATCAACAGGAACAGGATCTTACAAGCTGTTTCTTTTTTCTTTTAAGTATTTTACTGTTTCCAAAGGCAACAGGCAAAGGAAGTTGAATATAACTATCTTCAGTGTATAAAAGAAAGGATCGTTAAAACCAAGAGCATCATGGTTTGACATGGAGGCATTACTTCCATGAGAATAAGAGGACATGAACTGCAGTCCCTCTAAGGACTTTGCACAGAGACAGCACTGCTGACGCAGCAAAACGGGATGTGGCAACTTTACCAGTTACCTGACTTACAGAGCGTGAGAGTTGGCATTTCCCAAAAAGCCGGTCCTGAAAACAGGGCACAAACGCTATGGGATAGGGGATTGGTGTCAAAGGCTCTAGGTGCAGCCTTATCCAAAGTCACGGCTAAGATCAAGGCAATAGGCTGCTTGCAACTCACTCTTCACTCAGACGGGAATGTTTGGAGTTGGTAGAAGTGTGTTTTGAGAGGAAATGCAGTCAGTGAAGGTAAGAGGGGAAAGGTAGGTTCAGCACAAGGTTAGATGAGCAAAGGGCAAATCCAGTCCTGTACAGGTTGGAGAGAGGGTACAGGGAGACATCATATGGAGATCAGCAACCCGTGGACAATGTGGCAGATTGTTTCCTTGCTGAGGCCATCTCTAGCCTGGTCCTATGCAGGCCAGACTAGAGACATTTATACCCCTGGTGTGCCTGACTCACTTCTGCTCACCGAAGCTGCTGCTGGACCTGGACCAGCTGCCTCCCTTCCTTGTCCATCATCATACATGGCCCTCCTCCTGTGCAGAGGTTCTGGGAAGAAGCAAAAGTTTCAATGCAAATTGTTGACTCTAAAATAAGCCTCATTGTGTATGTAGATAAACTCCTCTTTGACATAATACAAGTGGCCTGATCTGTGCCACGTTTCCCTCAGCAGAATCCCTTATTACCATTGGTAGGAGTACAGTTTAGACTGGCCACTGTGACCCTGACAGCTGAGATTGCTGCCCAGATTATTGGGCAGCAGTGTGATTACAATTCCACAATTCCACATTTCAACATGCATATTAAATTTGTGACTTCCACTTGCAGCCTTCCTCCTGCAATGAAAAAAGCCCAGCTTCTGACCCACTGGTTGGATTCAGTCCCCAGATTCTCTGTTTTTCACTTTCATGTGCATTGTGGTAGTTTGTAGCCCTGAATCCCTTGCCTTGCAAGTTTGCTGGGTATGCAGCATGGTTCCTCCTTAGTCATTGGCACCGGGTCCGTGAGTCATAGCAGGCACCGTGCCAAGTGGTATCCGCATCAGTCCTCCTCTGGGCCAGCTTCTCTATCTTCTGTCCCCAGGGGAGACTCTGGCCTAATCCTTATCATTAATTACCCAGCTGGGTTTATGCTTGACCCAGATCTATGGCCCCAGATAGGCCAAAAATATGTAACAGGGTTTTTTTAAGGGGTGTTTTCTAAGATGTAGTTCTGTTAAAAGAAAAGTCCCTAGGAAAGCAGAGAGCCACAAGTGAGCCTGATTTATTTCCCCTTGGCTCTTCTGTTGTCTTTTCTTAGTTTATAAATCAAACAGGTTTTCTGCTACCTTCATCCCTGTGGGGTAAACCCGACTCATAAATAAAGTAGAAAAATAATCAAGCTACCCTCATTCTACATCATTCATCAGCACTGAAAGAGTTCTTTGCAGATTAGACTGCTTTCTCCCTGGTTGCTTATTGATAATGCTGCTCTGGCACGCTGAAGCAAGAGCTTTCAGTTTCTTACAGGCTGCTTAGAAGAAATTTTTCCATTTCATTTTATAAAACACAGCTTTCTTTTGGTTTTCAAACTGAGAGAAAAGGGCTCTGGAGGTCTGTTTACTGAATAATACTTACAGGTAATAGCAATCTGCATGTCTATAATGTTTTTATCTGACAACTTCGAAGTGCTCAACAGAAGGAGGTATGATTTGCAGGAAGGGAGAGGATAAGCCACTAAGATGCCAAATACTTATGAGGTGGAGCAGAGCAGTTCTTCAAGGCATGGAAATGAGAGCATCCTCTATAATTTTAAAAGAATGGTAACTGTAACTAAGCAAATACAGAATTTCATCTGCTCCATATGCATGTGCACAGTGACATACAAACATATGACTTCATTTAGCTTTCACATCTTTGGCAATGCATTTTTGGACTCACTGGGTTTGATCTGAAGGTTATTGAACCTCAAATTTGTCTCTTTCTCCTGGTTTCAGGATTCCAAATGGCATTGGCTGCTGCTGCTTTTCTGTATGTTTAATCTGTTAGTGTGACGAAATTACTGTGGTGAGCTATACACGGTTTAAGGAGCGTGTAAGAGCCACTGCACATGCAGCCCAGACAGCATTTTAATTTGCTGCATCACAGATGACTCCGGTTGCAATAAATTTACTGTGAGTAGACTAATTGCAAAATAACCCTAATTGAGTAGTTATCAGTGAACAACATCCTGTGGAACAAAACTGCTTACAATTAATAGCATTTAAGCCATGCGCTGGTATTCTGCAGAACACTAAGATGTAATTACACTGTGTACAGAGATTGTGTTCTGTTCTGGAAACTATGTTTCCAGCACTTCTTTCATTATAAAGGGCCGTTTTGAGATTCAGTATTTGCATTTTAGGCGAAATGAGTTTATGAAATAAGTGGTGTGTCTCTCCTCTCCCCTTACATGTGTAAAGCAGAACCAATTCTAATAAAATCAGTGAAGCTGTGGCACTGTAAGGAGAAAAATGAGATCTCAGGAAGAACGTATGTTACCAGTGATTCTCAGATTAATTTTTATGGCCACATGGACAAGTTTGGATAGTTAAAATCAGGATGTAAGTAATGAAAAGAGACTTCATTATTTTGGCTGAAGATGGACCCTACCTCATTGTATGGATGAGGTCTGGAGTATATAATTTACATGATGAAAATGCACGTAAATGCTAGGACCCAAGGTGCACATAAGCCCCTGTCACCAGGCTGGATGTGCAGGCAGGTGTCACACCATAGGGCTGCCTGCGTTGCTCTTGGGTGGCCAGTGCACTCTGATCAATTGAAGGGAGTGATGAGGCAGCCTTGATGTAAGAGCTGCCAAAACGTGTCCCCCTGCTCACAGCTCAGTTGTTCCCTGGGCAGAGGGCCAAGTGAACGAATTATCCTCAGAAACTGGATCTAGCCAGCGGGTCAGAAACCGGACAAGCTTCTTTGCAGAAGGAAGATCTGTGTACAACTTGTAAGGGAGGTAGAATTGCTAGAAATGTCCTTGTGGCATCCCAAAACAGGTTGACATTGTTTTGGCACCTCCCTGCATCTCTGGGGACAGCTACAGTGTAGGTGACAGGAGACTGGTGTTTCTCAGGGATGTGTGAATTTGGGTCGTTGCAGAGCTAGAAGGATTCTTCTCCCAGAAATGAGGCCATTATGAGCACAGGCTGGCGCTGTCAGTGCTGTCTTGGGCGGTTTCAGCTTTAGTTTTAGAAGAAATTCAGTGAGGGGAAACCTGTGTTGGGTGTCTGTGCCAATTAATCCTTTCATTTACATACAGACAATTCCTGTCTAGATCATCTGCAAGTTTAGAAGTGGGAGAATTAAATCAGACTACTGTTCCTCTGTTATTTTCTACATGATGCTCCTGTCTGGTCACCTGTGGATCTGGCTGCAGAGTTGGTCTCTGACAGGCCAGGGCAGCAGTCTTGCAGAAAAGCATCTTGACAAATGGCATCTAAAGGAAGTGCCGAAAGCAATGCATGACACAAGGAATGGAGGGCAGAAGGGCTGGAAAATTTATGGTCAGCAGCCCTAGTTCTCACCAAGTCTCTGTTTTGGAAAATGATATCGTTTTATGGAGCATTAAAGGGGGAGCGTGGGCAAGCGTGGGAGAGCATAATGGCTAAGTATGTCCTTGCTGCAAACCTCTTGGGAAGAGAGCACGAGGGTAGCAGAAGCTCAGTGAATATTTTGATAAAGATTACTGTGTGTAGAGAGATGAAAGGAAAGTACTTAAGTGATCGCTAATGCTTGCCAGTGATCCCGAAATGTGTGGACAGAGTGTTAGGGGGAGAGTCAAATACAACTATGGCTAGAGAAAAGTATTGGTACAATGGTATGAGCTGGGAGGGGAGAACAAAAAAAAAAAAGACCAAAAAAAAAAAACCCAAACCCAAAAGTAACCCAGCTCCCCCTGTAGTAGGAAAACCTGAGCCATTCTGGCATTCGTGGGGTTTTTTTGTATAAAGTAGGTGTTGGACTTCTGGAGTGGACTCATTACAGTGATTTTAGTAGACAGATCTTTAAGAGGAAACGTAACATCTAATTAACTTATCTTTATTCAATGCTAAGCAAGCAGCAGTGCGATGTAAATGCACGGTAGTACTGAACTGAGCTCGAGTTAAGGTTGCACAAGCAGCCTCAATGTTATATTCTTTCCTAATTTGACTTTGCAACCATAACAAAACTGTGTTAGAGTGTCATTGTTACATACTAGTTGTAAGCAGGCAACAATAACTTTCAAATTTGCCTAAAATGTCACCAAGGGCACAAGGAGATTGCTGGGGCTGACTCGCTAGAAATTCAGCTCTGCCTTTCTAACCATTGCACTTCTGTGAGTACCACTACTCAGCAAAGTAATACTCTGTTTTCACAGGAATCTACAGCTGGTGAACAATTATTTTCAGAATGGGGAAGTGCCATGTCCCAAAAAATCCCACATTAGCTGCGGCTTGAGGTTGCCACACTTTGGTTTGAAGTCAGTGGCACTGACTGTATTACTTTTAAAATAATTGGAGGGAAAAGTCTTTCCTCCTCCTGAGCTGGGGCAAAGAATTTTCTTCTTTTGCGGGTTCTTGAAAACAGATGCTTTAACTATTTACAGAGTTCGTTACAGGATTAAGTATATAGTTAAAGGGAATGCACCCCTTTTCAGGCAGGTTTTTGAAAGGGTACATTTATTCGATATATTTCGGGAATTGCTGGGCTTCATGAGGCCAGTGGCTGTTTTGTAATGTCTTTCCTTGGAAATGAGGGAGAGTTGTTTAAGGGATCTACTCTGAATTAAAATGCCAACAGTCTAGGCGTGAAGCCAGTCTTACAGGACATTAACGCTGTTTTAAGGCTCCAAACCATAATTTAGTTGTTTCTGTTGCAAATATTTCTTATGCAGAAGGTAGTTTTAAAACATCAGTCTTTTTTCTCCTTGTGTAATCATGACTTCTATAGAAATGTGAATGACAAGAATCTGCAGCTGAGCAACCTTGGAAAAGATTTTGAAATTGCTCAATGTATATTTAGTCTTCCAAATAAATGCTCATCTTTGGTAGTTTGAGAGCACGTTAGAAGTGAATATCTCTGATTCCTCACTCACACTATTTTAATATCCATGATATGTCAGTGATTTATCATCTAGTTGTGTCAAAGAAGTTATTCCTGATTGGCACCTTTTTAAGGAAGAACAGAATACTCACAACTCCCAGTATCTACTGCTGTCACTATTGGGCTTTGTTGAATGCACGTTAAACTCTGTAGTACTCTATTTACAGTTTTACTCTAAAATAAGATACTGGTTTTAAAGTCCTGTCCCTACGGAAAGGTTTATGGCAAAAGTCCATTATTTTCCTTCTCTAGTTTTCTCATCATCCCCCGGGGAGGCCTAAGAATTTTTCAGTCCGTTCTCCTAGAGCTTGCTGTATCTGAATTATCACTACCATCTCTTGTGGTTGGTGCTTACCCATCTGTCATCTTCCAGTGGATGTCACTGAAAGAATGGTGGGAGATTTAAGCCAAAAACCATAATTGTGCTGCAGGAAAATCATTATTAACTCAAACTCTGCAGTTTATTGAAAATAATTTGAATAGTGATTGTATGTGCTTTCAGATTGTGAAATTCGTAGGATTTGTTCTGCAGGACTGAAGCGCTTGTTGCCTTTTAAAACAGAATTTCTCCATATTGCTATTCTCATGATAAAACACAGACTTCTATGGGCAGCACTGCTGGAAGAGCATTGGCCGTACTCCAGTGGCTGCATTCCCTGCCGCACCACCTTCTCTTATGCTGCTACAACTCTTCTGGGTGTTAAAAGTTTTGAAGGAAGGCCCTTCTAGCTCCTAACTATGTGCTTTGGGGGGAGTGGGTGCATTTAGGTTGTCAGTGTGTGGTATATATTAGGCTTGTCGGTAAGCATATAAAGGCTTGGTTCAGACTTGGGTTCAAGTTTCCTATTCATCATTACTGTATATACGCTGGCTGTGTTTTGGAGGGACCGTGTTGTTCTCCACAGGCAGTGAAAACTTCAACTTCACACATTTTTCTTAACAGCAGTTTGGATGCTGCCTTTGAGTTATGCCAGGAGTTTAGAAAAAAAGCCTGCGTCCTCATGAATCAAAGCTTTTATTTAGACACCGCTCTCCTTACCTTGCATTATTCCCTGAGGAATCACTACCGCGGCAAATGAAGATTCTTGTAAGAGGACATCCTTTTGACCTCTGTCATGCTGATGGTTTGTGGGCCAGCTTTGTTACTTTGAATGTGAAATCTTTATGATACTGAAGATATCACATCATCTTTGTGTGGATCATCTTGAAGAAGCTCATCTAGAGAGCTCCTCTCCCACTTTCTTGCTAACTCCTCCAGCTTGCATTTGCTTACTTTAATGACCAGTTGTCCTTGAGGCATGATAGTCTGCAACAGTTGTAGGTCTTGTCAGGGAGCACCACAAAAGGATCTTTTTCTACAAATCTTGTTGGAAACCTCACTACTCAACCGAAGTTCAAGGCAGCCCTCCATGTAACTACAGTATAATTGCTTGTATCGTTCTCTTTGTTGCAAGGTGATTGCTTCTCTTTTGTGGAGACTTTCTTGCGCAAACTAATGGTGAAGTGTTTTCTTGAAGCCTTGATTCATTTGATAACTCATTAAAAGTTGTAAGAGAAACACTTCACTGGTGAGAATGCACCTTTGTTTGTGACCAGCTGTAAATAGCAGCTTAAGCAGTCTTGCTGCTTACTCACTTGTGTTTTTAATTGGAAATGAAGGTTTCCATCCAGTCAATGGATATTACCGTGCAGTGGAGTATTTTAAACCATGCTCCTTTTAGACTGAAAGCTTCTGTGTATGTGTTGTGTTACTGTGCTGCATAATGTTGTTGAGCTTGACAGCAGCATGACTGAACAGAACCATACATTTTCATTTCTCTATCTATTTGTGGGCTGTGATTCATTCTGGGCAATTTACTGAGTAGTAGGGAGGAAGAGGGAGTTTTAAAAGCGGAATTGACTGCAATATATGTTTTTACCCATTTGTACTTTCTCTTTTGCATGGGACCTAGCTGTAGGTGCTCTGAAAAAATTCACTAATATATTTGTAAGTCTCTGAACAGGTTTGAGGATCTATCCCAAAGTCATTCTTTCTGAGAAAGAGTCACGTTCTTTGGGTGCTTATTCAAAGGCATTGTAAGAAATATACTCCCTTACAGAAGAGAACCCAGCCTGGCTCCGTTGCCCGCCTTGCCAGAGTAAGCAAATGGCTAATAAGAGATATGACTGAGATTGATTGTGGATAGAGCTACTGAGATTAATTGTGAGTAAGACTTCTACATAACGCACACTGGCTTTGCCAAGCCACAGCAGAGGAATGCCACGTGGAGCTGATGTGTTTTCATAAATAATTCTACTGTTTTCTGCCAAGAGGTGATGACAAATGCAAGCTTCCCATTAACTATTAAAAGCAAAGTGGGATAGAGTTTTAACTGGTGTATATTGCGCTAGCTTTGACCTCACTTAAATCATGTCTTATTTCAGCAACTTCATTTAGTGGCTTTTATCAGTGCACCTTAAAATGTCTCTATGCACTTATGTCCCCATAGTTTTAAGATCACTGAGGAAAAGTAAGATGGTTTGGTTCCTACAGGAGCAAGCAAAGATGAAGAAGAGAAAAGAAGTATTCACAACTGGGGATTCTTGGCTTACCAGTCAGCGGAAGTGTATGGTCCAAAGCAAACCACATAGATCCAGTATTTTGGGAATAAGGACAGTTTTGTGGCAGTTCTGATTATGAAAATGTTCTACTAATGGGAAAATCACTTCTGTCAGGCTCCCGAGGAATACTACAAAGAGGCTTCAGACATCTCTGGTATTCTTCACCTAGTCAGCAAAAAGGAAGTCTATTCAAAATGGTCCACTTCTGGATCTTCTTATGAGAAATCCTATTAGATTCAGCTTCATCATTTGCAAAGAAAAGGCTGCAGTTAACGCACAAGTTCACACATTTTCATTTCTCTTGATAACTCTGACCATTTGGCATAATTTGCCAAACATGTAGACAGGATCATCTTTGTGTTTTTCATGTTTGCTTTCTATTGCTGCAGACTGTAAAAATTTAGGAAAGAAATAAGAGCGATATTAGAGCGCCCCAGTGGAAGCTTGAAATGGCTCAGAGAGTTATACTGGAATCCATCCAAGCAGAAGTCCCATTTAGAACAAGAAGGGAAAAAAAAAAGATTTTCTTGTTGTCCCTATGATGAAAGAATATTTTTCAAAGTATTCATTATATTATCGCGTGGGGATGTGATTACTCAGAGAAATCAGTAGAGAGCTCCCAACTAAGGAGTGACAGCAAGAATATGCTCCGTTATGCCATATCATAAACCAACCATATAAGCACAAACTAGAAAGTAAGCCTTAGCCTAGCACTGTGGAAGCTTGAGTTTCATTCCTTGATGTGTCACAGCCTTATTGAGACATCTCAGACGGCTCATGCCACGTACAGAGCAGGGATAAGAAGTACTTAAATCCATTGCTAATATATGCAGAGAAAAAACAGTGTGTGATGGTATTGTTCTTAGTTTGCTATTTAAGTGAATTTTAAGTCCTGTTTATCAAGAGACTTGGAAATAATTTTGTTGCAAAATAATAACAACAACTTTTTGTGAGTCCCCTAAAGGAGTTTGCTGAACAAAAGTATCTTCAAGGAGGAAAATGGTAACCGAGTTTCTCTGAAGTCACTTAATTTAAGCACTAAAATCTGTAGTTCTGTCCCTGAAAAACTCTGGTGTTTTGCTGGGGGTATGAGGGCAGGCAAGAAAGCAGTCCAGCTGTAGGTCCAGTCTAGCTTATTTTACCTTCAACGAATTTGTTAACGCATCACTGGCAGTTCTCCAGCTTTGTACCATGGTGATGCAGAAACGTGAAATCGGAGGAAAAGTTTTCTGCGCTTTCCCCTCCATTTTTGTCTGTTTGGCTCAACAGCTTCGACTTGGTGCAGGAACTTGTGTGTGATGGCTGCTGGTTGATGGCTACTGTAAGAAGTGTCAGTTGTGAAGTGTATCAATTGATTGCTTCTGCATTGAAGACCTGGGAAAAGCATGTGTCATGGTTTAACCCCAGCCAGCAACTAGGACCATGCAGCTGCTCGCTCAATCCCCCTAGTTGGGATAGAAGAGAGAATCAGAAGAGTAAAAGTGAGGAAAAAAACCTCCTGGGTTGAGATAAAGACAGTTTAATAGGTGGAGCAATAGCTGTGCATGCAATCAAATCAAAACAAGCAATTCATTCACTGTTTCCTATCGGCAGGCAGGTGTTTGGCATCTCCAGGAAAGCAGGGCTCCATCATGTGTGACGGTTACTTGGGAAGATAAATGCCAACATTCTGAATGTCCCCCCCCTTCCTTCTTTTTCCCCCAGCTTTGTATGCTGAGCATGACGTCACACGGTATGGAATATCCCTTTGGAGAGTTGGGGTCAGCTGTCCCGGCTGTGTCTCCTCCCAGCATTTTGTGCACCCCCAGCCCACTCGCTGGCGGGGTGGTGTGAGGGGCAGAAAAGCCTTGAGGGCTTAGCAACAACTGAAACCATTAGTGCGCTATCAACACTATTCTCATCCCAGATCCAAAACATAGCCCCACACCAGCTGCTAGCAAGAAAGTTAAGTCTATCCCAGCTGAAACCGTGACAGCACAATAGTAACTTTCTCTCTTAATCTAGTAGCTGTTAGCATGTCTGATATTTTTGCACCAAAGTAAATCCGTTCCCTTTGTTTCAGAGTGGCTAGGAAGGGAACTGTGGTTTTAATTATCGTATATTTCAAAGACTGCCCAGTGCTGTATTAGTTTCCACAGCAAATTTCTGAAGGTAAAGTGACAAAACAGTAATTTTTCATTATGAATCAGCTATCCATGAAAGATTTTATTTAGGTCAGAATTTATTACCCTACGAAACTGAAGCCAATATTTAACATAGTGTCAGCTATCTTGATATTAGAGTATTTTAATGGCTACGCAATTTTATTCAATGATGAAGTTATTTCAGTTGTGTAGTATATGTCTAGGCAATTTGATGTACAGAGCCTTGAGACGAAAATTGGATAAACATGGAAAATGGTGATTGATTGGTGGAAGGTTGCAATAATGTCTGCCTTGATATACCTTTTATTGTTAAATTATTTATCTAATGCAATCTCCTGCACTTTTAGGAGTCTTTAAGTTGGCATTAAATCGATGTTAAAATCTTCAGTCAGAAAGGCCGCATAACTCAAACTGATAAATGTCTTCTAACATATCAGGAGGAATAATGATCCATCTTAATATCTGAAAGTAGGAAAGATATTATTCTTTCTATTTGCTATGAATCCCTGTAGAAGGACTGAGCCATAAACTGGATGAATTAAGATTGGAAGACAGAAAGAAATATTAGAAAGAAAGAGTATAGTAGTAGTTTGTCTGGGGAATTGAAAGCAAATTCTGTTTGCTTTGAAAGATGAGTAAAAATTTCATCAGGACTGAGCAGAATAGGGTGAGCTGACATTCACGTGCTGGCTGTCCTCGGAGAGCACACAGAAAGCCTTCCAGAGGTCTGCGGAATGGCTCATGCCTGGAGGCGAAGAGAAGAGAAGGGACACGATTACTTTGTCTGCCAAGGCGTATTGAGCATCTACTCCAGATGACTAAGCCTCCCTTTGGCCACTTTGTGCTCAGGTTATAGAAGGTACGTGGTGGATCAATGGAATAGAAACGTGTGGCCTTGGAAGAGCTGGAAAAAAACCTGCAGAATGGTTTTTGGATTTGTCCCTCAGAGCTAGTGAATAAGGCTGATCCCATGCAAATGGCCATCGAAACAGCCCACGTACTGTGAAGCCTTGGTGCACTTATGCACTGCCCTGCATGTCCTCTCACATATGTTCTGTTGCCTAGAGTTTGCCTAAAGACAGATTAGTAATTTTCTATTGCATTGTCCAGAAGACAGTATAGATAATTGGTTTTTTTCTTGTCTGTGAAGGATTATATGACGAGGACCTGGATTATTTATCTAGAAGACAGACACTAGGATCAGTTAAGCATAGCTGAAGCTGCTCTTTTGCTGTCTATGTACCAGTTTAAACACTAGAAAGAAATATTAAGCCAGTCAATAGGCAAAAAATATTAAATAAAAACCTCATTCAGATGGTAACTAAACCTAGTGAGAAGTGAATGGGAAGTGCAAGTTCCTTTCCACCTAAAAGGCGGCAATACTGTTGAACAGTAATGCTGGAATTTTCTTTGAATAGTAGGACGCTTTTTATTTTTTGAGGTGAAGATGGAAAAAATTATCCTGTGGATATATGGGATCTACAAATGAGTTTTCATCTTCAAGCATTGCAAATTTATTTCAACCTATATCTAAAGCTACCCAGCTGCAGTAGCACAAAGCTGCCCTCAATAAACCTTCAAAACTTCCTGAGTTTGTCCAGAATTCAAGCAGAGTGTGAAAACCTTGCATCATCCCTGAATAATACATTTCAAAGCGGATGAAACATATTTCATCATCGGCATAAATCTTCAGTAGAAGTAATTGTGATTTGGCAATTTTCTTTTCATTATCTTAGTTGAGAACTGAAAATGATAATTGTTAGCTGGCCTAAATTGCCGTAGCTTCATTTGGATAAAGCAGTGAACCTAACCGACACTGCAGCTTTTTTAAAATGCCATCATCATCCGTTTGACCAGCATTTGCCTACGCTGAGGCAAAACGCCGAAAATCCTACAATTCTTCAGATTAATTGGATTAAGCTAGACTGGAAATTGCGTAATACTGCACAGTAGGCATTTAGCATCTCTAAAACTTCAAGCTTCAAAGAGCAGTTTCCCCAGCAGTTCAGGCTCCCTACCTGGGCTTGTTTATTGCTTTGAACATGCAGACATACTTTTATGATTCATAATCATCCAGAAAGAAATTCAACTGTTATTTAAAATGCTCTGTTGAGAAGGCTCAGTAGTTATTAATTAATAATGCATCAGTAAAGCAACAAAAAGGCAGGTAAAGATGCAGTTAGAAATATTGGCTGGGTCTCTGCTGCCTTCAAAATTGTGTTTATGTGTTGTTTCCCCAGGGTTAGCTCGTTGGTGTGCGTTATTGACTCTGGGTTCTCCTCTTCATACTCCAGACACTTTCTTTAGAAAATACTGACTGATGCATGAATATGTCCATAATTAAAAGTAAATCAAAATGTGTGTTAACATGCTGGTGTTGGTTAAGAGGTATAAACTGACATGATTTCAGTGCCAGAAACCTGTCAAGGATTTGCGAGAAGAGAACACAAAAATACTCAGTAACTTTGAAATGCAGAAAATGTAAGACTTAAGTAAAAAAGAAAAAAAAGCACCACAAAATTTGCTTTGAACTGCTTATATATTGCTAAAGAGAATTAGCAATTGAAGTGTGTACTTTAACTAGTGAGGTTCACAGACCCCAGTGTCACCACGTTATTACAGTGTCAGTGAGGAACACAGTGAAAGTCAGCGCAAACCTGGTGTAAGTGGGGTTAGAGTTAGACCAAGTGAATGCTGCTCCTTTTGAAGAAAAAGGATGAACTATTTGGAGATTTCCTATACCCACTGCTGGCTCAGAGTCGAGCTCTATTTAGCAATGTTCTGTTCGCATTTTACTTTCATGCTGATTACATTTGTAATGCGTCCTATTTTTGTGTGGTAATTGGTAATCTGGAAAACTTACTTGGTGTGCGAGATTTAATATTAATTCCTGCTGTCATGCTGACAATGAATTAACTTTTTGGACTCTATCATATGTTCTCAGCAGGCACATATGTAATTAAAATGAGCACACGTTGGGTTTCATATTAACTCTCAAATCACCTTTGGCAAAAGGGTCTCTGTGTTCTTTTGGGATTATACAGTAGGGCAATGTAATTATAGTGTCAGGTGTAATAGTTATTTTTAAATACTTCTTCATTTAACATAATATTAACCCTTTCCATACTAGCTGATTTTTGGATTTAGAGAGTGATTTTGTTCTAATAAAAAGGTTGCCAGCAAGATGTTTTCTTCAGCTCTATGAAAGTTGTCCTGTTGAATGGTAAGCATTTGGTGTCATAAGGCATTGAATTAGTTTACATAAAGTGTCATTCCAGAAATGAAAAGTGTTTTTACACTAAGGAAAAGACTTACTGTGACAGGAAGGTCGGGTTGGTAAGCAAACTGCTTTTTCTTTTTTCTTTACCTATTCTAAGATAAAATTCTGAAGTATTCTAAAAGATTTCCTTCAGAGGAAATTTCTTGAAGTACTGCCTGCAATGTATGTTGTCTCTGGGTTTCTCCTTTTAATGCTGAGCTACACTGGTAACATTAAAAACTTCTTTCAGTTGATGATAAGCAGTAGTATTAAACTGAGTATGAACGTAAAAAGGGAAGGGATTGTTTAACATGAATAAACTAGAATAGTTAAGTAGTAACCTGTCTTTGATAGGAAATACAATGCTTTCTTCTTAACCTTTAGAATTATATTGTTTCCAATAAGCAGTTATTTTGCGCAGTCCCTGAGCAGGCAACGCAGCTGCGCGCTGCAGTTTGTGTTAGAGACAAGCAGGCTGGCACGGGATGTTTTGAAGTAAATGCGTGTTGGCATCTGGAGAATGCTCCTGGTCGTATGGTTTAGTTTTAGGTAGTCCTGCGAGGAGCAGGGGCTTGGACTTTTGATGATCCTTATAGGTTCCTTCCAACTCTAGATATTCTATGATTCTATAATGTGAATAAGTCTGTAAGACTTTTTTCTAGCTCTAGAAGTAAATATTCAAACTGATTAAATACAAAGACTACATGTTTTAAAGCAAGGTTACAGCAACATCAGCTGAGTTGTAAAAGGAGGCATGGGCAGAATCCGCTAAGGAATCATGACTTTGCCTGGGGAAAAAATAAGTGATGTACCACTAAAAACTCTTCTGATCATCCTCAACAGGCTACTTTGGCCCGTATTTTTGATGGTATTAATCAGATCTACAGTCTTACAGCACTTCAAGTGAGTGTGGCAGGACCCAGGCCCTCAGATTGGTAGGGAGCAGTTTTCCGGAGGGAGGTGTTGCTGAGGCAGACGGAGAAGGAGCCTCAAAAAGGATTAGGTTTTAGTGGGTCCAGGGGATGGGTTCTGCCCTGTCCGCCTCAAAGAGGAAGGGAGAGAGTGAGTGGTGAGTGTCTGTATGGATAAACAGTTCACCTTCTAGCAATGCTGTCTGGGGAACTGATATGAAGAGATTTTTCATCATTCTTTTAACGTCAAGATAAAGATATTGGAAAAGAAATTATATTTGAAGGAAATTGCAGCTCAGTTGCATTTGATTCTTTTAGCTAGAATAGGGGATTGTTAAGGAAGCTCAAAGTTAATCTGCATTTATATAGATCAAGAATTGTTCAGAGCTGGAACATGAGCAAACTGAGCAGAATTTGGTTCAGACATGCTAACTCTCTTTTGATACTAATTTTACACTGTCGATTCTCCATTGATTTCGGATGGGTGACTCCTGCTGCATAGCAGGAGATGGACTGAAATGAATTTAGCAGATGGACTGAAAAGAGTTATGTTGCTACTACTCATTAACTAATTCCTTGCCTTAAAAAGTAGTATCTATCCTTAGCTACAATTCTCCTGATTCACGGGTGCTGCGACTTAATACCTTTCTGTACTTGAGGTGCTAGCATTACAATCCTTACTGATCCTACCCTTGCAGAGAGTGAAGTATGTAACTATTTTTGCAACAAACCTGTTGGGGCTTTTTCCCTGTCTCTCTTCCCTCCACCTCCTCATCCTCCTCTTCCTGAGGTTCCTCAAAGTATTAATATGAGGAGGACTGGCTTAACCTACACTACGTGCAGATTTAGTTGCTGTCACTCGTGTGCTCGGTGTCGGAGGGCTGTGGAGCACTTGCTCTTCAGTCCAGGAGTCTGCAGTTAATGGCAAGCTTTAACCAGCTGACAGCCAGGGAGTCTTTCAGTTGTTACTGCTACGCTCTGCCAATATTTCTTATTTTCCCTGGTCTCTTTTTTTAAATAAACATGTCATTTTACGATCTGTGAGATGTTTCTTGTTTTTCACACTTTTTCGTCTCCTAAATTAGTTTTGCTTAGCAGTTTTGCTGCCAGTTGATGATTTTTATGTCCTACTGTACCATAAAAGCCAAGTTGTGAATGAATTTGTTTAATTTGGGGCTCCATCTCTTTAGAGGAGGAGGAGGAATTGAATTACATCTGAATGCAAGCTTTTTTTTTTGCTTTTTTTTTTTAAGCCTCCCCTTGTGATAGGGGTGGTCAAATAGCTTATGTATGAGTGAGCAGGTGGCGGGAAAAAAACCCAATTATATTGGAAGCCAATGCTACTGAATTACATCTAGAGCTTCAAAGCATTTTTTTAGCTCTCGCTTTACCTAATTAAAATGCATAACTACTTGGACATGTGCCCTGTCTCATAGTATGCCGCACTGTTAAGTTATTCCTAGAGATCCACACTAATGCATCATGCTCGCTTCTGCCAAACTCCCCAAATTCAGTGGTGTGGGATAAGCGGCGCACAATTCGAGCCTCCCTGAAGCCAAGGTCCTGCTAAAACCTTGCCAGCACCCGGGTGGCAGCATTGGAAGGGCAGGATCAGTCTCAACCACAGCAAATGGCAAGTGCCTGGTGCCAGATTTACTGCCTCCGACTGCAAGCATGAAGTGGAAACTTGCAGAATGGGAAGACAGACTCTGAGGAGCAGAGCTAAAATAACTTTAGAAATAATATCCATTAATATTTTTGTCTGTAAAAGGGCAGCATTAAATTTTTTATTTTAAACATTGCACAGATATTCATCTTTTGCGGTATAGAGCAGACTCTTCTACAAGTTATTGTTTAAGCAGCTCCTTGACATCCAAGGGCATCATGGCCTTGTTAAAATCGGAGAGAAATTTATAACTCTGGTTTATAAATTATGGTCTTATTGCAAGAATGTATTTCACAGACAGATTCTCCCCAGATGCTTTTAACAGCAGCCAGTAACTTATTTAGTCAATAAAATGACATTTTCTGCACATTGGTTTTTTTTAACAAGAAAACTGAAATGTCTAGTGAAATACAGAAAAATCACTTTATTTTGCTTTTGTTGAACGTTGCCGGCAATTTGATTTTCCTTTGTTTTCCTCTAGTGGTATGTTAATGGGATCTTTTTATACTGTGGTAGAGTAATAGAATGAAAGTCCTTTATTTTAGCAACAAGATTACGCTGTTTCTTTCTGTTCTTTGCCCATAAATGTAAGTGTGAATATACATTCTTGTGAAAACCAATCCAAATAATTTTCATGAGAACATTCAAAAACTCAAGCTCAGTTAATGAGTAGTAATTTGTTCCTTGCTTGCAAAAACATCGTATTAGGAATTGTTTTCCCTATTGGTTCAAATGGATGAATGTTAAAAGACCAGCATCGATACCCACCTGCTAAGGCTGTAGTCCTCTTACTCTTATTAGTGATGTTTCTAAGTAACTGATATTCAGGTGGGAAATGGGGAGTTAAAATTATGTCTTCAGCTTCTCGTCCATATTTAATTGTGTATCTTTATGAATGAAAGAGATTTTAATATCTAAAATTTCTCTTCTGTGTGGCGAGCTTGCTTTTGAACTTGCTGGGAATGCTGACCCTGACTAATGTGTAGGGCACAGTTTGGTGGTGCAGGACGGGAGTCAGCCTGGTCCAGGGCAGGGTTTGGGTTTCGTGGCAGCAGAGGGCGGAAAGTGGGCTGGGAAGCGGAGAAGGCATTTAGCAGCTGTCTTGTAAATGGATGTTTCACTCACACAGAACCGATCACAATGAAGCATGGAATTCAAGATATGATTTTCAAGGCGCCCTAATTGGATTAGAGGGATTGTATTAAAGATATGTTGGCTATGAAATGTTTAGAGGATTAATGCTCAATGATTTTCTTCTTAAACCATCTTTGCTAATCCCTCTTGATCAGAAGCAGCTTCTGGAAAGCATTCCAGCCAAGAAGAGCAGCCCAGTCCTACCTTTCCTGTCTCCAGGAGGAGAAACGTACGTTGTAATACTCAGTGCACAGACCAAAATTCTCCATTTTAATTAGATATAGGGTACTTATTGTCGCTGGTCCTTGGTTTTTCCAAAAATGCACGTATTTACCTCTGAACATTTTGCAGTATAAGGGTGGCCTGTGCAAGAATTAACATACATCTATTTCTCCTATATTTTGACCTGTCCATATATGTTGAAATCTAGTTAAAATAATGCAGTGTTATTTATTATTAATGTTATTATAACTTAGCATACCATATGAGTAATTCTTTTGAATTCTGCCAAAAGAACCAGTATTAATTGCTTACATTAAAATATATTTGCTGTTGGAAATGTCACAATATAATTATGTTGCATTCCTCTGACTGACAAGTAATACACTAAGAGAAGATTGGTCCTCTTTTTCTTATGTGTTGGGTAAAATTATTCAGGCTCATCCTTGCTACACATGGTAGCAAGCTTTCTTGAAGTACAAAACTGATCAATAATAAAATAATTCATGTGTTAGTATTCAGATGGACCAATGAGAAGTACTTCATATAGGGAGGTGAGGTAGATAAGGTAAGGTTATGTATTTCTTTAGAAATTTAAATTACACAGAATTAGCGCAATGAGCATAATACAGAGAAAAGAAAACAATCCTACAGATGAATGCCAATATTAAGAGAAGGCATGGATATTTGAAAAGTATTTAGTGCTCTAATTCCTGTCTAATGGTTCCCACTTCAGCTCATCAAAAGGACTTTGTCACCTGAGGAGCATTTAAGCAGTGGGTAAGGAGCTGGGGAGCTTTAAGCAGGGAGGCTGGAAACGTCCTGGTCTTGCTGGGAGTACCAGCTGAGCTGAGCTTTGTGATCTGCGGAGCTGGAAGTGAATGTGCAAACTCTGGAGCTAATGCCCCCATATCGTGCTGGTTTTGCTGACCAGAGACAACAAGAAATCACAGGTGTTACAGGGGAAAGCCTGCAGAAATGGAATGGCTGTGCTTCTGCAGCTCTCTTGCTTGGGAGATTTGCTTTGGGCCGTTTGGGAAAACCATTGCTTACCAGTATCCTTTTACATAAGGGATATTTGACGAATAGTTATGTGTCAGCACACATGGTGAAAAATGCATACTCTGAATGCAGAAACCGCATTTGTTTCTGTGGGAAGCCAGTTTTTTAGGTGTGGTGTTTTAGTTCAAATATTTCAATTTATTGAAAAAGTTATTTTTTAACTAACCTACCAGTGTGTACAGCGTGTGTATACACATACAAGGCATACATTTATTTATGGTATATACACATACATGAATCTGATGTCCGATGCATCTTTTATTGGAACAGTGTGAGATTCTTAAAAGCGCTCAGCTGTGTCCCAGCCCTGCAGCTTTTGAAATCCATAAAGCTCAACTCAAAGGGATGCAGAGGAAGCAAAGCCTGACAGCTTTGGAGTGAATCTGCTCAGACATGTGCTATTTATCTTTTCTCTCTCTTTCAACTCTGTTGTGAAATCCCTGTTAATTTCACTTGCAGTGCAACTAGGCTAAACTTTTACATTTTACAACACATGGACACAAGGCAAAGGTTTGCGGGTTTATTTTTGCTTTTGCTATTGTCAGTCTTTATTCTTGGTACCTAACTAGACCTTTTCAAACTAGCTATGTAAAATACCTGTGAAAGTCTTGACTTTTTTGGTCTGTTTCCAATGTTATGTTCATAATTACCTTGGGCACAGAATAAGGGCAGGCTCTGTCCTTCGAATTCTGCATTCAAAAAATAGGAGACAGATGTAATGGGAATCTCAGAGGAAGGATTAATTTCGAGTTAGCAGACCAGATCCTCGTATGATATAAATTAACTTGAACTTGGTCCTGGCCTTATACCAACTGATTATAATGATTAACTGTTCATTTCTTAAGAATATCTGGGGAAAAGATACTTTACATAGGACTTGAAAGATGGCAGCACAGTAACACAGAATGGGAAGACAGTGATCAGGCAGGTAAAAAACATGCTTTTATATCTACCTATTAATTTCTTAGTAGTCTCAGCAGTACACAAATATCTCCTGGGAGGTTATGTGAAGTAGAGACTTATTTTAACTATGTAATTGCTTATGTTTTCACTCCTTATTGATTCTTTGTGCTGTGAGCATGACAGGAAGAGATGGAGTAAAGGTTATGGATGTGCCAGTCTCCAAACACACTGCAAAACAAAGAAACAGGCACTGGAATCAACAAAGGCTGTTTCAAATGTGAATTTGAGGCATGAGCCTTGATTGGGCTCTGTTGCTATTATGCTTGGGATTTGTTATGTTGATATTGTTACTTACTTGTTTAATGTATGCCTTGGTTGCTCTGTAGTAACTGGTTGGCTTTCAAGTTTCTGTTCCTTGGAGGATTAAACTTGTTGATGATTTGAGGCAGAAGAGAAAGTCTGAACTGAAATAAGGATCTTTTCTGTGTTTTCTTCTTGTCCTGCACAAGAAATCTAAAGGCTTCTCCAGCAGGGAAGGAAGCAAAGTGCTTCAGGGTGGAGAAGAGCTGACTCCGAAGCCTCCAAAACTCCATTGGTTTTAGCATGAATAGTGGTGAGCCTGTCATTGTTGTCCAAGTTGGGGTGTATTCCATCTGCAGCGAGAGGGCTGGCATCCTCTGATGTGTAATTCAGGCCACCTAAATCAGTGGCTGATTGTCTAATTTAGGTGCCCTTAGGGCAAACTGCAGGACTTGGATGCACCTCTGGGCTTCTCTGGGCTGCCATCACCCATCTCCCCAGGCAACAGCTCTACTGTAACAGGAGGAGACTGATGAACATGTGGTCCACCGCTGTTGCCTTGGAGAAACCTGAGTCTATCAGCGGAAAGGAGCCTTGTTGCCACTCTGGTCAATTCTGCCTTTATTGCCACCACTTCAACAGCCTCTGGAGAGTCCGTCTGTCTCCACGGACTGTTTGAGGAGTCTGATGTGTTAGATTAGGCACCTAAATTATATTGCTGCACTTGGGCAGTGTGAATCTCGCCACTGTCACTGACCAGCGGGGCAGTGGACTGCAGGCAGCTCAGTTGCCAGCAGCCCCGGTGGGGGCTCTCCAGGGAGTACGTGCTGGTGGCCAGTAGCATGCACCAGCTCTACAAGCTGGGCAGAGGAACTGGGTACCTCCCAGTGCTGTGGTGCTGTTTTTGTGGAAGCCAGAGTACTGTTGGTGTAGCTGTGGTTGTGCCCAGAAAATACATATAGTGGATGAAGTCTTAGAAGTGCTTCATTCTGGGTTTGTGTCATCAGCTTTCTTGGGGAGTGGTGGGATGACTTACCTCGTTTGACAAATTCCTGTTCTCATCAGTTTTGGACTGTTGAAAGGAGCATCTTTAGCAACAATCAGTGGTGGGTAAAATATCTAAACACATGCCTCATCTCAACCCTTTCACTACTTTTTTTTTTTTTTCCTTTCTGTAACCACTCCCCTCCTAATGAGCACAAGGTTTCCCTGACAGTGGTCGCTCTGCTGGGTGGGAGTTAGCTCTTGGGCCACAAGACCTGAATGAAGTGTCTCGCCCTGCAGTGAGGTTGCTGGGACAGGAGGGTGGCTCCACACAATACGTAAACCTTCACACCTTATGCGCAAACCATAAAAGGCAGGACTGCTTTTTTTCTTTTGTCTTGAATGTCTTGTCACAGAACTGGTGCATTCAGGGATTACTCCTGGTTTCTGTGATTAGCTGGTTGGTCTCCACAAGTTTTGACTCTGAGCTGGGGGTCCCACTCCAAATGGGCTGCTGGTTAGTCCCGAGAGTGAAACTGGGAAAAGCTGTCTTTTATTAGAGCATTTTTGTAGGGCTGAAATGATACAGGTACCTATAAATAGTGGTCTTCCTCTTTTTTTGTGGTTTCCGAGAGTGTTAACCTCCCAAATGTTAGGTCAAACTGAGATATAAGGTGCAAGAGGAGTGAATAGTCTTTGCAAGGAATATTTGTGTCTGTTGTTGGATCTGCTTTATATTATCTCTCTAAAGTCCAGTAATATCACTGAATATAGTAAAAATAACCTAATGCTCACTTAGAAGGCATTTTGTATTCACCCTAATGACACAGATCATGGTGCAGTAATTGGCTGTTAATTGATACGATAAATATTATTATTAGGAAATTAATTCTAATTCAACATTAATTAATTTACTGTTGCTTTTGAGTGTTATTTATTTATTCATGAAAGTCATCGGGAAAAGGGAGAAAATGCTTGGCTAACTCACTCTAGCAAAACTACAAATAATTGAGATTTGTCTCCCAGGAATGCTACCATTTTCATAATTAGAACAGTCAGAAAAGCAAGCTTGTTACTGAGGTTATCGGCCTGCCTAGATAAGTATCGTAGTAAATTAATTTTAGTGTGTGTTGCAAGCGCAGTATAGCGGTATCTGATAATTAGTCAGTCATTTGCAAATCAAAAATGGCTTCAGTAACTACTTAAGACTGACTGCAAGACAGAACAAAGTTTTTGTTTGAAATATGGCAGGCTGCTTCAAACCAAATGCTCCCTGCTTTTGTTTGAAATGTAGCGGATAGAAATGTGCTGTCGCAGCACACGCATGTGCATGCACACACGTAACCTGAGGTTCTGTACTGAGATTGATTTTGAACAGTCCTGTGTTAGCCCAACTGCTTTCAAGGATTTTGTGATACAAAAGATTTCTGTTTTTGTTCTCAAGGTTCTTGTATTTCTTCATTTACAATGAATCCTTTGTATTATGTGAAAAAACATCCACAAAGTTTTCTGGTCCAGGGTACCTTTCTGGATTTGCTTAATGGATGATACCTGCCCCAGTGGGTTCTTGAATGAATCCGGGAAGTGGAGCATGCGGCACAAATGTTGAATAGCTGTAACAGAAGGATGATAAAGCTGGGATAGAAATGTTTTCTTTCAAATTCCAAAACAGAAAATTATCTTTTTTTTTCCTTTTCTTGTCTTTGGGAAAAGATAGAAACAATTCATCTTCTTATGATTCATCTGTGAATATGAAAACATTCTACATGTTCCAGTCTCTGCCTGCCTACCTTCTCTCATGCACTTTATTTTTCTGTTCATAGGCAAGTTAGAATCTCTCCAGCACAGGTGTGCAGCAGAACTCAACCCAAATCTGTAATGACAGGGAGTTTCTTTTTTTATATGAAATTCTGCAGCGCTGCAGAGCTGCTTATCAGTTCACAAACTCACTGTAGAGAAATTTCTAGGGATCTCCTGAAGGGAATTGTCCAGCTGCAAGGCAGTGGCTCTTCTCCTCTGACTGCCCTAAGTTTATACCGTCACTCTCTGAAATGATTAAAGCAGACTCAAAATGCCCACATCAGCAGCCCCTTTGTTACAAGCCAGGGCTTCTGCTCAGCATGGAAAGAACATTACTGAAATCTGTCTCTTTAATGTTAAATGGACTAGTCATTGAGTGCTTGTAAATTATGTCTCTCTGCTTCCTGCCTACCTTGCATTGATTTTTGCTTATGGGTTACTTGATCATATGAACTTACAGAGGATCATAAATTGCTCCTGTAATTCGTGGTAAAGTCTGAGAATGAAAAATAGTAGAGTGGGGTTGTTGAGATAAAACATTACTGCAAAAAAATTGAATATCCTCTTTTCAATAGCAGCATGATTTCTGAAATTTTATCCAAAGTGCTCAATGCTAACTCACAGATAAAAAAGTATGGGTAACAGCAATTTTAAGGAAACCTACAGAACATAACCAGGAACATTTCATTCTGTAAACCATAAGCATCCCTCTTAAATCCTTGTGCCCTGGGGACAGTTGCAAACAAGATAATCTCAGCTGATTTCACCTCTCCTACTTTGCTGCGCAAGTTAAAACCCACTAAAAGAAGCCACGCGTATGACCGCTCACGTTAATTATCTTCATCAGGAATTTGGTTTGCTTTGCTAGAGGTGAAACCCAGACCCTCTTTGACCTGGGCGGTGAATGTGCTCGGTTCAGCTGGCATGCAAAGGTCCCAACTCCCTGAGATGCTCGTGAGGCTTCTTAGAGGCACAGGACAGCAGGTGATGGCCTGGCAGCGAGCAGGACGAGCAGGACGTGTCAGGGATACACAGAGCGCTGGGCGGCCGCTCGGTTGTCACTATACATATTCACCAAAATTGCACATGCTGCTCAGCCCACGTTTTGGTGAATACCCTTATTTGCCAGACGGGTCTTCTACACTGTAAATGGACCAGTGGGCATTTTACACATACGTAATAATACTAATTTAAAAAAAAAAAAATAGTGCTCACCTAAAATCTTTCCTTTCACTAAAGATGTTTGCAAGGGCCACCATGGAAACAAATGAGTCATTTCTAGACTGGAGGTGAAAATTGGCATCCCAAAGTTAGGATTAATGTTGCTAAAGATAGTTTTCTAGGTTCTGGTATAGGAAAAATTGCTTTTTCATCTAAGTATGATTAACACATGCTGTGCTTCAGGAGTTACCTTGCCTGTGCAGGGTGTATTAGCTGGAGGGTATGCAGGAAGACAGAACATCCCCTTTTGAGCCTGATGGCAAATGAGGCGCTTGCTGTAAGGGGTCATTGGGCCTTAACTCCAGCAAGGGTTCCTGATAAGTCTAGGTAAATGTTGCTGTTGTCAAACCCTCAGACAAAGAATTCTCATCAGGTCCTGATGGCTGACTAGTAAACTGCTCAGTGAAGTTTTTTCTTGTTTTGATATAACTCCAGCTACTTCTGTTACTAGGTATGTTGCAAAAATTAGGATTTCTAAATGAAAGAATCTTTTTTCTTTTTTGTTTAGTTTTGTCACCATTTGAACAAGACAAAGCTGGTTTTGCTCTAACCAAAACGGAAAACATTTTCAGACGAAAGCCAAGCCTAGAAATTTTCAACCTGGTGGGTTGTTAAGAGTTGTGAGCAATTGAAAAGAAGGAGTTTATAACGGAAATCTGAGTTTGGCAACTACCACTCGGCTCTTGGAGAAATGGTCCTGCTGAAGGGAATGGGGCTGCTCCTGTGAGTTTAAGTAGGGACTGCAGAGCTCTGCCTCTTCGGAGTGATTATGGCTAGTACTCCGGCTATAATGACAGGGCTTCTGATTGCATTTATGGATGTAAGAGCAGTAAATAGTGTGCTGGACTACACAGCAATAACTCTTCTGATGTCCTCTATCCATTGATTCAAGCTATCAAGGCAGAGCACACACACAGAGCTGTGTTCAGATGAAGTCAGCAGCATCCAGGTATCTCTGTGCAGAGGTACTCTGTTGAACAGCCAGGACAATACCAAGCTGAGAATAGAAGTTGATGGATGGTTTTACAAAAAGTAATATGGCTTACAAAATTCATTAAAAGACTGTTTTGTGCTGCTAGAGAAGTCTGATGGTCTCATTAATTAGCAATAAAAGTAAAAGATTAGCAGGTTGACTCCAAGTTATATTGGTGGATTATTGAGCATAATGTGGCATCACAACAAACATGAAAATGATTGTACTATGTTTATTATTCTGGAATTTAGTGATACTGCAATAGTTGAAGATTAAACTCTTAATTATGAGTATTGATTTCTCTGGACTCTAGAAAGTGCAAGTTGAAATTACACTAGAGCTGAGATTCTCCTCTTACCTGCAAAAATAGGTACGGTTTTCCTGCTAACACACATTGATGTCAGTCCTGTCATGCTTCAAGAAGGAAGCCAGAAGGGCCACTTTGGCTTTTCTCAGTAAGTTTGTGAAAGGCATTTGGTCACTGAGCAAAATGCCATGTTTTGTTTTCAGTGTAGGATAGCAAAATAAATACGCTTTGATACAAGGGCTAGAAAATGTTTGTTATGAGCTGGGTGAGCATGGCCACTTCTGTTGAGGTTCCATGTGGCAGTTTCTCTGAAGAAGGCAGCATGAGAAGTCACTCTTCTATCCACCGTTCCCATTGTGTAATGAAACGGCAAACTTTGAGGAAGTTTAAGACAAGTCCTGCTGCTTCCAGGCCAGAGCTACTGTTTCACCTGTGCCAGATGGCCATAAAAAGGACCCTCCATTGACTCTCCCCACTCACTCGATGTGCAAAGCTATTTCTGAGGCTAGAGCTGTGCACCCAAGATGTAACTGTAATATAATATTCTTCACAGTTTTTGTTTTACCTTAACAATGTGGACTTTTTATTATATTTTATAAAACACCGACGTGCACAAGTTATCCTAGAAAGAAATAGTACCCTAAAAGCATAGGGAAGTTCACTCGACGGGCAATGCCCATGCTCAGAGAAGCTTTCTAGGTGAGATGGGGTGCAGCTCCAGTCCCACCGAGATAGCCCCAGGCGACTGCGGCTGGAGGAGAAAATGGGAATTCTCCTGTGTTGGCTTGACTCATTTTTCTTGGAAAGGCAGATGATGACACGTGGAGAGGTGGCAAGTGTTAGTGAAGGCTGAGCATAGGGAGTGCTGCAGAAGAAGGAAGGTGCCCGTGACTCCTCTGTACCTGGTGGGCGAGAAGGAGAAAAATGAACAGATGTGAAAAAATTGGCAAGGGCTGTTTGGGACCAGAGAGAGAAGGGTGATCTTGGCAACTCCTCTTTGTTGGCCTGAAGTGTCCGAGGGTGGATGCCACTCAAATGAGCACCCTGAGTGAGATTCAGTGCATGTGGCAAATGGCAGTGTAGTGATGGCACTGAAGTAGCTATCAAATGCAAGTACTACCTGAAAATCCTTTCAGATTTTTATCACTGCTGAATGGCACAATGTTAAGTGAAATCATCTGATGCATCTTCTGTGTCTTCTGTCCTAACACCAGAAGAGGACGCGCCCCTACATGAGAGGCAGGTCATTAACATGGGGGCATTAACATGAAGTGCAAGACTCTGGTATGCACAAGTTTTATAGAAACGCAGTGGTTAGAGCATTTCAGATTTTGACATGGTTTATTCATCTCTGAAGTCCTACTGTATTTTTCAGTAAGCAGATACTCAATTGAAGGTTTCCTGACGATTTCATTTTGTTTGCAAACCAGGCTGGTTTGGAGTAGTCTGCAAAATAGTGGGTGCTAATCAGCCATGGGCTAATTTTCTGACAGATGTAAAAAATACAACATTCTTACCTTTGTGAAATTCCAGGCAGCAAGAATAGAATTAGATTAAAGAAGCCATAATAGTATGCAGGTTGTAAGAAAAATCTAAGTCTTGTTTTTGCAGAGGAACAACTTGGCCAGTCTGAAATAATGTAGCAAGAGAATGATTAACAACACAAAGGCTGATCAAGCGACATGCAAGAATACTCATCCCTTAGACAAAGGATAAACCAGTCTATGCCGGATCGGTAGTTTAACTGAGACCAGCTGCCGTGGGCAATAATACCAAAAAAGGGAAGAAATAAACAGGTGAAGTAAGGGGTTTAGGAGGGATGATGGGGAGAACTAAACAGAGGCAGGACGAACGGAAGTAGTTTTAGGCGAATCGGGTAGGCTGTAAACTCTGGAGTACCTAGGCAGTGGGGAAACAGGGGAGGGAAATTTCGGCTGGGGATAGGAAATAAAAAGAAGTTATTTCGGGAACTCAGGTGTGCCTACCTGCTAGGCCACCCGTTCTTGCAAGAATGTCTAAATAAAATGTACTTTGTATCGATCACTGCCTGAGCCGTTGTTATTGGATAAGGAGCATTTCTGGGACTGTAAAAACCTAAACCTAAAAGGGAAGGAAGGAAGGAGCATGTGGAAAAAGAGGTTAGAGTAGGAAAACAGCAGAGAGGAAACTAAGTCACTACAGGAATTTATTAGAGAAAGACGATGTAGTGAGGTGGCATTTCAGATAAAATTCAGGAGGATTTTGTTCTCGGTAATTGCTAGATAAATGATAGTGTGGGTATTGAAAGCAAGTTAGTTTAAAATAAAAGACCCACAATATGGCTATTTTAAATTCCCCTCACCTTCTACATATCATTGCAGAAAGCCACTAATTTCATAAGAGAGGTATCCAAAAATGTAATGAAAACCACTAAAAATATTTGAGTCTATTGATGGGATATCATCAGCTTGAAATCAAAGCAGTTTAAAAGAAAAATGTGTTGTTTTAGCAACTGCAATTGCCCTTCATTCCCCTGTCAGTTCTCCTTCCGAGCACGTTTTCTTTCTTTCACAGTCCCTTTTTGTCCCTGTCGCTGTGCAGAAGGCCTGGGCATATGCATTGGGAAGCTCATCAGCAATGTGGGAGAAACAGTAGAACTAGGCATAGGCAAATGGCCATAGTAAACAAACTGAAAATGATAGAAGAAACTAAATTTAAGCTTTTTTCTAATCTTTTAATGCTGTTCATCCGAGTCTTACTGAGTTAGTGATGAAGTTTTTTTTAAAGAAATACCATTTAAGTTGTTAGTGTCTCATTTAAAGTTGAGTGATTCGTGGGGCTAGAAATTTCTTGATGGGTAGTCTGAATACAGCTGAGGCCTTTAAAGTTGCATTAATTTATGAGCAAGACTACTACAGATAGATGTTCCTTGAGGAGCTGTAGAGAGGTAAGGGTCTTCTGCATGGGACAGTGAGCCCCTGGGACCTGTCTGATAACTGTGCCCAGGTGCAGCCTCAAGTTTGTCCTACAACCTAGCACAAGCCTATCGTGTCCCCATGGTCTGCAATAGGAGATTTGAGGTGGTGGGTAGGGGGGGGATGCGTGGGAGGGGAGCAGGGGCATCCCAAAATGCACTAGTGCAGAAACTGGGTACAATTATCCAGATACCCTCTGTGGTGTTTTTAGGAAGAAACAGAGGATCCGTGACAAGTTGAAAAGAGGATGTTTGAGCTAGGAGCTCCTCAGGGCTTCTTTCAAACTTGAGGGTTTCATTAGCTGTTAGAAGATCCACCTCTTATACTCCCAAGTTTGCTGAGGGTCTTCTCCCAAGTCCCCTTCGAATTTGAGTCACTTAAGAAATTTTAAACTCTAATAGTTTGAATATCTGCCCTAGACACCTGGAATCTGCTAAATGGCATCAATGGGGTGGGACACAGAGGAAGTAACTTTTGAGACAATGATGTTGCCTTTCATTTTAAAAAGAAAAAAGCTAAAACATGCAAGAGGAAAATTGAGGCAGGAGGGGGTTTTGAGCTTTGAGGCACTTTCCTTTCTTGTCCTGCTTAAATTCAAAATTTCAGTTTCTTCCTAAGTCATTTTTGTTGAGAAAGGTCCTTAGAAGGTTGGAGAACTCAAAAGGTTATTTAATTGAAGAATCAATGTCAGTTTTTTGAATAAAATTGTATTTTTCTTACACGGTGTTCAGGTTTTTGAGTCAAAGAGCCATTACACAAAAGAAAAACAAAGTGCTTTAAATTCCTGAGTAAAAACATCCCTCCAGGTCTTCAGTTAATCAGTACATCCTGTCTTAACCTTACACTATGGTGTTTGCTTTAGAAAATGGAGACCAGAAATTCCTTCGTTAAAATAAAAATGAACATAAATTTTAAATAGGATTATAAGAGCCCCTTTCCTCCATGAAGAAGTAAGGATGTGCAGGTTGCCATTTAAATGTTCCACGATACATCTGCTGTTACAAATAAATGCTGTCAGTTGAGATAATCCTCAGTAGCTGTTAAGTAGCAGAGTTGCACCAGCTTGTCAGCAGAGCTGTGCTGATCACGGGAACAATCATCTGTTGATAAATAGGGGGCTTCATTTCTGGGAAAGCAGGGGGGAAGCTGGCCTTGGCATTTTTTGAATACTTTGAACAGTGCTTAGAAACTTTGCGGTGATTCCTTTGAAGATGCAAATGTGTATACCCAGGTAGGGCTTGGTCTGACTCATAAACAAATCTTCAACTCCACTGGGAAAGCATCTTCCCTCCCAGATCATGCCAGCCTTATAAAACACACTCACCCCAGTGCAGCAGAGCTGCCTGAGGTACCTGCCTTAGCCCTCCCTGTCCTCTTCCTGGCAAGATTCTGACTGGACACAAGAGGAAAATTTTTCCCACTGAGAACAACCAGCCATTGGAATAATCTCCCCGGGGAAGTGATGGATTCCCCAACATTGGACACTTTTAAGATTCAGCTGGTCAGGGTGCTAGGCCGTCTTGTCTAGACTGTGCTTTTGCCAAGAAAGTTTGGACTAGATGATCCTTGAGGTCCCTTCCAACCTGGTAATCTATGATATGATTCTATGATTTGGGTACTTATTCGTGTTCGTGTAGCCTTGTGCAGGTTGAGGCACGCAGGCAGGGCTGTGTGGGGAAGGTTGTCATGGCTGCTGCCCATGGGGTGATGACCCTGTACAGTGACAGAGGAGAGGGGTACAATCTTGATGGCAGGCCAGCACCCCTCGTGAGTTCTTGCGTCTCCTTAGAAACTGCTTTTGAAGAAAGAGACCAAGTGAAACGTGTACTATTCTGAACCCCTCCCCTGTGGATACACTCAGAGATGTCCTATGTTTTGTTTTCGAACAGGAAAAGCCAACAACAATGTACAGTGGGATGAGGACTCCGTAGAATACATGCCAGCCAACCCAGTCAGGATCGCATTTGTCTTGGTTGTTCATGGCAGAGCTTCTCGGCAGCTCCAACGCATGTTTAAGGCTATTTACCATAAAGACCATTTTTATTACATTCATGTTGACAAGGTAATATATCACTGGTTATAAATTGCCTGTCTCACCATCTGTCAGTCTACCCATCTTTGTCATCTTCTGCATCTTTTCTTTACCTCTGCTGCATAGAGTTCATGTCACTTTTTGTTTCTCCACCTGTTATATATTTGGAGCCTCTTTCTTTTTTTTTTTTCTTTCGTGTTATCTTCTCTATGTAAGAGCCTTCATTTCTCCTTATATGTCTATAAGTATCTATCCGTGTCTGTCTGTTGTACATTTAGTTAATGGTAATTGATAAGTTGATGCAGACGGATGGTGGTGGCCCACTGGATGGAGAGATGACCTGAGGTGCCATGGGCAAGTTACTTTACTTCACACTGAAAAAAGGGAGGTAGTAATGGTTGCCTCCTTTACAAAAGCCCTTTGGGATCTGCTGATGACAAATGATAAATAAGAGCTAGTTCCATTGATCAGTGATTACTGTAGTTGTAATAAAAAGAATTAAACAGGGCTCTCTACATTTCCAAATTAGCATTTAGCAGAGAAGGTTGTGCACTATAGTAAGTGAGCGCAAAGCAATGGCAACGCTCAGTGAGTCAAGAAGTAGAGTTGGTGGTTAGCGAATACAGGGAGGGACAATTTTGGACAAAGTAACTTGAATGTATTACTTTTTTCTTCTGTAAAGCGATCCAATTACTTGCACCGGCAAGTGCTCCAGTTTGCCAACCAGTACCCAAATGTGAGAGTCACTTCTTGGAGAATGGCAACTATCTGGGGAGGAGCAAGTCTTCTGTCCACCTACCTGCAGACCATGAAGGATTTAATGGAGATGAATGACTGGCCGTGGGATTTCTTCATTAACCTCAGTGCTGCCGACTACCCAATCAGGTACAATGAGTATTTTAAGAATGTACATGTTTTGTTGCTAAAGGAGATACGTATTGAAGGATATAAGGGATGACATGTCCACGCTGTGCTGCAGGAAGCAGAGGTCAGAGGGGCAGTTTCTTCTGTCTTACAGCAGAAGACTCCGCTTGGTGAGGCTTGTGTCTGACAGCCACACTTTAGCCAAGGAGAAAATCACCTTACTGTACCCCATGTGTCTGCTGTTTACCTAGGAGGGGCTGCGTCTGTGAGCAGGGTAGCAGCACTGACTGGTTCGGTTCTTTGCTTTTACTGAAGAAGCAGGGGCTGCTCTATTTAGTCATTATTTCCAGAAAGGGACATCTGCAAGAGAGGATGAGAAAAGTAGCAGGAACTACTGGAGCTCGGCAAATGAATCCTAGGCATGGACAGATTCCTCCCTCCCAGGGCTCTGATCAACAGTTTGATTTGATGTCTCAGAAAGTGTTGAAGGTATGAATATAGATTCAGTGAAGGTAATGTTTTCCTCTTCCTTTTTTAGTACTTTTTATGCGGAGGATAATGATAGTAGAAGTGACAAATAAGCTGCTAGGAGTCAATTATATCTTCAGCACCAACCGATGCCTGAATATCTTTATTCAGATGACGTTAGGAACTTCACACACCACCACATGACAAGGCTTGTGATTTTAAGTGAAATTATATTCTTTCTGGATTTACATAACCCAGGCCCCACAGCTGCATTCCATAAGGTTTAATACATTGTGCAAAAGTAGATAGTCCATGGAGAAAAAAAAAAAAAGGGAAAAAATCCCCCACCCAAAAAAGACCCAACCACCCCCACCAAAAAATGAGTGTCCTTAAAATGTTTGGTTTAGGCTATAAGCATTATCAAGAAGAGGGAAAGAGGAAATCCTCCTTGTGACTTCTGTTTCCCTGTATGTTGAAATGAATTGATGAAAGGGGAAGTAACTTTCTTGAGTGATGACATAACATGCTTTTAATACTCATAGAAAAGAAATATATTAGGTGCTTTCACTGTCTGTCGCTGATTAGGTTTCTGCAAGATCTCTCTCAAAGTATGGGTCCATTCCTGAAGCTGCTACTTGAACAGGAATCCCCACTGAAGTGAAAAACGAAAAAAAACATGAGCATATGCCTTAGGAAGGATTTTGTGAGAACTAACAAAAGGCTTTATGGCTGGTGCCCATTTCTAAGCACTGTCAGTGAAATGCAACACATTTTGGGGAGAAAAATTAGGGAAGAGCATAAAAGACACAGAGATTGCTTTGATATTGGAACATGAGGATTTGAATTAAGAAATCACGATATTTCACGTTGCATCCGGTTTAAACCCTTCTGGTGTCTGACAGGAAGAGACCTAACAATTTTGACATATTATCCTTGCTTGTAAGGGAGTGCATGTTGTTCTCTGTGTATCTCTTGAGTTTTGGGGAAAGCTAGCTTGTTATTATTCCCTGTCGTTCACTTTCCCAGTGAGGAATGCTGCACTGATGATAGAAAGTAGACTAATGCAAGACCATAAGGGAAGAGGTAGGTGGTGGCACTTTGAAACAAGTAAGATAAATTGCAGGAGAATAATTGCTGAAGGTCTAGTATAATTGTAGACTATTTCCATCAGATGTATCCAGTTATCCTACTGTGGTGTTGAGTCCACCTGAAACATGGTGTAATGCTGAGACCATGACCCATGGTGATCTCAGCCGCTCATAGTTCCCTATGGAACAAGTTAAACTATAAGGCCATAAACATTGGTCATAAACAATCATCGGATTTGAGTAGACTGTAGTCAGTTTGGTGTTAATGGATTCTTTGTAATAATGCCATGGTATCTTGCAGTCATTCAAACTCTAAGCAAGTACCATTCATCTGGAAAAATTCCAGGTGCTCATCTCTTCATGGGGGAAATTCTTGAAGATCGTGCTTCTCCATTGCAGCCGCTCTCGGAGCTGCATGGTGGGCTCCCAGCAGTCGGGCGGGCGTCTGAAGTGCTCGCTTCCCTTTCTGTCAAAGTATTCTGTTACCAGAACTGATGGAAATGTGCTTCCTCTTCACACCATGCACTTCAACGAAAAGTAAAAAGCCTTTTTCAGTGCCACAACTTTAAAGACAGTGACTTACGGGTACTGTTCAATTTTTTTGAATATGGAATATTACAGCTATAAACCCTGGAAAATGTTGTCTCATCGAATATATGTATATATGAGTCTGTTTCATTTTCATAGTAGAAATGCTATAAATTAATATTTTTTATAATCTTTAGGAAGGCATTACCTCTCTGCGTAACCCATAGACAGCTGATTGTTTTTCCAGGAAATAGTAAATAGAGTGTTTAAGGGGTTTTTTTCCTTCTTTCAGACCTCATGCCATGATTTGTCAGATAATGGGCATGGGGCGGTTTACACTTCTCGCACTGGTTAGTCATATTGCAGTGGTTTTTGCTAGGTTTCCCCGCATAAAAACATATGAATTTTGTGGATTAATAATTTTTATCCAGAGCTGCTTCACATTAAGCTTTCGCTTCCCATCTGCCATTCCATCTGTAACACTGAAACCTTTACTACTTCTCTTCTGATAATAAAAGCTAATCCAGCCTCATAAGTCAGAAAAATATATTCAGTATGTGGCGTTAATACTATATGATGAAGCCTAAATCTGTCTGGGGAGCAGTCCGGTATGTTCACAGGCTACATTACAGTTGCTAGGAGCCCTTCATCCTTGAGAAGAGACATCCAGAAGCAGATGTCAAGGATCATACTATATAAAGGCAGGGGAAAAAAAATATTAGAACGATTCGTTTTGGTAGGGAAACAATTAAAATGTGTAAAATAAAACATATGCAAGCCAGGAAGATTCAGATACCCCTATTATTCTTCCTCATGCCTTAATGTTTAGTTTGTGAAGTAGAATCTGTAGGTCCAGCACCTAGCACAAAAGAGGTCCTAATCCATGTGCTTCTAGTTGTTACTGCAGTAGAAATTCCTGGCAAACAGAGTCTGGACATAAAGGCACCTCCAACAAAAATACTGTGTTTCCCTTTAGTCATGAGGCAATACGCTATTTATTGGCCTAAGTGAAATGATGTGGTGCACTATCCAACCTTGACTCCATTCAGCTCCATTAAACATTCTCAGCAGGAAAAAGAGGGATGAAATGGCTAAAGACAGACCTCTACAAGCCACTCTGAGGTGAGAGGTTGTGTGACTGCCCCTCCTGTTGCACTGGGCTTGTCAATAAAAAAAGTGCACATGCCTTCAGGGTTCTCAAGAAATCATCTCACACAATCATTCCATTCATAAAGAAATGAAAGAAACCAGCATCTTCCTTCCTTTTCCTTAACTTTTTTAATTTTAGTGGCCTTTGTTCATGATTTAAAGTTTTTTATTTTGAGACCCTCTTTAAAAACTCTGTGGGAAAGCTCTTGATGTCTTTAACCTCTTACTTTACATGGGTATCTATTTGCATTATTTATTGTCTCTGACAAACGGCATCAGGTAGTCAACCTTATGTTCAGGGACTGAAATTTCACTCCCAACAAGGTGAACTATGGTAGAGCATCTATTGATGCTGAATGTTTAATGTGCATTGCAGGAGTCCTTGGATAATGTGGCAGGTGAAGTGTTGCACCACTTAAATTAAGAAGTTTAATGAGATCATTTAACGGTGAATGTCATGTCAGTGCTTACCTGGCCACAAAGCTTGTATAAAGAATAAGCATAATGAAACATTTGAACTATTTATAATTTACAGTAAATCACTGAGCCTCAATCACCAAAGGGATCACCAAATCTAATTGCCAGCTAATGCCTGGTCTTTAATAAAGGTCAAGCAAAATTATTAGCAGAAGCTTGGGGAGTGCTTCAGAATAGTAAGAAAATAGAGTGGCCTATTGATGGAGCCAGGAATGCAGATGCAACTACGTTTTCAATTATGAGCAATCAGGTATAACAAAGGAACTTAAAGAAACCTAGTGAAACTACTTGTGTTTTGCCGTTTGGCACTATTTTAGGATAAAGGTTGCATAGCTGTATTTTCCATAAAAGCCTGTGTTGTGAAGACTCGGTCGAATGGAACGCATTCAATAGAGGTTTTGGCCTGGAACTTGAATGAAATGTGTATCATAATACAAATAGTACCCAGGGAAGGGTGGCTACAGACTCCAGGGAGTAAATGGGATGATCTGACTGGGACTGGTCCTTTAAACAGGTGCCAATTTGGTGTAATTTATGGAGATCCTCTCTGTCAGTCAGAATCACATTCAGAAATCAAGAAAAATGAGCTAGCAAAGAACCATTGACTGACCTGCTCTTGTTTCATTGTGTTGTCCTCTGATGGTCAAGGTAACATTGTTAATGCTAAATAGCAGTATTCATCTAAAGATTTAAATGCTCCTTTAGAAACTTGATGGATGCTCTTTGAAGTAGGTAAACCTTCTTCTCAGGTCGATGTTTCCAGCCCAATCAGCCAGCAGTAGACAGGCACTCTGACTCTGTCCTGTATTTCCTCCAGCAGACCCGCACTCCGGACTCTTTGGAAGAGTTGTTAGCAAAGATAACCACCCAAAATCAACACTTTTATTTGAACTCCTGCCAAATCCGAATCTGGTAGACAGACTAGTAGTGATAAAGCTGTCCTTTCACTTGTCTGTTGTCTTCACAGCTTTCATCTCTAATAAATTACATGGCCAGGTCCTGCACTGGGGTGATACCGGGGCTGCTGCCTTTGGGCATCAAGAAAGGAAACTGAAGACAAAATGGCTGTGAGGAAAATTAATTATTTAAAATTCTTCTCCTCTGCAAGCAGCCAGATGAAGTATTGGTTAATGTGACACCAGAGTGATGAATTCTGAAAGGGGTCCCTGGGCACCAAAGTGTTTGCCAGGAGTGAAAAGGTGGGAGTGGATGGAATAGGTCTTCAGGCTTTCATTCCGGTGGTAGGTGGAAATAATTATAACCAAAAGCTTTTAGAAAGAAGTTCAACCTTTGGTAAAAATGCTTCGGCACTTTTTCAAGTTATTTTTCAGGTGCCAGAACTACCTGGGAAAACAGCAATTTCCTTGTTTCAGCCACTGGCCCGGATTAATCCCCTGCAAAACATGGGTGACTACCACCCTATAGAAACTACATCAGGGATGATTTTTACTCTGTCAAATTTACCATGACCTGCCCAGATTTCACTTTGGGCAGCTGACCAAATGGCAGAGCCTTTGAAGCAGGTGACTGGGAGAAAAAAGTGAAAGACTACAGTTTGCATGGAGTGAGTAAACCAGACTCAAGCTGTCCATCTGCTTTTCCAAAGCTTCTCAGCTTTTGCAATGTGCAGGCTTGAAATGCAGTATTGGAAATGCAGGAAAATCTCTTCTTAGAACTGAAACCCAGAACTTAGCTTTCACATACAGCACTCTAGCTTTGTGAGAAATGTCTGAGACCCGGTTGTGCCCTCTTGATGGTTACGAACTGAGAAATCACGAAGCCACCAGGGCTGGTGGAAGCTGTGTAATGGCAAGTAGGATCACCAAAACCATTGCCTCAAAAGGCAGTTCCACACTTTCTCTCTGTCTGACTTCTCATCAATTTGATGTGACTTAATTTAACAATTCCATGTCTCACTGACTTCAGAACTGTCTCTTACAGCTTTCCTTCCTGGCAATACATAAGCTGGTGCTGGACATGAAAGCCTGCATAAAGGATACTGACTTTCCAGGGCTGAATTTGACCTTACACCCCACGTGAAGCCACCATGTTGCAATGGTGCTCTGAAATGCAGGCCTTGCCACTAGACTAATGTACCAGGTGCTAGGCAAATAATACAGCATTCTTTAAAGTGCCCTTTTGAATCTTAATCCTGAACTGAAGCACTGGTAAATCGTATCTATACATCTAGATGGGAGTGCAGCACAGGTAGCTTTTGCAGTACAACATCTGTTAAGATGCCAGCGCCTGAGGTTTTTATCTCAGTATTGTAGCTGACATTGTATGCAGTTTTGTTTGCTCAGAATATCTTTATCTGGCAAGCCAGACATCAATCCACTCTTAATGCTTCACAGGGAATCTTTTTTCCTGTCCAAAAAGGAACTTTATCAGTGTTTTTCTTGAATCTGCATTCTCTGAGAATTTCAGATGTGCTTCTTTCTTAAGGCCCTCAAATAACCTTTTCTTCTCCTCTTTACTCACTTTGCCAACGCATTTGTCTGAGATTTATATGTATTTTGAAGGTTATCATTTTGGTTTGCTATCCCACTTCCCTCTTCGACTGTTACATTATCAGTGGCTGGCAAAGCATTGGTTTTGCACATAATCACAAATGGGTGGGGTGAAATGTTGAAATTATTGTGGCTTAAAATTTTTATTTACATCTGGTGTTAACATAATATTTTCTTCAACCTGGTAAATGCTAGTGATGGGGGACCCACCCTTTCTCTGTGCAGACACAGCAGCTGAGGTTATTCTTTCTCCACCTCCCCTCCTGGGTTTAAGGCTATAAAGCAGCTTTTGCTTTTGGAGAATTGTGAAATTTCCAGCTTTTAGTAACTTTTGTGGATATTTAGTACTTCTGAAATGTTCTCCATAGCAGCCTCAGTCTGGCAACAGAAATAAATGCACCCCAAATTGGAGACTGCTTTGGCTGTCCAGGCATCTCTACAGTGGATGCAGATTAAAGATGCATCAATAGAGCACATTTTTAGAATAGCGGTATTACTCAAGGTACCCTTGTACTTGGCAGCACGTTATCTTGTTGATTACAGTGCTAAACATTCAGCCCTTCATCTCTTCCTATGTGAACTGAAGCATCTGAGCCAGCGTCTGAGACCACTCGGAGGGCTGCCTGGCAGATGAAAGCCCCAGATGCCAAGCTTTAGAGTTTGATGGGCAGTGCAGCATCTGAGTGCTTGCTGGGCTGCCTGGCTGGTGTCCTCTGCTCTTCTGTCTTGGCTTTGGGGCTGCTCACAGGGAGGTTCTCCAGCAAAGAGCCAAAGGCTTTTTATCTGTTTGCCATTTGCTTTCTGGATGCAATTTATTATTTTTTTTTACTTATGACTGAGAAAAAAGTCTGTCTCCTAAAAGAGAATTAACGTGAGTCTTCACTGGATGCCATTAAGCCTGATCTATAAACAATAACAGTACAAATGTTTTGATAATGTGCACCATTGGTTCCTAGGCAACACAGTTACGTCTTTTGTCCTCAGGATGCTAGAATAATATGTAGGATAGTATTTTTGTAAGGGTAACTGATGTGTTGGGGCTGAGGAAGGCATTAAGCAGTGTGAGGGATCTTGCCAGCTCAGCTATTTCTCCGTCACAGCTCCAGGGCTATTTTTAAAACCTGTTTTTCACTTAAAACTTGTCTTTGTGGACAAATAGTCTGGGGTAACCAAGTAAAAAACAGGTTTCTTTGTGCAGAATGGCTCTTTGTATTCAAATCCACAGTTAGCAAAATTCCCCACTGTCTGTCTCAGAGTGGCAAGTCCTTCCCATGGTGCTCAGCTGCTCATTGCATTCCTGGGCAAGAAGCTCCAGAGGGGTTTGAGAGTGTAATGGGTTGTTGGTCATTAGGGTAAATCCCAGGTTCGACTTTCGGTGCACTCCTGCAACTTTGCTTCAAGTGGCTTTTACTCTGTGGATTTAATTGTGAGGTGAGTAACAGCTGCAGAGAAAAATAGATCCTTGTGGTGTTTACCTGGGTTTTATGAGCAGAAAATCTTTAATCTCTGTTCAGCTGGGTTTGGGGTGGTTTTTTTAGAAAGTTCAGTAAAATAATTATCAAATTCTAAAAGCTAAAACTCCTTGAATGAGGGAAACATTCCTATTATAGCATTGCATTTTAAACACGCTCTCCCTTTGTGGCCTTGCCGAATTCTCTCAGGAAATTAAAAATCTGTTGAAATTGCCATTAAGACACTTTTTTGTTGAGACTTCAGGATGCAGCTTACAATAAAACAGCTGCAAAATAATATCTGGTAGCAGTTCAAAGTAAAGATGAAACAACAACATGTGCTATTATACCTTTCCCAAGTCACTCTTAAGTAGTTGCGAACCAAAAGGCCATTAAAGGGTGAGCAAAGATGTTGTTCCGATTCAGTCTTTTAGTGGTGATATTGAAATAGAAAGGAGAGGAACAGATTAACTTTTCCTCCAAAGTAGGGCTAAAAATCTAAGAGTTGAGTAGTATTTGATGTTAATGATTTTTCAACCAATTCATACGTAAATTCTGGTCTTGATATTGAATTATGCACTTTGACATTTTTTTATTCAGGATTACTGCATGCGAATGAGCTGAATGGATGATTTGAATGAAATAATTTGCAACAGAATTAAAGCTGCTTTGGAACAACAGATATCTTTTAAAAAGCGCTTCTCTATAAGTAAAATGCAGTAGTAACCCACTGTGGTTAGAGACCAAGGGTGGCACGAGTGTGCAGTCCCAACTGCCTCTTCCCTTTACTCTAATCCAGTGGATACTCCATTTTCCCCAGAATTTCCCTGGAATGGCAGCTGGCCACCAGCTGCCTCGCTCCCTGGGATTTACTAGGGAGCACTGATGGGAAATCCTGTGTTAACTTGTACAGAGGCAGCCAGCTCTGTCTGCCTGCTGCTGTCACTCGGTGAAGTCCGTAAGACCACGCCACGTGCTGATGCTCCAGTCCGCAGGCTCCAGGAGCTGTGGGATGGAGGAGGGTGATTGCAGAACAGAGGTGGGAAGCACGAGGCTGAGATCTGATGGCGTGCTTCCTTACACGGGAGTTGCATAAGAGGCTCCTTCACCTTCCTGCTCTTCTGCAGGGAGCAGAACCCCCTTCATCAGTCTATAAATGCTGCAGAGGAGGCCTGGCTCAGCTCTCACGTCTCTGTAGACCAAGAGCAATACCTGTGTCTATGTTCAGTGCTGCAAAGCTTGGGTGAGAGTAGGGCACCTCTGCACATACTTCGTCCTTTGGGATGTGCTGCAGAATGTGGCTTTTTCTCCCAAGCTTTTTTTTTTTTTCTTTTTTTTGATAGTCCTGACTAGTGTCAACTAGTCAAAACTTTAGATCTTGAGATATTGTGGAAGCTTTGACCTGGTGGTGCGGAAATTCAAGGCTTAGGTTTTGCTGTGCAATCCCAGGTAGAATTAGGGGCTAGTTGTCTTTTACAGTTGCATCTTACTACAGTTGAATACTTCATTTCGGCTCGTTCTGCACAGCACTATTAGTCGCAATGCATTTATACAATACTTCTGAATCTCGCTGAATACTGTTGACTATGTTTGTGACTGTGCTTCTGTAGCTCCAGGCTGATCGGAGGGGACGAGGCCCTAAATGATTCATTGTAGCACACATTCCACTCTGCCACATGCCGATTAATTGTATCCATCATTCAGCATTACTTGATGAACCAGCTGTAGGCACAAGCATCCCTAACCTTTCATCGGGATAATTGCACTCTTTGCCACATTAGGAACTGGCCTGGGGCCAAGTCTTTTCCAAATACAGTCTCGATCTCTGTTTAAAAGTTTGCTGCCCCAAAGTAAGTAATCTTGCAAGTAATCTTGCAACAATGCATTACTGGGGCAACTGAAGACTGAAAGGTCCACAAATCCAAATTGGTTTTTTGTGTTGCATTATGGCTTTAAATAATTGAGGCAGTCTTGGAGGACGTTCTAGCACTGGCTCAGATCATTGTATGCTGAAGATGGGATGTTCCATGCCAGTCAGGTGCAAGGTCGCTTCCAGATGGTTTCCGTGGCAAGGGCTTGCAGGAACCATGGCTATGCATGCTCTGTGAGGGTCGATGTCGTTGCTAAACCTTCGTATGGGTGGTATCATGTAGGCACTGAAACTCTTCCTGCAGGGCTCAAGTCATGTTGCTGGTGGCAGCTACAGAACTATAGCTGAAGGCTGAAACACCCTGATCTTTCCTCTGTATGTGAAACGGGTACATGTGTCGTGTCAAGAGCCTGTGTGTCAAGAGATACCAGTGCTGGGTATCATCTCAAAGTGGCTGGAGGACCTACAGGTTTGTGAACCATTGCAACCCAGGAGGGAGGAGGCAGCCAGGACATTGCTCCAGGTCACCTCCTGTCTGCTAGGCAGCAGGGCTTGGCAGCGTCAGGAGATCAGCTGGTGACAGGCTGCCTAACTTAAAATCACATGCCTTATTTATAGTCTTTTCTTGAGTTGAAGCGAACCACTGATTCTCTTCTGATCTTATGATTAAATAAGCTCTGTTGGCTGGAGCTCTGTGGAGCACAGCAGTGAGTGGGAACACCAGCCTCCCACCCTCCCAGTTGTCTTCTCATCAGCCCATTATATACTATTTAATGGATCTGTATGTTCCCTTTGTAGTTTTCTCACTCAGACCTCTTCTGGGCCACATGTTTGTGCCCCTCATCCCAGTGCTGTATACTTCACTCCGAAACAGTCCCAATGAAGAGTAGGGCAGGTCATCAGCTGGCACAAATTGTCAAAATAAGATTATTGCTCAACCCAAATAAAGGTAACAAAATGTGACCTTCTGTTGTTAAAACCAATTAAGTTTCCTTCCATCAACTCTCAGTTCATTATCCCTTTCACCCCTCCAGGCCCTGTTCTTCCATGTTTTCAGGCTTGGTGCAGAATTAATGTTAAATCCCATTAGTCTGACCCCGTTTCCCCCATTTTGCCTTCTGGTCCTTTGAATTGATGCGCTCCGACAGGTTGATTCAGCAGCTCAGGGATCAAAGGGAGTGGCAGGCCCACGAGGAGCTTTGGGAAGGGCCTGGTTTACTGTAATTCACTTTACTTTTACATGAGGTTTGTGAAAGGGCCTCAGCAGCGGGGTCTCACCAGGAGAAGAAGGGCTCTCAGCTGCATCCCTGGTGCAGAGAGCACCACATGGCCCCTCTGTTAGTGGGGTCCCACCACTCATTTCTTAGGATAATTCTAGTTAGGAGATTGAAGCTTATCATTGGATCAGTGTATATTTCCGCTTGCTTTTTCCTTGGAAATTGTGGGATAAGAAAAAAAAGCTTCTTTACCCTGATAATCTTTCCTGCTACATCAGAAGGACCGTCTGCTCTCAGAGCAATGTGGGACTACGTTGGCACTTTTTGTATGGGTTTATGGTGCAAATTAAACAGGGCAAGACCCAATACCAATATTGAGTGACTACACTATACATTGTGGCCTCTCAGAAGGGCCTTCCCTGGCTCCCTTTACCCACAGTGGGGCAGTGGTCTCAGGTTTCCTGCTGCTTGCAAGCTTGGTGCGAGCGCTTTCCAATTCTTTATTGACGTGAAGCATTGGGTAGCCACTGTGTTGTGTGACAGCAGGGAATGTGCCTGGTGAGCTTTGCAGAAGACGCTGGACCTTTGGATTTGGGAGCATGCCTGCCGTGCTTTCCCCTGTGCGGAGCCAGGAGGTGGCCCTGCAAAGAGGAGCTGTGGTGGGGTGGCTTCAGAGTCAAGCCAAGTGTCTGGGAAGGAATGTTTTCACTCGAGTCCTGCAGTGAACCGCTCTTTGGTGGTTTGCCAGGCATGTGCTGATTTTGAAAGTGATACGGGGAAGATATAATTGGATGGCTCTTATTTCCTAATATGACAAATGGGAGAGGGTGGGGCGATGGGGTGAATCACAGCCTGTGGGCAGCACACAGTCAGAGCGAGGGCACGTTACGTTTCAGAAACTGAGAAATGACCAAAACTTAACATTTAAGCTGGAAAAATGGCACCTTAACAACTGTATCCAGAAAAGCAAAGATTTCTTATGAGTCTGAAGTTGCAAGACTGTTGAGGCTGATTGAGGAACACACAGCTTGTAATGATGGACTTTAAATCCGAGGTGGATCTGCTGGGTAGATCCATCCTGGGTACACAGCCTAGCCTAGCCTGATACCTGTACACGTGTCACCCTCACGCTATCCTTCTGCATGTGACGAGGAGGATTCTAGCCCCAAGGTGACATGTCTCGGGAGGGCAGTGCCGTGCACACTGCTGTGTTTCTTCATAGGTGCTGGAGGGTCTCCACTCCGGCCGGACAGCAGGATCGCACCCCCAGACTGACAGACACCGTGATCTGCAGGCAAGGCTCTGCAATGATGAGCAGGGTGGAGAAGGCAGCGGTGTTAATATTGCTTGTGACTGAGCTTATTTGACATAAAACATTCTCAAAGTCTCTTTCTTCCCACTTTCTTGAAGAAAGTGAGCATTCTTTATTATAATTACTCAACCTAATGAACAAATCAATTTTCTTACTGACTTGTACAAATAAAATTTCGGATGGATGTGGGAATGTATAAATTAGATTAAATGAACGGTTGCTTTAAATCTATGCTCATATTTGACTTTAATTTCTTCTCTTTTACACAAAACTCTCAGTAATTTAATTTTGGAGATGGTGAAAAAAATTGCTGAACGTAAAATATTCCATGTAAAGTATACACAATATAAACAAACAAAAAGATCCCACTGAGCCCAATATCTAGATTTTTTTCTTTTAACCAAAGTCTCGCTAATTTGAGTAATGGACTTGTTGATCATTTCTGCAGCTCACTCCACTTGCGTATTTAATCAGTGATTATTGTTTTCATCAAAATGGGACGTATCGTGTAGGCAGATGGGGTTCTGCATGAATATGCAATGGCAGACAAACACTGAAAAAACGCAAAACAGGGAGCATCATTCTGTACTAAATAATATCCCAGTGCTTTGATAAATCTCAAAATCTATCGTGTTTGTTTTTAATATTTAAATATCCTTGGGTATTGGCAGCTGGTTAGGCAAGGTTTTCACTACTTTTTCTTTTTTTTTTTTTTTAGATGCTTTTCAGCAAATGTATTAAGTGGGCTCAGTTCTTGTGACATAGGGTGATCATGTCTGTCTTAACTCTTTGTAGTGCATCCTTACAACTGATATCCTAGCATTGACAGGAGGATGGCCTGTGTTTTGGTCCATCAGGAGTTTGTGTGTTAGCTTCTTAAATGTAGTAGTTTTCTATATTGATCTCTGCATTGATGCAGTAATGGAATGACTTGTTATTGTAATATCAGGTAAAGGCAACTGTGAAAAGTAAGTTATCTTGGCAAATACATTTCAGCAGCTGTTAGAAGTCGTAGAATTATAGAATGGCTTGGGTTACAAGGGACCTTAAAGACCATCTAGTCCAACCCCTCTGCCACGGGCAGGGACACCTCCCACCAGACCAGGTTGCTCAAAGCCCCGTCCGGCCTGGCCTTGAACACCTCCAGGGATGGGGCAGCCACAGCTTCCCTGGGCAACCCGTTCCAGTGCCTCACCACCCTCACAGTAAAGAATTTCTTCCTGTTATCCAATCTAAATCTCCCTTCTTTCAGTTTAAAACCGTTACCCAGTGTCCTATCACTACACTCCCTCATAAAGAGTCCCTCCCCATCTTTCCTGTAGGCCCCCTTTAGGTACTGGAAGGCTGCTATAAGGTCTCCTGGAGCCTTCTCTTCTCCAGGCTGAACAAGTCATGTAGTAACTGGCAGCAATTACTTTTTCTGCCACTCTGACACAATAGTGAATGGGCCTTATGGAAAAAAATGGTTGCTCATGAACTTTTCCTATGGAGAATTACCTACTACGAAGCACGTAAGCAAGGAAAAACAGAGCAGTTCTCAGAACGATAGAAAGACAGTGCTAATTTTAGTCTATTAACATGCCATCCATATATGCTAACAACATACCTTCAGAGCCTAATCAGTCTAGCCTCTAAACTGCGAAACACCACAGAACTTTTGTTATGATTTCCCATAGCCCATTCCAAGAACACAGAGCCAGGTTTATGGTCTGGCACTGATTTTGGAGCATTACAGATATGAAAAAAGAATGAAATGCAGTCTTTTGAATAGGGCTTTATCAGCTGAAAATAGGATACAAAAAAAAAGTATTTTTTCATTGATTAAAGGAATTGCAGGAGGGAACTTGCCTCACCATTGAGGGTACTAAGAATATTAGTATTTTAAGGAACAAAATAATGGTTAATTTGTGTACTGCTTTCTTCCAACATGCACCTGGTAGAAGAATGGGCAGAAAGTGCATTTACCAATGTTTCTGTCATTCCACAAGTTATTTTTTCTAGTGGGAGAAGACCCTTATTGTCATAGAAGTTGTTAAATAAGAATACTCTGAAAAAAGGGAAAATAACACCGGAGACATTGGTTTTTTTCCCTTGCGTGGTTAAAATTAAGTAAATAACATAATTATATTTAGACATTCTGGGCATGAATCCTCTTAAAACATGTATCTCAATGTAAATAGCAATGTGACTTAGAGCTGTGTAGCTAACCTATTCAGGTACACTGCTGCTTCCTGCTCACTGTCTATCAAAATGATCATTTACGTCAACACTCAACTTCCTTATAGGCGGAAAAGTAAAATATGATAGACCTTTGACAATATAATATTAAAATAACCTTTCTCCACTGAATTTTCAGAGATAGTGTGTGTTCATTAGCTTCACACTCTGCATTCAATCACTTCATACAGTCTTAATAGAAAAAGGTTAAAAACGTTCAGTCTTGGACTCATTGATGTCATCCACCTAACTGGTGCAGTTTTATCATGAAAATCACAATTCTTTCCATTTATCCTAACCACAGCTACCTTGGAAAGTTGCTGACTAAAGTGTTAATGGCAGCTATTAGTGGAAGGTCAGCTAAAGTGACTGGGAACATTGGCTTCGTCGTACTTTGTCTGAACCCATCTGACTGTGTGTGACAAGTTTCCCATGAAGAAGTTCTTGATAACGTGCAAGCTCACCTGCCCCTGCTTGCACTGACGCTTCTCCTCCCTTTCTATCATTAATTTGGGAAGAATTCATTTTGAACCAGAGCAATGACTGTTGTTGGCTTGTCTTCTGAAAGTCTGCCTTGTGGCGTGGAGAGTAAATCTGGACAAGAACGAGTAATTGATGATGCGGCTCAGGGGAGAGCGGAGTTGAGCTGAGCTGTAGCCTTACTGCTGAGGATCCTGGCCCGGCTCCGGAGCAGCAGCCGAGCCCCTCCATGGGCCCCACCTTGGACCAGTCAGATACCTTCCGTTCTGCTGCTGGGGAATGTTGTATCCTGTCTGCAAAGGCAAAAGAGACCCAAAACACATATATGGCTTATCCCTTACATGCCCGTTAACCACACCGGGGTGATAATATTTAACCATTGTTTTCTACCAGAGAACAAAAATTAAAACAAAAGGTTGTATGTTAGGCTAATTTTTCAATTTGCAGATTAGCATTGGTGGGATCAAAAGCCAAAAAAGACTGCAAATAAACTGTAGATGTGTCACAGCCAAGATAAACAGACTAAAATATGGCTAGTCAAATTGCTTGTACTCCAGGCACACAGAGACTGAAGTGGGGAGCCGGCAAACGTGGCAGCGCTCTCTCTTAAATAGCTTTTCTTTTAAGCCCACAAACAGAAGCTTCTGCTTGTGAACAGGTAAATGCACCAATGCCAAAACGAAATCTGCTTAATTAGGATTGGCATCTTAGTTCAGGAGAGCCAGCTCATGTTTGGAACCGAGGACTCACTGAGTAAGCATCAAAACTGTGTCACTTATCCAAAAATGATAAACATTTTGGATTAGGCTATGATTTGAAGTGTCTAAACCCCACATTTCTGTATTTTCTCTTTACCAATATGCATTATTTTAATTTCCAAATACGAATAACGGGAATGCCAGCAAAGCTTGATAAACAGCTTTTGCCAGCGCTGATAAAAATGAGCTTTCTTCTATACGTGTGGTTCAACTAAACTGACATCTCTTGTGAATGTAATGGGAAAGGAATTTTGCTTTACTACAATATATACCTTTAACATGGTTTCTAGCCCTTATCTAAGTTAGACACACGTCTCTTTACTTTAAAAATGTTTGTTGGAAATACACAATTATAGGCCTTTTTAGCAAAGGCTATCTGTTAGGCACTCACGCTCTGGGCTAGCAAGATGAAAAAAAAAAGATACTAATGGTGATGTGCTGATCATTCATAAACTAAAGTAGAGAAATAAAAATTGTTTAACAAATCAGGGTGAAACTTCTCCCTCCTTTCCAGCAAAATGCCTGTGAGTTGAATATGTCAACACCAGGTTATTTAGGGAATAATTGGTCCTGCATGAGCTGATTTTCTTTGATTACTTTCATGTGTACCAGGTTCTGTGCAGTTGCACATTTGGAAGGAGCTTCGGAAGCTTTTGTTATTCAAGTGTTTTTTCAGTGTATTCATTGCTGCTAAGCATACGTATAATCTAGGCTTAACGATTGCATAAAATTAGATTTATGAAAGGAAAACCACTTTAACTAATGCATTTCATCATTTTACTGTAAAATACATAGGTTGCTTTAAAATGGGGAAAAAAAGAGCGGCATATGACATGGTATTACAGATAATGTTTTTCTTATTTCTTTACTTTTTATTGCAGCAGTAGGGATGCTCAGAAAATGTCATTTTCACAGACAAATGAGTTCTTAACATCAGTTCAAAGGTACTCCTGGGACTGAGGGGATTTTTTAAAAATTGTTTTGTAAACATCAATGAGTTAAATCTCAAACCATCGGTGAGTTGTGTGACATATCTGTGGGAGCGATGGAGAAACTGAGATACAACTGGATTGAGCTCCCTGGAAAAGTTTCCTTAATAAGTGTACTTGTGCCCCTAAGAGATCTAAGGTTAGTTAAAGGACAGCCCTCAGCTCTTAAGCTTGTGTGTAATCATTCCACGTGCTGCTTCCTAACGCAGGGACATGTAGACACTTATCCATAAAGTAATTTATGAGAATATAGCATGAAAGTCGCATCATTTTAGAAGAACTACAGCGTGCTACAGTTAAGCACATGCTGTTAAGTGCTTTACTGGATCAGAGACACAGTGATTGCGCTATAGTATAGTGTGCTTGATAAGATCCTGAACAATTTAAATGCTTGTGTTGAAATTGCACTATAAAATAATTTAAAATTGAGTTACATGACTTTATCCCTAGCAAATAGCTGAAGAAAGCAAAAGCAACAAGTTAAAAAGTTTTAACGAGTGCATGTGGTGAGTATTTTATTATCATAAAAGCTGTAGGGTTTATTAGCTGATACAGGGCTGGAGTTTTTCATTAGCCAAAGGCATTTCAGGGTTTCATGGGATATAGCTGGAAAACATTCCAAACAAATGAATATTCTATTTTAAAAGAATAATGAGACGTTGAGGGTTTTTATAAACTCCAAAGTTTGCTAAACCAATATCTCTAATTAGATGAAGAAACTCTCTACAGAGGCTTTGCATCAACGGCTGTGCACATAGCAAATGTTTTAAGCATTTACATATCAAATACTGCTGGCAGCGTTTTGGCTGCAGTCCAGAGCTGTAGATAGTTTTAATCACATTTGTTCATTAATCCTTGGTGGAATTCTCTTATATGGTCTCTTTAGGATTTTCATTTAAGCATGTGCTGCTGCTTGTCAGCAGTGGGCTTATTTATTTATTTTATGAATGCCATCTGAAGCCTCGAATTTATAGAAAATAGGTTGTGGAGTGGCTCAGGAAGCAGACGATGGAATATATTCTTTTTCTCTCAGTAGATCTCCTTTGTACACAAGCGTTTATGTACTCCCTAGGAAGAGGTTTATTCAGCAGTGTGACATTTAAAGAAGACTTTCACTCTTTTGTGACTGTGTTAGTTCTTTTTTCTTTTCCATGGGAAACAGACAACGGTTGAATGGGAAGCAGTAATTGAAAGTACAGCAAAGATGATTGTATTGCTAATAAAATGTCTTGAGAGTCATACGACACTGGCAGAGCTGCACTGAAAGTGGCTGCATCCCGTATGATGACTGATCAGTGCCTGGAGCATCAGAATGCAGAAAGCTCATGCTTTGAAATACACGGGTGCGACTTCCCAGCCCAGATGGCAGCGCTGTTGCTGAAGCAGAACTCTAATCTCTCAAGTACTCGAGCGAGCTGAGCTGCTAAGGCAATAGTTTTCTTCCATTATCTTGTTCCTCTGTTAAACCTGACTTGAAAGACAAAACAAACCAGTTAAGACAACACTGTTGTAAAAGCAGAGGTGTTAACAGTCACCTAGAGCCTTCCACATGCAGTTGGCCTCTGAAATCGTATCTGTCGTTCTCGTTTTTATGATATGTTTTACGAATGACTGCTGTTATGGGAATCGGCTTCTCTGAGAAATGCCTGCCATGGTAATATTTGTTCTGTGAGAGATAGCGAGGGCTAAATATAGCCTTCCCCTTTCTTTGCATTTTTAGATGGCAGAGTCTTTTTTTCTTGCTAAAGCTGGGTTCAGGCTCCTTTGAGCCTCCCCTTGTGCTACATTGGCTTCGGGGAGAGAGGAGTTGGGAGCATCGGTGAAAGAGTCAGGCTGCAGATCCAGGCTATGAGAGCTGAGGGTTTATTTCTGTGTTGTGCTGCATTTGCGTGGTTGATCATCTTGCCGTTAGCATTTCCTTCCGAAAGAGGTCTTGTAGGTTTTTGCTTCTTTCTGCTGAATCATTACGCTGCTGTGTCCTTTTGTTAGGTTACCCGTGCATGCCGTGCACACCCCCTTACGCGTGTGCCAGCTGCCATGTCAGAAAGGCCAGTGCCGATCAGGGTCCCTTACTGGAGTAGGAGGATCCCACCCAGCTTCACTGCCGAGTGCTGCCGTGTCCCTAGCAGACGCGGGAGTGAAGCTTTCCGAGTGCACTGGACACTGTACAGGCATAGGTGGGAATTTGCAATAATTCTTCTGGAAGAAGAAATCTGGATTGCTCTCCTTCCTCCCCACCTCCTCAGCGCCTGGCGGTGATGCAGGGCTGCTGGCAGCTTCCAGAAGCTGGTGGGCTGGTCTGAACACGCAAGAGGGAGAGGGCAGCAAGGGCGGGATACCCCCAGGCTAGGAATAGTCAGAGAAGGACCTCTCCTTCTGCTTCAGGAGTCTTGGCAGCAATGGCATGTACTAATACTTTACAATAATGTGTTAAGTAAGATTAAATTAATCATTTATTGGAATCAATGAGCTTAATCATAATTATTAGAATTTATTGAAAAGAAGGTAGCAAAATCGAAGGCACTCAGCTCCACCACTCCCAGGCTCTTGTGTGCACATCTGCATGTTTAACTATGGAGTAGTATCATCCTTAACTCTGAGTAGATTAGTTTGCCCCATAATTCCAGTTTTCTTCTCCGAGGTCTTTTTCTTCTCTAGGGACCTTCTAGAAATAGTTTCTTGGCAAAGAGCTGCCGGGGTTGCTGTACATCTGGGCTCTGTAGAGCTGTGCCTTCGCACAGTCACAGTGATTCTGGGTAAGGAAACTATGGAGAGGAGTCAGGCAGTTATGGGTGGAAATACCAAAGCTTTGGGCACTGAGAGAATTTGTAACAGTTTTGACTTACCTCTTCTGACTATATATTTGCCTCCATCATCCTTGCTTCAGAGCCCTTCACTGCTGCTTCAAACCACATTAGCCTCCTTGCCCTACTCTCCCAAACGCTTTCCTCTTCGTGTTTGTTACTCTGTTTTTTTGTCTGTTCAGCTGCTTTTGTGGTACTTTTCTCCCTCTCCAGCAGCACCCCACACCACAGCAGAACTACCGCTATGTTTGCTGGCTCCACGCTGTTCACCACAACAAGGGCTGACCCCCTCCCTGTGCTCACATCCCTCTGTGTTGCAGCTGTAGGGTCTTGTGCAGCAGCTAGCAGGCTTGCCTTTAGATAATGCTAAATTAAACATGATTAAAAATTTTACCCATTTTCAGTGTGCCGTCTCCTGCCAAGTGGGTATGTTGTTCTGTACTAACCTGAGCTGTTCGAATTGCACTGGAAGCCAGCATACGGCCCGGCGTGGAGATGTGCCTGTCGGTGCCTGGTGAGACCTGATGCCTGAATGCAGGAGCTGCCCCTCAGGCCCCAGCTGCTGGTGTCACGGCACAGCACCCTCACAGTCACTGCAGTGCAGCTGTTTCAGTTCAGCACTTTAGTGTTGTTCTTCGAGGGAATAAAGCCTTTGTCATTGCAAAATACGGAAAATATATGAAAAAAATCTCAGAGCTGTGGCTGCAGAAGCATCATCAGCTACACTGTAGGTACTGGTGTGTGCTCAGTTGCAAGGACTCCTGGTTTGGTGATTGCTGGTCGCTGCAGCTGACAACTGTTACGCGCTTTCCTAACTGCGGTGGGATGGTGTGCTGGGGAAAAGTTTGGTGGTTGCGTGTCATCTCAGTAATGTCGCATGGTTAACATAGCAATTAGTTACTGTGACCAGTAGTGTGAACTATCACAACCTAGGCACGCTTAGATTTCTTTTGCTGGGAGTCTGTCAGTAGGCATGGTAATGAGAAGTTCCTTTTGCCCCATGTATGTAGCAATAAAAAAGGTATGAATATGTGTTTTTACGTGTCAGATTAGAAAATGTGTAAGAAAAAAACTCTTTCACACATTAAGATTACAACAGGAACAAAAGCACTAAAGCCAAAAATCATATTCAAATTAGATTAGTGCTTGGAGAGAGAAACTGCTAAGAGACCAAGATACTGTTGCTTCCAGCAGCCTTGCCCTTCACTTCTGGAGAAGTGTGGAACCAGGACTGAGCAGGTCTGTTTTAAACAATTTTAAAACCATGCTTTAATTGTCTTGCTCTACCTTTCCATATTCCAACATTGTAATTTACAAGTAACCACATCTGTGATGAAAGTGAGTTGCAGTTGCCTGGAAAGGGTAGCAGAATCCATTTCACAGCGCTGATGTTTGCGGGTAAGAGCAGGCACACAGGAAAAGAGAAGAAAAGAAAATAATGGTTAAAAATGGAATTTAGTCTGGGTTCAGCTTTGCAGCTGTCCCTAGCCCCTGCTTGTGCATGTTGTTCAGGGTAAGTTCATGACAGACTTATAAGTTGGAACAATGTGGGGTATTCCTGGTGAATGAAGTGCTGAGAACAACCTGGCAAGAGCCGGTGCAGTAAAAGCCCTCCCTGGGCACTGCTAATGAAGCGGGGCTGAAGAGAATGAAGTTGCCTATAGAAGTCTAAAGCCCATCAAGACCATAGGAGAGATTTCCATAGATTTCATTAGATTTTGTCTCAAACCTTGGACCAGTAACAAAAGAATTCTCCAGTACGAGAGCTGCTTTCCAAGTGGAAACACTGTATATATTCATAATGTCTAAAAACTTTTATTTAGCCTTACCTTTCTGATAGATCAGAAATTGACTAGGAGGTAGAGAGATGATCTGTACTTTGCATGCAGATGCACCGCAGCCCCTCGCACTTTTCACGAAGTCTGAAACAGGATTGCCTAGTCTTTCTTGATAAATTAAATAGTTTCTAAATCTAGTCCGGGGATTTACCTGAAATGAGGACATTTTTGGAAGACCACACTGGTGAGTTCACTTGAAGCAGATGGCAAGCTGAACCTTCCTACCCGCAACCTCGCCTGCTGAAGGAGAACAGAAACCAAAAGGGATTTTTGCAGCCCTACCTCTGCCACAGCATCGTTGTGGGTGGGCTCTGGAGTTTGGGCTGGGTTTCAGTTAAGTCGGTGGTTTTTGGGTTGCAGCAATCTGTGGTCCTCAGGAAGTTTTCCTTACTGTCACTGCACCCTGTTTTAATTAGCAGGGTCCCGTCTGCCTGCAGAGCCACAGCCGGCTCTGTACCTGGGTAACCCCCGGTTCCCAGTCCAGGGTCTACGCTGGGACAGGCAGACCAACACCAGCATGTCTGAAATACCCCTCTGCAGACGGACACTGAGCTCTCGCCACGCAGAGGGCAACCCATGCAGTACCAAAATGGCAGAGTCCAACCCCAGAATCGGAGTGGTTGCTCTTTCCTTCATCTGATTCCTACACAGAATTAAACTATCTTGTTTCCATACCTGTGTGATGCCAAAAGTTTATGAACTTTTGATCTAACTTAGCCAAATTGTTATGCAATTGTATAAGTTTTGACATATGAATAGTCCCATTGAAGCCATTGCTATTCCTGACATCCTTCAAGTTGCCCATGCGTTAAAGTACCTTGCTGAATCAAGGACATTTATATTTGCCTTCACTATCTTCCAAAAGTAACAATAGCTTGTTTTTCTTTTCTCAGATTCTCCAAAGACTTTCTTAATCTATTTTCACAGCTGTAAACTAAGGGTATCTCTGCTCTTTGCTTGGATTAGTCACCAGGACTTGGAGGGTTTGCTTAAAACCGGCAAGCCCAGCACAGCCTTTTGTTCTCGGCAGTGTTCAGCCGTGGTTATGCACAGGGACGCGCTCGTGCCACTTCCTGGGCAGACCTGCCAGCACATTCAGACAATACAAACACAAAGTCAGTGTTTCTCTTTCCAGTTTTCCATTTCAGTCCCCAGCGCATACACCATATTCTGAAATGATTGCAATGCTCAGCATGTATACGTGCTTACTGCGTGCCTGGTTAGCTTGCTCGTGCGCTGGGACACCTCAGTCCCAGACTAGAGGCTGCTCATGAGAAAACACTAGTAGCAGACCTTGCTTTGCTTTGGCAATATCTTCTGAGTTCCCTTCTTGCTATAGGACTCCGCTTTCTCTTCCTGAGACCTCTAAATCTAATGTTGACCCTGACCTTGGGCTGAGCCCCAGCCCAGGGGCTCAGCCACGTCCCCAGGTTGAGCAGTGCCGAGGGTTGAGTCACCGGCAGCCCCAGAGCTGCTTTTGCAGCCTCCAGAGCCCCCCGTCTGCCCGGCCGAGTGCTCCCATCCTCTGAGCCTGACCCTGCGGGAGGCTTGGCTGAATTGTGCTGTGTGGCTTCTCAGCAGGCAGGCGCCGTGGGCTGCCCCTGCTACCTCCCTCCACCCTCGCTGCAGGAGGGGAGCAGCAGGACATTATTGAGGTGACCTCAGTAAAGTTCTGGTGGAGATGGACCCCTCCATCCCAGCTGGCAGACCTGCCCTTGCTTAACACCAAATCTACATCAATGAAGTCAAAAATGCTTTGTTTCCCCATCAGTCGTCTTCACTTGTCACCTTCTCATGGAAGCCCTCCCACACACACGGGCTTCCTCCACACTCTGTGTTCACTGGAGGATTAGTTTCCTATTTCCCTCTGCATGCTGCACACCTGAAAACTGCACGTTTTCTCTCAGCCTCTCTCCTCTCGCGTCACCCTCCCTCCCTGCTAATGGCACAGGTAACCAGCTGGCCAATCCTTCTCTCTGGTGCCTCGCCCTCCGAGTGAGCTTAATAACAAAAGGAAAGAAAAGTGGGAGCTGCGTGGATGCATCCTTCAGCTCCAGCCTCATGCACCAACTGTGGAAAGGCTCTTTCCTCAATCGCTATTCATGCTGTGTTACACTTGAGGGAAACTGATAGGAATTTAATATGTATATTAGCATGTTTTAATCAGTAGCATGAACTACTCTCCCTATCTCCGTGACTTTTTTATTTCCTTCTTAGGAAGGAAATATTAGAGATATGTTGCACTTGTTACTTGCTGTTATACCATGATGGTTAGTAAAAGATTTTGTGCCAGATTTGTGCTCAGTGAATTATCCCTGAAATTCGTGGAGCTATAACAGAATTTAATTTGGCAGTGTGGAGTTGGTGTTGCTCCCAGTGATGTCTTCAGCTGAAATCTCAGCTTTCCATTGCCTTACTTAGAGAAAAAATAGGCCCATGTCTTTAGTATTTCTCAGAAAGAGTGCCAGAGGCACTGTAAATAGCTGCTGCCAGAGGCTCTGCCACGGTGTAGAGACTCTGCTGCTGCCGTACATAAAGAAGTGTGGTAGCAATCTGTGCCGGAGGCATTTAGGAATTATACCCCTGAAGGCAAAGTTTTCTGAAAGGTGAGGAGGATTTTAGTAACTGCATTAGCATCTATGGCATGTTCAATACATTTGATTTTCTTTTTAATGTCATGTGGTAGAATAATTGGGAGGTGATATGCAGGATCCTCATGATATTGGGGCCAGAAGAAGCAGTTTGAATGAAAGCTTAATAGAAATTCAGTGTGCTCCCATGCTGAGCACAGAATTGGTTGACCGCATAAATCTAAATGTCAAATAACTAGAAACTTTTACCAAATGGAAATGCAATGTTTTATTTCCATGTTGTCAACACATGAAAAGAAGCATACTTAACTGACAAAGAGTAAAACTCGGTATGAGTTCTTTTTAAAAAAAAATAAAATTAAAAGTAGGACTGAGATGCCACCAATGTTTTCAAGAAGTGGGAAAATGTCAATTATTAATTATTTTGAGAGCTAAAAACCATGTAGGCATTTATAAGCATTATCTAAAAAGTGAGAAGCATTGAAAAGTTTGTATGGCAGCCCCAAGTCCAAATACACTTGGTAGAGCACTGCTAAATAGTGAAATACAGGTTGGTGAGCAATCTAGAAACGATGATGTTTTATTGAGTGGTGCGGATTGTTACTTTAGTTGATTTGATTTTTATCCTGTAAGGAAATTAAAGTTCAAGCACTTCCAAACTTGGTTATATTTCTAAAGATCATCTTTGCGTGCCAGTTTTTGCCTAGAAACTCACCCGAAGATGTCAGCCATTGAAACCATTTCATGTGGAAGCATTGCTAAGTAAATTTGCTAAATGCCTATTCATCCCAGTAAGATGGAGAATCACTGGAGCAGCAAATGTGAAAATCTGCACAGCTTACTATACAGAAAGCAGTTTTCTGAGGTTGCTAAATTAAGATGCAGAGTCTGACCCTGGGAGGTATTACAGCTCACATAAGTGAGCATAGAAGGAGGGTCTCAGGCTCCTACAGCCTGGTCGAACAACTGGTTGATGGGCAGATACTTCATTTGGTCCAGATAAAATCAATGGTTTACTTGTTCTTTATTTATTGGTTCAGTAATGAAATCCTACCTGTGATGACAGAATTATTTGGTTTTATGTGATATGAAGATAGTTTACTAGGCTGATAACGTTTCCAAGTTGTTGCAGCCTGACCCCAGAAGTTAAATGCATTTTGTACAGGACTCCGGTTTAACTTGGGTTTCTGTGGGTTGTAGTAATGAGATGTTTTCAAGATACAGTACTATTGGCAACTGTTTTATCTTTCGTTTTTCTGCCATCAACTCCATTACAGACCATTGCTTAAATGGTGTTGTATCTATAATGTTGTAGTTTTGAATGCAACTCAGGAGATGAGGATCTTTTTAATGTGATTTATTCAGTTTTCCTAAATATGCTGACCTAGATAAATAGAGAGTGTTTTTGCTCCATTGTTAAAGAAATAACAGACCACAAAAGCTGTCAAGCATAAATACATTCTTGGACATGTTAGCTGAAATTTTGAAAATACTGGTGTCAGGTTGCCAGTCGTACTAATTGGAATTAACCTTCTAAGTTCCTTTATTCCTATTAATTATATTGGGATTTTTGACATCCAAATTCTCTTGCTTTATGCATTCCAACCTTGGCCTCTTCTCTATCACAAGGATGAAAACAAATAAAATGCCAATAGATACTTAACCAAATTCCCTAGGAAAGATCTAGCAAAGCGTGTAAAATGGGACTATCGATGCAGTCATCTCACAGCTGGATTTTCATACTTAGAAATTGTTGAGCAGTATTACTTAATACATACTCTGTTACAATGCTTAAAACATCTGCCAAGAGTTGATAGGAAATTTGTTAAGATGTAATAAAGCTGTACTGTTTTCCAAGTATGCTTCCCTAAGTAGAGGGAGGCAGTGAAGTTTACCAGCAGGATGGAAGTTTTTTCAGCAACTGCCTCCTTCAAAGAGCCTGTGGATGGTCTCCAAATGAGAACAATAAGTATATAAATTACTCTAAACATAGTGGGTTTCGCAGTGTAATTTGGGCATCTTTTGTTCTTTCTCTTGCAGGACAAATGACCAGCTAGTAGCATTCCTGTCCAGATATCGTGATATGAACTTCTTGAAATCACATGGGAGGGACAACGCAAGGTAAGCTGTCCCTTTCCTCATCTTATTTTAACCATAGCACTGAGAGTTTTTGCATAGTGATGGTTTTCCAGCATTATCTGAGTGAAGCAATCCCAAAGTCCAGGAAAGCAAAGCGAATGAGGAGGAAACCCTCTCCTGAGGATAGTTGTTTAGTCGTCCAGAATGGTTCCTCCCTAGAGTCAGTTTGCAAAGATGCTTTTGTGGGGAGGGAGACATTAAATAGACTGATGCTTGCTCTCCCCTTGGGGCTTGGCACAGATAGATGTTTCGGGAGCCAAACAGTAACTGCCCCACACAACAGCACTTCCCTGCCCCGGTCAGTCCCAGCCATGCTGGGGACCGAGACCTGCGCTAGCCAGGGTCGGCAGCAAAGCCTTGTGCAAGCAGAGCATCTCTGCAAGGTGTGGGAGCCTCTACCAGGCTGCACATGCTAGCAAGGGTGAGGATGGTGGCTGGAGGCTTATCACAATCTGCTACAGTTTTGAAGTCCTTGGATGAATGTCCCCTTCATCTACCTTGCATAGGTCTCAGGGAAAAGAGAACATGCTGTGTTTCGCACAACGCATCACTAATACCGACAGCTTTGTGGTTTGAGGGATCAGCAGTGACCAAACACCATGTTTCCAAAGATTTAAACAACCTCTGCAGGTGGAAGATCTTTCCCGTCTGATTGCAGTGGTCCTCTTTTTCTCTGTATTGATAGTTTTGCTTTTCCTCTTTATTGCTAGTTTTGTACCATAATAGCAGTCTTGCAACAGTTCCAGCAACTCCATATGCTGAGTCCAATTGGCTTTGCACCTAAAAATATTATTTTATTCTGCCTGGGTCACCAGGTCCTCTCTTTATTCTGTAAAATGTCAAGCGTGCTGTAAGCTGGGTTCAGATAGTGTACATAGAGAATGTGACACATCGCATCATGTGTTCAGTGCACTGGATGGATAGAATAACACCCAGGTCTCTCTCACTTTTTGGCTGCTCTTGTCACTAGATTTCTCAATTCTGTCATGTTCCTGTTCAAATGAACTCCTCACAAGCATTCACCTTGTGCATGCAGAAATTCTATAGCAGGTAGTAAAAAATAATACTGTGAGGAATAATATTTAAATCCAAGTCAACAGTTTTCACAGGAGAGTCTCTGGTTTGGGAAATGCAGAGTGTCAGAGTGATTGGCAGGCTCAGCTCTGGCTGGCAATAGTGATCGACAGCAGAGTTAAAGGAGACGAGGGAAAAGAAATAGCCAGGGAAAAGCTTACTCCTTTTTGCTCCTCTGGTGCACCTGATTCTTCTAAAATTCCCTGAGCTGGCTAAGGAAAATAACTAATGAATTATGACATGCCTGCATCAAGCTGGTTCGAACATGCCAACCTCAGCTGGGTTAGAACAATTTAGATCAATTAAACAGACTAATCTGGTATTAATTTAATAATGAAATGAGCTAATGTGCCACTTGTCCTCCCCTCACAGGAATAACAACCCATTTATTAGTTCAATGGTTCCCTTTGACTGTATAAACAATTAAATACCTTTTAGCCTATTACAACATGTTGCTGTGTTTTATTTTTTCTCCTGGATTTCTCTCATAAATTCTCTGTGCATCAGGGAGCATAATGTGGGACGCGAGCGCAGTTTTGCCATCCCTGTCTGCTGTGGTTGTGTAGTCCCTGAGTCCCGTAAGCATTCCCACTGCTGACCACTGGATGAATGGATCCTTTCACGTCTCCCCTTGGCAGCTCCCCAGAATTTCTATCCTGGAGATAGAGTGGCTCCCCTCCTTCTGCATAGCCCCGATAACTGTAGAGACAGGACTCAAGCCAGCAGCTGCAGAAGCCTCTGAGTAATATTGGCATTTGGTAAAAATTAATTCCATTTGTGTCAAAAGCTGATCAAAAGGCAGTTAGCCTTCCGTTTGTATTGCGGGTGAATTTCCAGTTCTACATCCACCTGTTGAGAGAGAAAGTGTATCTAATGTGAAGATCTCTTGCCTGATCTTTCGGTTTTAGTGTTTCAGTAACTCAGTCTTGTCTAAACCGGTAAATGTACCATCTGCTCTGCCCATTCAAGACCCAGTTTCCAGTTGACTTTCATTTTATGCCCAAGGTGTGTAAACTGTGGTCATGCCGGTGAGGTTTATCCCTGTAGTTAGAATGATGAAATCCTCTGGGCTGAAACACCTTGTATAAGCATGAGACAAGACCAAAGGCCCATCTAGGCTGTCACCCTGTGTCCTGCTGCCTACAGCCCATGTCCCCCCAGAAGCAGAGAAGAGGCGGGTAGTGGTGCTTCCTTACGATATTCTCTCAGCCTCCTGTGACCTTTGCTTGGGGAATTTCTACAGCCAAACTCAGTGACTTGCTCATTTAAGAGTAAGGGATAATTATTTTTTTCTATTAATTTTTCCAGTTACTTTTTTAATTTTGCCATTTACTTTGCTTTGTCATAGCCCTGTGGAAAAGAAATATCCCATGGGGAGAATGGTATGGCCGAGAGCTTAGTAAGGTCTAGAAGAGAAGCAACAGACTCAAGGCTTGGCAACAAAATTTAAAAAAAAAAAAACAAAAACAGGCAACTTTTGGAAAGGATTTAGGATGCAAGCCAGTCTCCAAGTTATTGGGCAATAGGAGAAAACTCTCTTGGGACATCCTATCTCAAAACAGACTGGAACAGGATTTTCTTATTTAAAATGGCTAGTTAAAGCCATGATAAGGGACAGGACATTGGATTAGACTGACTGCCGCCCCACGTACAATAATAATTTTGCTGTTCCAAGGTGTTTTTCTCAAAATAAGTGAACTAACAATACAGGAGCTCAGCATTTAAATATCACTGAAAGCAATGTATAACCCTTGCTGCTCATTTTTATTTTAATTTGTGGATGAATAATGGCTCCTAAACAATAAGCTTTTCAACTGTCTAAGTCTGCTTTGTAAACAACTGGAAACTCTGAATTTTAAGTCATCATAGTCTTTGGATCATACAACGGAGAGAGAAAAATTAGAAATGCCATCTGCAAACTGAAATGCTTATACGGCTCAATTACAATGTACTTTGTATTCAAGCCATGTTCACAATCAGTACATGTTTTACTGCCAAATAAGGAGAGAAACCAGGCTTCCTTTTATAGAGTGAAGTTTTCTTTTAGTTATGCCAAAGTCATTAAAAAGTGCATCGCTCTGATTTTTCTTTAGTGGCTTCAGAAAAGGGAATGGACGTGAAAATGGCTCCTTAACTCAGCTGGAGAAGCATTATTTCCTTAGAGAGCTGGATGTATGAAATGAAATTGCATACAGTGGCTGGAGTCATTACATAGTACTTAGTGGGCAACACTTCCATTTTCTCCTCTTTTCAGTGTCTTAGGCTATTAAAAGGAAAAGAATAACCCGGTAGTTGTGTAAGCTATTACAATTTGGAACACCCGGAAGATTTGGGTTTTTTGGCAGGATCAGCACCTGGCCGATGTATTATAAAATATAAAGACAGTCAAATGTGACGTCTACAGTGACAGGCAGGAAAAAGGTTGGGTTTTTTTGATAGGAACCTTGTCACAGTAGTCATTTGGGAAACAGTGTAAACATGCTGTGAAGGCTGGATGCTGTTACATCTTAGAGGAATCTGGAGCTCATAGGCAGAATAGACAGCTAAAGCAAAGGCCATTAAAGGTTTGTTATGTATCTGGGTTCTTTTCTTGTGCTGTTTTTTTTGTCCTCATTAATGGTGTTCTTCACAGTTGTGTTGTCCCCCTTCTGGCTTCTGGGTTCCGAATACTTTTAGAGGTGTTGCTGAACGGTTTTTAGTAAGGAGCATCACAAGCCCATCCCTGTTCTCAGAGGGTGGAGAGACCTTAACTTCTGAAGGGTTGGAGTGCATTCCGAAAATCTCCACCTCTTTCAGCCCAGTTCTGCTGATGTGTATCGGTTTAATCACCTTTTCAGACATGCCTTTTTCCCACTGTGGCACATGCTGTTCCTTGGCATGCTGTACACTGAGTTTTGATGGTAGTTTGATAATCAGTTAGAAAATGGATCACAAAGTATCGCTGCATTGATGAATCGCCCAGTAAGTACCCAAATACTAGGGAAAAAAAATTGATATATCATCCCTGCTGTTGGAATAGTTTAACCACTCAGCTCCCAGCAGCACGTACCTTGCTGCTCATGTGAAATATTTGGTAGTTCATTTGGCTCAAATTTCCCTCAGCCGTACTCTTTTTGTTATTTTTTTTTAAACACTTCAATATTCTGAAGCACACAGACCAGGGAGATCTATTTTTTGCTTGTAAGTAGTTCAGCCCAACAGTTGCATGTGAACTCTAGCGACTGAAATAGCAACATGCATCTTCTATGCAAATGGGCTGCACTTAAAATTTTTAGACATTACAGCGAACTTTCAAATGTTCCTTGTTGCTTTATGTGCAGCGTTAGGGGAGCCATAAAGCCTTTACTCCTTTGGCTTGACAGTTTGCCTTCTTGTAGGCTTTAATTTCTGCTCAGTTTCGGAAAACAATGCTAGGTTGTCAATGCAAAGGAAAACACAAATAGGTTGAAGATGATGGGAAGATGCAGTAAGAACAGCCATATGGGACAAAACAGGATGGTTTTTGGTCTCGGTAGGATATACAAGCCAGATCATCCACCAGTTCAGGAAGGTGCAGTAAGTGAGAAGGTTTGAAGTAGCCATAATTTATGGGGTGGGGCAGGAATTAGGAAGGAGATGAAAATTGAGGTTCTGGTAAAGTAATTAGAAATCTGATTGCTCTCTAAGAACACTGAGCTGCACAATTCATTTTCAGTGGTATAAAGAGTAACATTTGTGTCCTTTCATCCAAGATCCTGCATCAAATTACAAAATAATTATGACAGAAAACATCCTTTTAAATTGGACAGATGTTGTTGGCCCTGTTTTACCCACAGGTCAAAAGCATGATTTGGTAGCTTGAAAATTTGTATAGAAGGGACTCACACTTGCCTTCAGTCACTTGGAAAGTTATAATGCCCATTTCCTTTTCTTTCTTTAACCATCTAGTACGCAGATCCCGAGATTTAAGCACAGTAGAAACACCCAGTGAGATGCTATTGTGGTGGACACCCAGGTGTCCTCTGCACTGCGTGTCCCTTTGCATTCCCTGTGGGCGCTGCACCAGCTGTGATCTGCTGGCCATGGTGAAGGCTGTAATGTGTGCTGTAGCTGCTCCAGCAGCACCAGCATGTAGATGAGATGGCGTCAAACTCAGCCACTCAGGCCCAGCAGTGTTCCCAGGTCAGAGACTGCTCGGTCATGTGGGTGTTTGGAAGAAGAGGAGGTGAGGGGACAAGAAATCTTCTAGGGAAGACATTTATTGGAGACAAACAGATGGCAAAATGTCAGCTTTCATATCATTGAGTCTGTGGTGAATTCATGCTACATCTCTGCACACTATCATTTGCAGTTTTCTCCCTGTTTTACTTATTTTAGATAAAAAGAAACAAAACCACTTGAGTTGTGATCGTGAGAGGAAGTCATTACATTTTTGTCCTTGTAGAAGCTGTTCCAGTGTTTCTTAAAAGATGTTGTAAGCGAAGAGTGGTGAAAAAATACCCACAGGAAAGTCTTTGGAAGTCCCTCTCAAGTCTTGTACTCACAAGGGACTGTATGGAACTGTTGTCAAAACAAGGCAATTCCTAGTAGAGTCATTACTGCAAAAAATAGACTCTGCAAGTTTCCTACACTAAAAACAATTTCAGTGTTTTTTTTTTAATTTTTGGGACATTGGAAGAGTTTATTCCCTGACCTGCATCATTAAAATGTTGAGAAGTATTAAGCCTTTTTAAGACTATGTCTGAAAGATGGATTTCCAGAAGACGGAAAGTAAGATTTTTCCACACTAGCGGATGTTAACGCTTAGGAAAGGGTGGACGAAAAGAAAGAATCATGAGGAATTTCCTCTAAACGTAATGCAAAGATGTGATATGACTAAAGCATTAAATGGATATACTGGGGAAATTACATATGAAGGAAGCAGAAAGAAATTATGTAGAGTATGGGGCATCTGTTGTAAAGCTTGAAAAATCTAATTATGTCCATATAGAGATGGAATAATGACCAGATAAAATGTATGTATTCATCAGCTTTCAACAGCATCTCATGTGAAATACTCTAAACACGATGGACATTTGGTTCCCATAAAGGTGCCATTGATTGAGAAAGGGCCATGTTTAACATAATATTTCAAGGTAGACTTGTAACTTGAAAGAGACAGTCAAAATACTGTACAATTTTTGCTACACTGTAGATGTTCTAAACTTTATATTGTCCAACATTTGTGGCAGCAGACCAGTTGTCTGCCCCAGGTTTACTTGCACACTGAGCATAAAACTGTTTAAACGTATATTGGAAAAAATTGTGGTAACGTTGGACCATCAGAAATCCTTCCAGTAGAGCCTCCTCATGATGACTTGCAGCCCAGCTCCTAGAGACCCACAGAAATGGCAGGGACAAATGCCACTTAACTGCATCTCTCAGGGCTGGCTTATTTTCCATGGCCGTGTCACCTGTGTTTTCTGCTCTGAATGCAATCCCTGTCCTCCCAAGGTCGGAGCCCGTGCTGTCCTCGCCGAGGGGCAGCTGGTGATCCCGCGGTGCGGGGCTGGCCACCCCTCCATGCACACACTCACCACGCTCTGCTCTCCACCACGTCTGGTGCCGCCCTCTCCTGTAGGGCGTACGGAGATACAAATGACAAACACTAATAATATTTTAAAAGTAAGATTTCCCTATGTTCTTTGTTAACTTCTGAGCATTTAGCACAGTGGGCGGAGCTACTAAAAGCATTTCAATTTGTGTGCTTACTTACAGCTTTGGCTTTTGCATGTGAAATAAGCCCAATCTCGCTACAGCAAATCCAGTCAAGAGAGAAATTCTTTATGATATTGTTGATGTTTGTGTGTGCATTGGTATTAAAGCTTAGGGGATTATTAGGATAGTATTGTGTTTATAGTATTTTCTTCAGAGTAAGGGAATTAAAGAAAGATAAGAATTCTGCATTTGACATCATAACATTTGCATTCAGGATGCCGCGGTTTAAACATACTGGAAAGGAGGTTATGGTTTTTATTTCTCCCTCTCTTTTCTTCCGTCATTTTTATCTATACTTAGGTTTTTTGTAGCCTTTTGAAACAGCAGGAATTGTGCATTCTGCACTTTCTGCATGCTCCCTGTCATACCAGGAGGAAATCTTCCTCGTCTTGACAGACTAAGTAGATGCTATTTCTTTTTGACATTGTTCCCCTCTTGAAGTTTCAACTCCATTTTGGGAGTGGGGGAGTAGCCATCGAGGCTTTCAGCACAACAAAAGGAGGTCTTGGTAAACATACTGCACTGATTCTAAAGATCGTGTCTTTAGAAAAACAGATGTTTATCTGGTACAATATAGACATTGTGCTCAAATAGCCAATTGTTAATTATTTCAGATTTTTTAAATACTGTGTAACCCTTCATAGAATAGAGATGCTGATGGAAACGGAGTAAAGTCAGGGTTGTGTCGCAGTCAATTGGAAATTCATCGCAAAGTCAATGGAGGCCAGGATCGCTGGCCTGCAGCAGGCAGGGGATGAAACTGCTCTGTGCAGGTTTGGGTTTTATGAACTTGCTTATTACAAAGAATTATTCAGTGACTGGTTTATGGAGATATATTGTAGCCTAGAGATTGCTCACAAATTACTTGTTGCAACTGTTACACTCAGGATTGTCAAATTACTGTTCTGTGCTTTCTACTCGGTCACCTAAATTGCCAGTTATTGTTTTATGCTTCCCGACTGATTGACTCCAATAAGTGTTTCCAAGGTGCTGTGCAAATACTGCTGGCAAGAACCTCTCGTATTTCTCAGCCATAAAAATATTTACTTGACTTTTCCCACCAAATTGTCTGACTTCTTCAAATTTTTGTCTAAAGAGAGTTAGAAGAGAAGCAGATAGAGTCAAAGCAATGTGCAGAGTTTGTCCACGTATGTTAAGGAGAATGTGGATGTGGAGCTAGTGGAGCTCCAAGCTTTGCAGATCCTTGCTTTGACATTGACATTGGACTTGCGATGAACTGATTCACTGATGTATCGTTAACTTTTATTCATAGTTCTTATTCTTGTGTAGTGAGTAATGATGATGAGGTCCCGGTAGGTGCACCTGCTTAACAGAGAAATGTTGGTAAGAGGCAAGAGGCCAGAAACAGGAAACATTAAGGAAGAAACATTTTCACCTTAAAAAAATATATTCTTTCCAGACAAAAACCTTTTAATGATGAAGCCTCGGATGCTTAAGAAAGTTTTATTCATTCATAGACTTTGTAAAACAGAAAAGAGCAAACTTTCTCTCCTATATACTGCAAAAATGTGAGCATTCAGGAGCAGGGCTCTCTCAGAGTTGCTGTGGTATGCACTGTCACTTGGAGAAAACTATCCAAAAAGGTGATATTTGATTGTATTATTTTTTCTGATATTAAGTAACTGTGCTACAGTATCTATTAGTAGTTAAAACTAAGAGGAAACCTAAGAAGAGCTGAGCTATGTGTTTATATACGTGTTGTAGGAGTGTGTGCTAAACATCTTACAAATGCTTTGTGTTATACAATCCCAGAGTCTCATCTCAAATGCATTTATAAATATTTAAATACACTACAAAGTAAGAGGAGTTCTCTAAGTTGGATTGCAATCATGAGCTGTCTGAACAGTTAACTATCTATACTCAGTGTGACAGACCATGTGCTGCAGGCAGTAGGTTTTTTTAACAAAGTATAAAAATAACCAGCCGAACTGTGTAAACCCCGAGGCTGCATCCTCGCGTAGTCAGGGCGCAAACGGCACCTTTCATGCGTGTAGGTGCCTGATTGCTGAGCTCAGCTGGCAAAATGCATTCATCTTATGCTATGCCTGCTGCTTACTTGCAAGTGTAATCCTGGCTCCTCAGAATTGGAAACTGTTTAGGAAGATTTAGAATTGATTAAGGGTAAGCATAAAATGTCTCAGATGGAGTGTTCTATGAAATAAGGTAAAATGGTGTGCTTTTTCTTAACCCTAGTGCTATTTTAATTTTGTTTTCTCCTGGTTGACTCTTTTCTTATCATCATTATTTTCCCCCTGTTGTTTGTCTTAGATCAGGAGAAAGGTCAAGTGTCTTTATCTGATGGCCATCTCCATTGTATTTTGCTAGCCATACCTTAGTGCACTGCCATTGCACAGTGCAGAGTCTTTGTCCTGGCAAGTACCTTTGCAGTTGTCAGAGGTGTGCTGGTCTCACCTGAAGTTCAGGGAGCCAGGAAGCACCTGAATTTTTCCACACTGACTAAGATTAATGAAATGTTATTTCTAATCCATTTTTTTCTATTTTAATTTGGGAGTTATCTGCTGGGTGTCCTGTAAAACACAAGAGAGGGAAAAAATCACCTCTTTTTGCACTTCATTGCTTGGCATGCCTTCATAAAATGCACTGTTTTGGTATTACATTGAGCATAACCAGAAACTATCGAAATACAGCATTAGACTAGAAACAAATCAGTAGGGTCATACTTTTGCCCTCAATCTTTTTACCTTTCTTTTCAGGGATGGCTGCTGCAAGCATTGTTGGAAGGCTAGTCAAGAATCTTTATGAACTGTTTGTAGTGTTTGAGGGTTTGTGATTTCTTGAAGAAGCCTACATGGCATACAGATAGCACCTTTCCCTCAGGCAATATCCAATATGCTTAGCGTAGGTTCTTGCCTCCCTGGGTGCCAAAATCGCTATTACTGGAGTAGCTAGGAGCATCAGTCATCCTAGAAGAGAGTCTGGAGGGAAAGAAAAAAAAGCCTCATCCACCTTTTTCTCTTTGGTTGCAGTTCAGCTCTCTGTGTGCCAGCAGAACAGCCTGGACTTGCTGGGGTGACCCACTGCCTCCTCAGGCAGGACCATTTAGCTTCTAGCAGATCTAAACTATACTTGGTCCCCCTGGCTCCCGAGGAACATAAATGGATAGCAAGCAGTTGCCCAACGGAGAGCTGTGTCTTCAAAGCCCCTTGTGTAAATTATTGCTTCATAGATAAAAGGAAATTATTTCCTATGCTAATGCGTTATTCTGTTTAGGTGTAATGAATGTGTGTGAAGCAGGCCCAGTAAGGGTGAGCCTTCTGAGAAATGCCTGCTTCCTATTTGGTCGTTATTGGTTTTTAAAACCTGATGTGATGTTTCTAGGAAGGTTTCAAGAAGCATTAGCGAAAGGGTCATCTCTTCGCAGGTCTCCAAAGGCCTTGCTGCTCTTCAGTTGGGCTACGCTGCCCTGCTGGAGGATGGTTCGTATGAAAGTACATTTAGTTTTTTCTGATAACCTTGTATAGGACTTTAGGACTGAGATTTGTTGTGAAAACACTCGTGCTCCCAAGAATTGTCTTATTTCACTTTATATGCCAAGATTTGCTGGTCCAAGCCATTAGCTAAAAAAAGTCATAGAATTGTGTACGTATACAAAAAAGGAGCCTGTCAAGTGTTTGGAAAATGTGAAGCTGTGAGCCTAGATGTGCTGGGACCTTCTCATCTTGAGTGTGATTATACTCTTCTATTTCCAATTTCAGACAATAAAGCTGAAGTTGTATAACTGAGCTTTCTCATATTAGTTAACTATCATGTAATATAGGCTGAGGGAGTTTGTAAGTAAAAGGGTTTTTGAAATGGTCAGGTGGTTTTTTTGGTTTGCGGGTTTCTATTGCAGTCAAAGAAACTTCTATTTGAAAATGAGAATAAAGGGTGATAAATTGGTAGAGGTATAAGTTGAAAGAAATGATTTCATGGAAAGGAACTTTTCGTTCCCATTTAAATATGGTCGATAAAATTCTATTATTTTCTTAAAATAATTAACTCAAATGAGCATTTAGTTTTGAGGGAAATAAATAAATGACCAAACTTTCAGGCACATTAATATTTGATTTGGAGATAACTGCATAAATATTGAATTTGAAGATTACATTCCAGAGCACTGCATTAAAATTGCAAGACTTTTCTATTATCCTTCATAATGGAACATGAAATTAGAAACTTGTTCATGGAAAGAAAAATTTCTCCACTCTCATCTACACGTTTTCTGCACTGTTGTGTTAACAGAGGAGCTGCTTTTCTCATACTGTGAAAAGAGACGTGGTTATCAGTGGGACATAGACCCTGAAATCATTTACGGTCCTTTTGAAAATTAATATGCACCATTTCATAATTGCATCTCAGTTCTTTGATTGGTATAGAACAAAACTTTAACCAGGAAGTTAGCCTACGGGATTAACACTCACATTTCCGGATGCAGGAGGCCAGAAAGCTTCTGTGGTGTTCCTTAACTTTTATTTCTTTTTCCCTTCCTTCAGTTGCATGTGTTTGAGGACCACTAAAATATCTTCTTGACTTCCCAATCCTAAAAAAATTTCTAAGAACCCTGGTGTAGCTCTGTGTTGTTCAGGAAGGAAACACAGATCTTACAGTGTCCTCCCCACTGTAGGTGCTGCAGCTCTTGTTAGCCTGTAGTTCTTACCTCCAGTGAGATCTGTGTTCTTGTGGATATTAGTTATTATGATGGTCTGGTTAGCTAGCATTTATTATTGCTCAGAACATGTGGGATGTATTCAACACAGCAACTCACTGTTATTAACAGTGCTCAGCCCCCCTTGCGAAGGCGTGTGCTAATTTATGGCTGCCCTGCTTGCCTTTCTGGGAAATAATTCTGAAAATGGAATAACAAGTGAAAACCTGGATCAGACAGTCTCAAAACATGTGTGGGCATCCAGTCCAAAGTGTTTTCAAATATAGATTGATTTTTCCAACTCTTTTTTTCCTTCTTATATTGGCCTCAAGTAATTTATTTCCATAACTTTACAGTTCTGCAGTTGCTCCTCTTATTCATGGTTCAGCAATAACAAAAAATTGTTCCCCATAGACTCGAAAATGGAACAAACATACTCATTCTACAGCAAAGAGCAACACAATTGTATTTCCTCCTAATTAACTATACCCCAACAGACAAATTTGTGGAGTAATAACATAGGAGAAAATCGGTCATTTTCCCCTTATGTACGGTTTGCTGTTTTTCAAAACCTGTGCGTTTATTTAGAGGCAGAAGCCTGTCACACAGATTGTGTTTAGTTCCTCTTCGTGTTATGGTTCTTCTGCAGTGGTTTGTTAAGAGTTAATGAATGGGTTTCATTAGGGGTTTTCGTGCCATACAGCTCTGTAACTTGCACAGTTCTGTCTTAGGACAGCAGAAGGTGTAAATGATATTTAAAAGCAATCTGTTGATCTTTGCCCCTATAACTGAACGTACAACTGATTAATCATTTATTAAACCTCTCTACATTATTTATAAGTAAAACAGAAATATAAACAAGTGACCTTTTTATCATTTTTGTTTGAGAAAGTAGCTTCTTTATTTATAGAGCTAGTGATGATAAAAAAAAATACCAATTAACTTTTAATGACTGCTTTTATATTCCCTCAGATTTATCAGAAAACAAGGACTGGATCGGCTTTTCCTGGAATGCGATACCCACATGTGGCGCCTGGGGGACCGGAGGATCCCGGAAGGAATCGCAGTTGATGGAGGGTCGGACTGGTTTCTCCTGAACAGGAAGTTTGTGGAGTATGTCACTTTCTCTAGTGATGATCTGGTAACAAAGATGAAGAGATTTTACTCTTACACCTTGCTTCCTGCTGAGGTATGTGAATTCAAAGCAAACCCTCTCTCCGTTCGAAACTGCAACGTTTGTGCTTGTCCCCAAGATCGCCAAAGTCAGAGGGGCTTTTGCCTGATTTCAGTGAGCTTTGGATCATTTCAGAGCGGGTAATGAAAATTTTACTTGCATGACAAGTGAGTCCTTTAGTGCTAGAACTACTTTTGCAGTTGTTTAGTTGCTTTGTTTGTTTGTGGGTTGTTTTTGCAAGGAGTGGCTTTGTTTTATAGTTTTAAGCCTATTAATCTATTACTGAACAACCAAAAATCCAGCTACCCTTTGCTTGCAAATTGTTACTCTACAAAGCCTTTTGAAGGTTATTAGAGATGGCGAATTGTCTTCATAAGTAGCTTTCCTCACTATTATCCATCCCTTTTCTTTAAAAATAAAACCCCTGCAAACAAAGGTTTATTGTTCCGTTCAAAACTCAGCTAGAAGCCATAGTCACAAATCATTTAGATCATTCAGGAGTCGCTCTGGCTACAAGCGATGCAGAAGGGGAGTGCACACCAGGATGGGTTTTCGTCTAGCATGCGGCAGTGTGTCAGGGAGATGTGTGTTACCTGCAAATAGAGCATGGAGCCTGGTGGGTTGTCAGGCAGGTACATTGCTGCCCTGACTTGTCAGGCTCTGCTCCCAGGGGATGTAGATGCAGCCATCCCAAGGACGACCTGTCTTTAAAACGATAACTTCCTTCCTCACTAGTGGCCCCTGAACATTTTGAGGGTTTGATGAGACCGATCTTGCAAGTCTAGGCTTATTAGCTCGCAGTGGAGCACAGCGATCGTCATCTTTTGATAGGGGTTTATTATTCCACACACATGTTGAATAATCTTGCTTTAATCCCATTTCTGTTAAAAATCACCTTTTCTCTCAACTCTGATAACCTTTTCATCCATTATCTAGGAGAAATTTCTGTATCATTATAAAAGGACACAGGGCAATGGGTAATTGGGTAGGTTTTTTTTTTTTCTCTCGCTTGAATGAGAACGGATGCCTTTATGGGTTTAACCAAACAGTTCAAGCATAAAATCCATATTCACTGGGCTGTCATTTAACATTAAAAAGGGTAGGGGGATTATTTGGGGGCCAGCCATGCTAATGTTATGCTGGTTATTTATAGGTCTTACTATTGCTGATTTTAAAGAGAAGTCACTGCTCCAAAAATCATCTCTTACAGAGCTAAATTTGATCATATTCCACAGCTTCTTTCTACAAGGTTTTCTTTGCAAGATACATAGCTGGTTTCTTAAAATCACCCTGCCTTCACTGACCTGTTAACCTGCTATATCAGTCCCTATTACACATGATTTATATAATAGCTGATATTATGATGATATAATTAGGATAGCCCAATAGGAATTCCTTGCTGCCTTGAGTCAGCAAATAAAGACTTATGATTTCAGATGTAATTGCAGGAGGCAGAATGTCCTTCTGGTGCCTGGGGTGAACTTACATATTTCAGAACAAGGCCATTCAACTAGCAATGCATTTTAGAGTGCTGGTGATAGAGACACCCACAGAAGAGCTGTCTGAGACTCTATTTTTTTCATAGTAACCGGGGTGATGGTGGAGGCTTGAGAATTGTCTTAGGAAACAACTTGAGATATATCATTAACACATTGCTCAGGAAAATAGTCCTAAATCTGGTAGACCAGAGAGTAACTTACAGAAGAGAAATAATGGAAGTTTCTTAGAATTGCTCTTACAGCTGAAATAAAAATAAAATAATTGCTGGCACTGGTACCTTTCCTGGGCTCCTTTGGACTCCCAGTGCTCAAAGCTGGTCATTGCAGAAGTGCAATTATTCTGTGCCAGGTTACTGTAGCAAGGCCTCAACTGTATGTTATTGCAGTTTGGCTGGGTCTATAGTGTGTTGTGATTTTTTCATGCTCAATGGAATGCATACTTGTAGAGTGCTTTTCATATATGGCAGAACAATAGAGCTTGTTAGTTCTCTCATTTTGAAAGAAAATAAGTCACTTGCATTAGGTTCAGGCCCATGGGCTGAAGTCAGGGAGAAAACGGAAGTCTGAGGAGCTGAATGTACTGATCTGCTCTGTCTTTCTTGCAGTCCTTCTTTCACACTGTTCTGGAAAATAGCCCGTACTGTGACTCCATGGTGGACAACAACTTGCGCATCACGAACTGGAACCGTAAACTCGGTTGCAAGTGTCAGTACAAGCACATTGTTGACTGGTGTGGCTGTTCCCCTAATGACTTCAAACCAACAGACTTCCACCGATTCCAGGTAACTGAAGTGGTCTCTTCTCTGATACCCGCAAAGCCAGCTCTTCCCTTTCTGCTGGGGTGTGGAAAGCCATCTGGCTGCATGGCTGCAGCAAGGAGTGGGAAGAGAAGCATTTACCCCATCAAGCAAGGTGGAGAAAGAGGTATGAGGAAGCTGCACTCTTAATTTCTGGAGAACGAAAGATTGCTTCTCCTGTGTTTTGGCCCCTGAGACTTACTACTGCGTGGTAAGGTCACAAAGCAGCTCTTTGGACTGCTTGGCATTGGCAGATCTGCTGTGCTAGGATGGAGGGAAGCTTGACACATCTCTCACTGTACCAATATTAGTTGGTAACTCTTGTGAATTTATTGCAAAGGGTTTTTTCCAAAGTTTCAGCTCAGGGCTTTCATGATTTCTTGAAGCTCCTGGCTCTCATTGTTAAGCAGTGTTTTTCATCTTTGAAAAATTTTAAAAATTGACTGGAGTGCCTGCTAGAGGCTAACATAACACAAGGCAAATCAGGTTTTGTGATTATATTCACCAACATTGTTATATTTAAGTTTATCTCGTGGTGTTGGGGGCCAGAGTCATGTGGTTTCAATCACCCAGGCTTAGCAGGACTGCCTTAAAAAGTTTAATCGGTTCCTTTGTGATACAGTTTCCTCAGGGCAGACATGAGAGCAAGTCCTTGTGCTCAAGGGTGCACTCAGTCTCAAGACTGTATCTGGCCTGTGTATCTTGTATTAAGAATGAACAACCGCTTGTTTCAAGGTCACCAGATTTGCAATTCCATCCCTGCAGCTCCTCGGGGTTCCCTGCATAAAGCATGTTTGTTCAGGCTTTGTGTGGGACGGGGAATGTGTTACCCTACAGCACAAAAATGATGACTGCTCCAAAACAGAGATCTTTTCTGTATTGTAGTGTGCTGCCTACCAGGCACGGTTGAAGTCAGTGACACAGGCACTCACAAAAAGAGCAAATGAGACATTATCTAAGAGAGGCTCTGCTGCCCCAAACACCAGTCCCAGATAAGTCTCCAGGACAGAATAAATGGCAAGTCTTAAAAAACTCCTGCTGGTCTGCAGAGGCTGACCTGCTACAGGCTGGGAAAACAACCCACAACAGCATTTCAGAAAACAATCAGGTAAACTGAGCTGCAAAGGAAAGCTCAAAATTAGAATAGGTTGTAAAGGCAACTTTTGACACTTGCCTGGTGAGAGAGACCCTCGGATGAACACACAGCACCAGAAGACTTGCTCGCGGTTCCCACGGAGGCGCAAAGCAAGCTGCAGAGGAGGAGATCAGAGAGCCCACAGCATGCACCGCCTCAGAGTAAAACTGACCATCCTCAAAAGAATTCTTCGACCATCTGGGGCACTTTTGAACTCCTTGGTACCTCAGAACCCATGCTCAAATATGAGCAAGGCAAAATAAAGGCTTTTTAAAAGCTAATGGTAGTTGAATAGCATATAAACTGGTAGTATACCCAAGATTGTGTCAAGCGCAGAGCAAAAAATCTGTATGGGAGCAGTCAGAAGCTGAGAAACCTCAGCAACAGATGGCACCTCTCCCAGAGTCCTCTTACCACCTTGTAGCAGCAAGTCCATACATGCAAAATGCTGTTCTGCCTCTTCTGAGCCCCTGTGCCACAGGACGCTTTGCTTCCTGCCTGATGCTAATAACATGTGCCAGTGCTAACATGGGGGTTCAGAGAGCATTCCCCACCCCTCCGGCACAAGGAGCCTTCCAGCGCAAGGTGTAGTTTTCACCTGAATCTTAACGACACTCTTGCAGATGGGTGATTTAGATCACTTAAAGAACCACTGTCAAAGGTGTTAGCAAAGTGGTTTTTATATGATATTGTAAAAGTGCAACTTAATAAAGTTCGATGGCAAGGTTCACTCTATTAATTACTGCATGGAAAAACATACAAAGAAAAATTGAGTTACACTCGTGTTAGAATGATTCATAGACAGACCAGGGATGCAAAGGGTAAGGGACACCCTTCCGTTGAGTCACAAGGTTCAGAATGGACCCCGTTGCTTTCTAAACTCCTTCTCAGAGAGGAATCTAGGTGCGGCTGGATCCAGACTTAGTCCCAAACTTTGTCAACAGTTTATGTTTAAAGAACATAAAGGTTAAGGTGTCGAGTGCATCAGTCACACACTTAGTGACAAATGGTCACAAAGGTACCTTGTAAGTCACCTTTGCCCATGGGGAAAACCAGTCCATGTCCTCAACTCCAACCCGTTGCTTAGGACAAAGTGTCATGGCTGAAAATGGGAACTCACTCCAGTGTCTCTTCCTTTTGTATCACAACAGCAGACTGCCAGGCCAACTTTCTTTGCCCGCAAATTTGAAGCTGTAGTGAATCAAGAGATAATTGGCCAGTTGGACTATTACTTGTATGGCAACTACCCCTCTGGCACACCAGGCCTCCGGTCATACTGGGAGAACGTGTACGATGAGCCTGACGGCGTGCACACCCTCAGCGATGTTGCCCTCACCATGTACCATGCGTTCTCCCGCCTGGGCCTGCGGAGAGCCGAGACTTCGTTCCACGCTGCCGGAGACAACAGCTGCCGGTTAGTCTGAGTCTGCCTTTCTTTTTCTGGGTGTTTCAGGGGACACAGACTGGGCTGCTGAGCGCTGGCAGAGGTTCATCTACTTGGCTGTGCTGGCTGGAGCGTACCGTCACAAACAGGTCCAGGCTGCTGCAAGTGTACAGCGCTTATTTCTGGGAGTATTTATGCCCATAATAAAGCATTGGTTATTCAGAGTTGACATTTTGTGACCTGTTTGCTGAACTTTTAAGGAGCTCCTCTCCAGCCTGATGAAGACTGACAGGATCCAGTTGGGCAGTGCTACCCCCACTGCTGCGTTTTCTTGATTAATTTCAGCAAGTGTATTATACCCGCGGCTCCTAAACCCTCCGTGTGATTGCAGCAGAGGTCATGTTCACCTCTATTATGCTTACCAAAAGCAGAGGACAGGATTTCAGAATTAATCTGAACACAGGCAGGTTAATGGTCCTTGCTTGTTTGTTCCCCTAGGTGCATACATGAGTACAGAGAACGACTTGCTTGAGCTTGGTGTGCCTGCTTGGTACAGCTGTCCGTGCCAAAGGTGTTGCAACTGGTGGAATTTATTAGCATCAAATAAATAAAATGTGTGTCTGTATAAATATATATATATACACAGAACAAGTAAAAGTTCTTATTCTTTAAAGGGAAACCCTCCTATATTCTAGATTCCTTTTTCACCAATAAGCCTAGCAAAGAAGAATTCAGTCTAAAAGGCATTTGAAGGAAGAATTCCTGGAGTTAGACTTGCGCAGAAAAGGCTTTCTTCATGGTAGATGTTTGCTGCATGCAAACACATCTGAAACTGTTCACGTTGAAAGCAGAGAGGGTTCATCTTACTTTAGAGTCTCTTAAGTCCTTCTTCAGAATGTATTTTTTGAACCCTGCCTTTTTTTATCCTAATAGAAAACACATACAGCCTAAGTCAGCAAATACTGAAGACACTCCATGTGCTTTGACGGATGGACTTTGCCCCTCTTGTGTTCTCGAGAGAGAACCGAATGCGCCTTGACCTTCCCACTTAGTCATGGAAGTGCTGAGCAATGTCCCATTTAGAAAGATGTGGCAGTAGGTGATCCAGATTCCTATTACAGCTTTGCCAGTAAAGGTTACCAGTGCAAAGCAATAAAAGATCAATAACAATTAGATAGAAATAATCACTAGTAGCATGCCTTCCTTATATAAAACAAAGGCAAACCTAAAGAAGTCATTTGTCCTGCAGAGTGAAGCCAGCAGGAGGATGGGAGCTATGTATAACCAGTACTGAAATAATTTGACAATTACTTTTGTGCTTATTCATTTTGCCAGTGTTCTGATGATGATTTATATCAGTTACGAGTTTCATTTCTGGGGAGCTTTTCATTGCACAGGAACTCAAGGTGCTTTTCAGATTATAGATAGGGAAACCATGTCATCCACCGCTGATTGCAGCTGTCTCCGGGATAAAGCACGGCTCCTTCACCGTGGGCTGGAGCCTCACGAAACAGTGCAGGGAGGAATTGCGAACGGCGGTATAGAGTGGAGGCTTCATTTTCATACCTGCCTGAGCCCCCTCAAAACACTATGAGTCAGCGTCCAATTTAAATCACAGAAAGGTAGATAATCCTCAGGTTTATGATTCCTGTCTCTTCTCTCTTGATACTATGTTGTCGTTCTAGATGTATGCATATATACACTTCCTCTTTCCCTCTCGAGATTTTGCATGTCTCTAACGCGGTAATGGCAGGGATATATTTGGGCTGAGCACCTCAACAGCATTCCTTTTGCTGTTAGGGCTAACAGCAGCATGAAGTTAGCTGATATTGCAGTCACCACCCCAGCTCATTTCACACTGCTGCAGGCACTGCGAGGAAAGCCTCTACCGCTTCAGATCACATTTGGAGTTAATCCCATGCTGCCACCCGCAGCGGCCCAGGAGACTTTTACAAGAGAAGCTGCCTCGCACACTTCCCTCGCCCTAACAAGGGCTAGCTCACAGCCTCAGAAAGCTGTGCCCCCTGCAGACTGCTCTGGCACCAAATTAGATTGCATATCAGCATCTGCAGTGGAAGCAACATTAATGTGTGATTGAGATTTAATTTATTTCTCTCCATCTCTAGGCATTTTTGCTCACTGCTGCCAAGAGACAATTTACTCAGACTGTTTCAAGGATATTGTAAATATTTGCTGCTGCACACATATAAAACAGGAGGCCTTAGCGCCGAGGACAGAAGTCAGATTGTTGCTGGTATTGCCCGCGTAGCTTTGCTGTGTTTTTGCTCAGTCCATCAGTGCTGGCCCTGTTTGTACTGCATCTTGTTATGTTTATTTCCCAAACTCTAGAGACTTCCTTCTGGGTGTTGCTGGTTTCATGTAATGGAAAGTCCTTGGTTAGCTCTTCATAGTGGTTATGTCTTGAGATGTAATAACTAGCATGAGGACTCAGACTTAGCTGACTTGACTGGGAAGGTGTGAAACCGATTGGTTTTAAATGTGTTGCAAACACACGTGTTTCACGGTTAATGTCAGTGCTGTAAAGTAGCAAAATATTTTATTTCAGAGCTATGAACAACATGTTTTTAATTATTTATGCATCCATATGTACACACACGCATATCATCACAGAATTTTCTGAGACTATAGCAGACAATTGACCATAAATTTTAATTATTTGAAACCAATGTCTTTAATGCCTCTACAATGTCTCCAAAATGTCTCTAAAATCCAAACTCTAACCGAAGGCTTCCAAATCTCCCAGTGAGAGGTTTTTCCTGTTTGTTTGACCTTTTTTCAGTTTATTTTTAATTATGAGTAAAAAATACGTGGCAAAAGCAACCTCAAGTCTTTAAGGAATGTGAAGTTTATTTCCTAAAATAAAGGAGACCTAAAATGGGGATGGGAGCCTGGCGTCCTTCGCTGCAGCGCTCCCCTGCAGACCTCTGCCCTTGGAGGGTGGGTTGGGGATCAGATTCGTATGCGGGGAGTGGAGCGGGGCATCAGCTCTGCGGTGCCCGGCCTCGCAGCACCCTCTGCTGTCCCCAGCCTGCTGCTGTCCCACAGCCAGCCGGGGAGGCACTGCCATTGCCAGGCATCTGTAGGGACTAACTCTGCTGAAGGCAGAAAAAAGGCAGCCACCTGATTTGGAGCAATAGACACCTTTCTTGAACATCGTATATCCTAGCAAACAGTGCTGCAGCCTAACAATGTATAGCTCTGGGTGGCACTTCTTACCCAGAAGAGGTAGTAAGGGAGGGGAGTTTTCTGGCATGCAGAGGTATCTCCTAAAGAGCTTAGAGCTGTGAATGTGTTCTAAATGGGCATATATTCTTAGTAACATTTTGTATGTTTCAGGGTAATCGGAACAGCCTAAGAATATTTGATAATGAGTCACGAACACATTTGAAATCTCTTAATGTACAGTGGTGAATTTTCTAGTTGAAATGAATGCTTCTTAAGCTATTAGCTCCAAGTAAATGGGGATTTCATGTCTCTCTTGTGTAACTGACGAGCATGTGCATGTGCTGTTTTACAGATACTACCCCATGGGCCATCCAGTTTCCGTCCACCTTTACTTCCTTGCTGACCGTTTCCAAGGCTTCCTAATCAGGCACCACGCAACCAACCTGGCTGTCAGTAAACTGGAGACTTTGGAAACCTGGGTGATGCCAAAGAAAGTCTTTAAGATCGCAAGTCCACCAAGCGATTTTGGAAGGCTGCAGTTCTCAGAGGTAAGTATTCGTAGCCACCCATGCGCAATGTCATGAGCCTCTGGAGAGATTCTAATTCAGCAGCCTTTGGAAATTGTATTTCCATGTAATTATTAGGTGAGAGTGGCTCTCCAGTGTAATGTAAATCCTCTTTATTAAAGGAGATACAGTTGCCAGTTGAGATCTGTGGTCAAACCCTCACTTCTTATGTTAGTCTGAATATCCTCATTCCCTCTTGTTTTAAGGACAAACTGAAGGCATTAACTGTTGTAAAAGGGGTGCAGTAACTTAAAAGTTTTGTGATGGTGATTTTTGTGAGTGCTGTGAGAGATACCTGGGAAAAATGCCATGTTTCTGCAGCTCCAGATGTGACCGGGAATGTGGTAAACATTCCTCTCAAGACTACACTGAAAAAAACCTCATAAAGTTAGCGATAGTCAGACATCCGTGCCACATGTGAGCAGAATATTGATGTTGTAACACAAAAGAGAAAATTATCACAGCAGTGACTGAGATTTCCCACAAATCCTGTTATTTCTTCTAGGAATTTGTCTCAGGGTCTGACATAGAGTGTAAAAAATGTACCCTAAAATATATCAGGAGAGTTGACCGCTAATGGAACCCGACATCTGTGTTCTGTTTTAAAGATATAACTGTCTGAGCAGTTAATTTCATGATTTTTCTTGTTAAGCCACAAATTTCAATTAAGGTATAAAATTGATTGAACAAATGTGTTCCAGTCATTATGGCCAAGTTCATAAATTACTGTCTTCTTGGGCAATTAAGGAATGCCTAGGTAGGATTCAGTGTTTTGGTGTGCATGGCAAATCCATGACACTAATGTGCCGTTAAAGAGATGGATGGAAAGTGTGTTTCATTTATCAATGTGTCTGATGGTAGGCTTGCCATTTCATGCAGTGATAAATGGTCATACAAGCTTTAATTCTTGTGATTTGTAGGAGTATTTCTGCTGTTTATTTGGCACTTTTAATCTCGCTTTCGGCCTCATGCCTGCTCTGCGTCCTTCTTTTGAAAGCAACTGGGCTGGCAGCAGGAAGAGTTTTTTCTAATTGTATGATGAAAAGAAGTACATTGATCTTACTGTTTTAGAACTCAAATAAAAATCTTTAGAAAGAATACATCTGACTTCATCTCTAGTTGTAGGGCGGAAACAAACCTGGGACCAGAATTTACTCACTGGCCACTTGCCAGGTCCCCCCTGGCCCCAGAGTATCAGTACCTACCCTTTTTTCCCCAAAACCAGCCCTTCAGCAACTGTGAGCCTGATTGACAGACGTCCTGGAGCAGCAGTGCCCAGTGTCAGCCTCTCCTGATGGGGGAAGCGGTGGCATGTCGGTGGCCTCTTCGCTGTACTGTGCCCACAGCTCTGTGGAGTGTGTCGCCCTGCAGGGAGGATCTCTGGATCCCGCGGGACTAATGAGCCGCTCTTCGCGGCCTCATAGACCACGGCTGGTCTGTAAGCAGCCCTGTAGGAACTGCTGCTGCAGTGAAGCCGTGCGAGTGCAAAGCATGGGAAGGATTTAATCACTGGTGAACTCTTTTTTCAGGCTAAGGAAACATTTTCTTCTATTTGAAATGTGCAAAAAGAGTTTTGGTGGCTGCTTACTTGTTTTCATTATTTTTTCTCACCTAAACTCTAATGGTCCTCTCCTTTCATAGATGTTTTGTGTATTAAAAGACTGGGAGGTACAAAGTAAATCATTTAATCATTTCGTAATTGTTTATTTTACTTTCTTGCTTCCCTTGGCCTGCAGGCATCTCTGCCTCTGAGCCAAATTATTCTCTCAGTTACCCTGGTCTAAATCCAGCATTAACCTCTTCAGCTTCAGTGTGGCTGGAAAGCCTCTGATCTGCTACTGCTTATTAAAATGCCACTTCTTTCTCAAAGTCCAGCAAGTGTAAAACAAACTTAGCAGTTCAGCTAAGATGAGGGCCTCAATGTTTGCAGGTTAAGCACCAGAAAAGAAACTTAAGATTTGTGCTTATTGGGACATATAACTGCTGGTTTGTCAACAACTTTCACCCCATGATCCGGCAGAAATTTAAAACTAAATGGGGCCTTTTTAGCTGGGAGCTTTCTTCTGTCTTCCAGCTCACACCAACGAGACCATCAGGAAGAGCACAAATTTGCTGCATTGACTGTGCTCCCGGGTGTATTTGTGACCCTGATGCACAACTGAAATTGGAGACGGTAGGATCTCTCCAGTCACCCCTTCCTGCCCTCCGCTCCTCCACGTTGCTTCTCAGACTTCACTTCCCGAGTAGTGGATCTCACCATACACCATGTAAAGACACATGGAAAAAATCAGCCGGCTGGGCTGCCTAACGGCCAGTGGGGTTAATGCTAGCGTTTCAATGGCACACAGCTCCTGTGCTCGGTCTTGGGCTGGGTAATAAAATAAACTTACAGGAAATCCAAGCAAGACGATTTCCAAGCATGAAACTCCCACACCTCCTAAAATTGTCTTGTGCACAGTGCACACAGTATGTGTCCTACCAGCCTGGGCTCATGACAACTTTTACATGGAAGGCAGAAGATTGATTTGCTGTACAGTACTAAAAGTCTCAGCTCAGCTTATATCAGTTGAACGCTAAGTTCATTTCTGGTCTTGTTAAGACTTGTGATTCATCACAGAGAATAAAATAAACTAGGTGGCAGGCAATTAGCGTGCATTGTGTGAACCTAATGGTCCCGTTTGTGGTGAGCAATGAGACACAAACCCATAATCAAGGCATAATTTATCTTGGGAAAATTTTATCTTGGGACTGAACGGAGATAGAAACAGGAGTTTTAAGCCAATGAGAGAGTTCCAGCTTTCAAAATGTACCCTGTGCACAGTGCCTGCTCTTGAAGCCCAAAATAATGGTGATTAAAATAATGATGTGGAAAATGTCAGTTTCTGTGCCACATTCCCTCATAATTTATCAGATATTCATTACTGCTTGATTCTATTCCCTACTTTGTGTATTCCATTTGAAAATGAAAGCCTACTTACAATGTTTTAAGGGGCTATGAAAAATATTACAGGACTGTAATATCTCTTGGCATGCAAAATCAGACATCTCAGTACTGGGAGCACAGCTGTGTGGAGTTCAAGGGAAGAGATATAAACCTCTAACTAGCGCTTTAAGTAAAATTCCCTTTAAAATACTGTGCTTCTAAAACCAGCTTGTACTGTAAGCTGTGCAGCATAGGAAAGTGTGTTCCCCGGCTGGAAGCTGGACAGAAAGGGGCAGCTCCCTCCCTTGCCCTCCCCTAAGGCGCCTGTGGTGCACAGCCCCACGCAGTGCCAGCACCTTGTCTTGGTCTGAGCCCCGGCTCGGGGCCGTGCAGGGTGCCCAGGCATCTTGCCTCTGTGTTGCTGAGCACCTGCTCTGCAGCGGTGTTTTCTTCTTGTTGTTTTTGTGCTGTTGTTTTCATGTACACGCACACCCTGGTGTTGTGACAGGCTCTCATGGCAAGCCACCAGCATGAGAATTGTCCCTTCCTCCCCCTCTTCTCCTGCCCTTTGGCTGTAACTTTTGGTTTACATCAGGGCAACGAATAACGTGCCTGCACAAAGCTTAACACCCAGCCAACAATTTTGTTATAATTTTCTCCCAAAAGCAACCTTTGGTCTTCTACACACCACTCTAATAAAATTCCGCACATGTGAACATTTCTCAACATCTTTTGTGCAACCTGGTGTGGAGCAGTGTCACCTGGAGCTTGGAGCACGGGGATTGGAACGTTCTGATCTGTTTTCCCAGAGATGAGATTAACAAGGAGGAAATAATTGGATGTTGGGAATGAATGCTTAATTTTTGAGGATAAAGTAAGCTTTCTTAAGTAAGGAGTTCTTTCTGAAGTAAGGAGTTCTTCAGTAAGAAATAACGAATGTGGTGGAAAGAGCTTCCTTGCAGGCTTTCCTGTGCCCAGGAGGGTGTAGATTTGTTTCACCTGTTGTGGCTTTATTATTTCCAGGTACCTTGAGCTCCAGTAGGTGTGACATGGCCGCACTCAGTGGAGGCTGGCAGAGTAGATAATAAGATCTGGTCAGGAAATTTTCTTTCTCAGCTTATCTCCATACATATTCAGTCAGTCTTGTCAGGAGAGTATGCACTGACAGCTCCTCGAGGCAGTCGATGCTTGGGTCTGATATCTGAGCTGTGCTGTCTGGTTTGATTAGCTGGTGTGCTAGGTGAAATACCTCTGAAATACCAGCGATTCTGCTGTGTTGATTGCAGAGTAGTGGAAGGCTCATTTTGTCTCATATTCTGCAGTGTCATAGTCCGGTAGGAGGAATTCGTATGATGACAGATGGATGTAGGATGGTAGGTTTTTATGCTACTGGCCTTGTACCTTTTTGCTTGCAGTCGTCCTGTAATTTGTCTGCCAACTACAGTGATTTATTTAGAAGGGGTTGGGGATTGGACAGTTTCCAGTACAGGTATCAGTGGTAGTAGGCATCAGGTAATTGTTACGTTTTACGGATTTGTGGGGATTTTGGCATTATATTGGAACCACTAATTCTCATCAAATGAGATGAAATCTAGAAGAAAGATTTCTGAAGCAAATGAGCTACAATTATTTGTTATGCTTTCAGGGAAGCAGGTTCTGACCGTGCCTGTGTGAGGTAAAGATTAGGGACGAGGACAGTTCTGTGTTGGGGAAATCTTCAATATCCACATATTCTGAAAGAGGCGATCCTGTCTGTGTGTGCATGGGCCATGCTTGAAAGAATCCCATGATCTCTGTATAGGGAACAGATCAACTCTTAGTCATCTACACTGTTTGGAGATGAAGGCCAAAGAAAACCTGAAGGACTTATGAGGGATTTCAGTACCAGGCTGGCCAAAACATCTGTATTTATCTCCAAGGAATGACGTCAGGTGTCGGCTTGCCAAAAGAAGCCAAGGGGTTCTGTTCTTCACTTCAAATGGTGTCCCTCAAATCTTTTTGTGTTTGGTATTGATCGCTTTTGATTTGAGATCGTGGGAACAGGACCTCATGGGACAAATGAGGTGGACACTTCCTCCAAAAGCAGTCCCTCCAGTACTGCAGTCCACCATGTTGCCTTCTTGAGAATTGGTGGAAGTGATTTGTTAACGGTCAGCCTCATAAACACATGCTAGATTTAGTGCTGGGATAGTAAAATCTTTCAGTTGGCCTAAGAAGGCCAGTTACTACATTTTCATGCTATCTGTTTTGAGGTGCTTATTTTCAGTAGTGTACGAGTGTTAATGGCAACAGCTTGTAAGTTTGTGTCATCCCATGGGTTATAGGTGAACCATTAAAATTCATATAAAGAGCACTGAAATATGAAAGCTGCTAGGAAAAAGAAAGGTCCATTAAATATTTACACTAGGTTGTGAATCAGCTGCTTTACTGTTAGTTAGTGAATAAATAAAAAACAATGTCACTATTATGACAGTAAGAAAAGAGTTTACCAGAAATAACTTCCCACATGAGGCAGGAAACGAGTGTAAGGGGACAGCGTCTCATGGATAGATTGTAGTAAAGGACCTGATGTGACTTGTCCTGAAGTCAGCAAAAGCCTCTTAGCAGTAACTGGGTAGGTCTCTCCTGCAGGGTCCAACTCTCAAATGTATAATATATTTTCATGACCCAGGAGGTGATGGGTTGGATGTTTTTCTATGCAAAGCCTGTGTTCAGTCACTAGGCTTGGTCCTTTATTAACTGCTTCCATGTGGAGGAAAAGGAGAACTGCTATAGCCTGTTATGTTACTCTTAATATAAAGAAAACCCTTGTATCGATCAACAGTGGAAAACTGGACCAAAAAAACAAGCCTTGCATTCAAGGTTCTCTCACAACTTTTGTACACGTTACGTTCTTAGGTCATGTTGCCATCGGCCTTTATATGTATGCATAATTTATGTCATTACAGAAATATGATTTTTGTGTCTTGAGAGCCCTTATTTGACATTAGATGCTTACAGAGATGATGTTAGCAGCAATGTGGTCTTCAATTTCAGATCGGCACCGAATGGGACGCCAAGGAAAGGATTTTCCGGAATTTTGGAGGACTCCTTGGGCCGACAGATGAGCCAGTTGGCATGCAGAAGTGGGGAAAAGGCCCCAATGTCACCGTTACTGTCATTTGGGTGGATCCTGTTAATGTAATTGCAGCAACGTACGATATCCTTATTGAATCCAGTGCCGAATTTACTCACTACAAACCACCTTTGAATTTGCCCCTGCGACCCGGTGTCTGGACAATAAAAATTCTGCACCACTGGGTACAGGTAGCTGAAACCAAATTCCTTGTTACTCCTCTCACCTTCTCTAATCGTCAGCCTATCAAACAAGGTAAGTTTTATTATTTGGTACAAGAATAATACAGTTATTGTGTCTGTATTCACTGTAAATGCTGCTGTTAAAAATGAAGTAGCACTGTATTGGAAAAGGAGAAAGAAAGGAATTTTATAGACACTAAATCAGAAGAAATAGTTGCACTAAGACAAGCAGAAGTGTCTGTATCCAGTCTGTACAACACAGCCACTTTGAACAAAAGGCTATTTATATCTTTAAAATATGCACAGTTCAGAATCCGGAGAACTTCAGACTCTCAATAATCTAACAGCTATCGTAAAAGCCATCATTTAGAAACAGAAGGAAAAATGGACCTTTCTCTGCTGCTTTTCATTCACATTTGCTCCTAAAGAGTTACAGATGTTTAAAATGTTATCTTGACAAAGTCTGTGTGTTTAACGAGAAAAGCGTTAATACACAAAATGCTGAATTAGACAAAATTACCCTCGGCCAGAGCTCACCTGACACATTGTCAGGTCCAGGCACTCACTCTTGCCTGATACCTTGCCAAAACCTTCTCAGGACATGCCAAGCAGTTATGTTACAGAAATACCTACGGGTACGGTGATCCTGGTAAGTACACTATCAGACCCACACTGACATTTTCTAGAAAGAAACCATTTTCTTCCCTGCCACAGCAGCCCTGAACCATCCAAATACAGAGGTCCATCTCGGGCTGCCAGTGTGTACAGGCTCCCAGCAGCAGTTTGCACTGGCACAGGCATTGTTCGAGTGCTCGGGTCTTCAGCCAGTGCTGAGGACACCGGCCAGGGAGGAGAGAGAACGTTTTGTAGCCCTACCTGTTTTCTTATTCAGTAAGATCAAAACAAGTTTGTTGCTATGAATATCTTTACCATTCTTCTTAACGTGTTCAAGTACTTCCATCTGCCCAGTATTAATATTCATAACTTTAGACATCTTAAAGTTGCTAGATACATAAATGATCCTATTAAGTTTTCAGAAGTTCTTCTTCCTGACAAGGCAGCAAATAAACTAAGTCAGGCATTTACCTTCCAGCATAACATGCTGCTTCTGTAATGCAAACACCACCAGACAACTGCTGAGAGCTAATGCAGCCCTTATCTTGCTCAACAGGAGCTTGATTCTACACATTTCTCAGCAGAAGAGGTAACTTACTGATTTCTTCTTCCAACATTTGGTGGCATCGTTTCTTAAGCATAAACTAAACCACCAACAACCTGCTGCTGTTATTAGCTAATAGGCAATGATAAATTGTGAAGAAACGCTGTGCGTATAAGCAATAAATTTTTAAAGTTTGAGGCAGCCTACTTCTAAATGCAGCTGTTACTGACTCGTGTCCTGGAAATTAATGAAATCCATGTTCATTGCCAATTTAACAGTTAAGGCATAAATTGGATGGAAAACGTGGCATGTAGCTAGCAACCTTGCTGCTTTTCCCTATAAAGTGAAAGCACTCTGGACAGTTAAATGTGTCTCAGACTTCAACCACGAGCCCACGCTTTGTGGTGTAAAGGCAACGCTCCCTTTGGTCCAAACTCTGAATCTGGAGTAATTCCCCTGAAATTATGGAGTTACTCCATATTGCCCATTGATACACTGGGAGAAGATCTGGCTCGTATTTTTTTGTTAGAGAGCCCTGTTCATTCATATGGTAACTAGAATCTACTATAGGAATGAAATATAAAGCTTGGGAACAATATTATCTAGGAAAAAAGCCTCAGGAGGGATTTGCTACTGATGATGTGATGTATAATCTCCAGATGTCTGAAGCATGAAGGTAAAGAAGAAAATTAATTACAGGGGCAGATAGTGACACTCCACTGTAGTTAGAATTGTATTTACAATGCAAATTTCTGTTGTTTAGGATTTTTAAGGCTTTCTGTCTCAATGACACTATTGTGCTCTGTGCAGGCAATTGTCATTTAGCTTTGATTTCCAGCTTCTGTCAGTTTGTCACCACTTTATTATTTAAATATATTTTTCCCTGCCAAATAAAGGCATTGTAAGAGTATGACAGAAGAATTAGTACTTCTGAAAGAACCATTTCTGTTATTGTTGTAAACAATGCAAAAGCTGCCAAAAATCTTCTAAAATGAAAGAATAGTATTATTGTCTTAACACTGAAAATAAAACGTACATCAGACTTAGCCAGGAGTTGTCAAGAGATGAGGGGAATATGTTTTATTGGGGATTTCTTAAAATTTTATTCTTCCAACCATCCTCCCTCGCCCCCAGCTTCCCCCCTCCCCCCCAAAAAAAACAGAAAAAAAAAAAGCTTTAGCTTTTTTCAGAAAGATTACCCTGGAAAGTAATTTGCTACTCCAGAAGCTTTTTGAATGACTGATGTATTTCATACCACTTTGCATGTCATTTGCTTGATAATGATTTGGCCCCCTCTGTCTTACATACTCCAGATGTAGAAACTGGAGTCCACGTAGTTAGATACCTAAAAATCTGTCTGTGGTCTTGTGTGTAATTTGTCTTTGTCCTTCTAAAAAGCATTTGCACAAATCTGGCAGCAGCACAGCAGCTGCGAAAATCTTGTATCTTGAGAGCATGAACACGACAACAGTCACTGTATTTCCTGAATCATTACTTACCTACACATCGCTTCAGCACAGAGCACAACAAGGCAAAGTTGCTTTTGGTTTCCCGGCATCACGAAGGGAGCCACTTGCTCCTCTTTTGAATAATCAAAGCGAAACCTGTTCATTCCTCTATCATGACTCTCAAAAATCGTGATTAGAATTAAAAAAAAAATAAACAAAAAAATAATCAATTAATCATGGGACAGATACCAGCAAAGATGTTTTACTTGGTAGTTTATAAAACCAGCACATGCAGCTAGTTTCTTCATTGTGCATTCCCATTTATTTATTAATTTTGGCCTACAGTCTGTGCATGCAAGTAAAACGATAAAGGGAAATAAAGAGCAGGTGTTGTCTTTGATGTTGTGTCCAGATGCGCATAACTGAGACAATGTAAATTGTTTTAAAAACAGGGGTTCATTGACCTTTTCAAGACCTGGATCGATGAGAGTTAGAGATCAATTCTTACATGGAATTACTGAGTATGCTGGGAGGTTAGGGGTGTTTCCACTGTAAATGAGGCTCCCAAAGCTATTTCAGTGGAAAGTCTAGAATCTGATATTATTTATTCTTTCTTGCTCCTCTTCCACTGCCAGTCATCCAAATCTGTGTCTATTTTCTCTAGTGTGAGTTGTGTCACTGATCAGCTCTGCCTTCAGCAGATCCTCTGGCTCGAGAGTGCTTTAAAGTGTTTGCCTGGTTGGAGAAAGAAAAAAAAGAAAAGAAAATTAAAATTAAGTGAATTTATGAGATAAATTATTTGGAGAAATCATGTTCACTTGCTCCACCAGTGTCTCCTTCCCCCTACGTCCTACACAGCCAGATTCTCTTTTATACTTCTTCTAAATGGCGATTTTGAGTTTCTCACCATATGGCTGAGTGTGTTAAAGCCAAGTATTCCGTGCTTACTGTAAGGACACGGGAGAGCTGCCAAGGACCAGCAGGACACCCCAGGATTAAATTGTGCCAAGACAGTGAGGGAATGTAACATGCGGAGGAGACAAAACAGGGAGAAGATCAGTAGAAGATGACTAGCAGTGATAACAGACAGGAATGGGGGTTTCTTGCTGTCTGCTTTAGGCAGCCTGAATTTAAGTGCAGTTCGGAGACTCGAGACCAGATGTCCAGGTCCCCTGCGTAGGGACTGGAGAGGCAGAGCCAAAACCCAGGTATAATTCAGAGCATTTAGCTAGCAGTTGGCAGACTATAATGCATATTACCAAGTAGATTTCAGTTCCTAAGAAAACAGCAAAGTCAGTCGAGGGTGGCTCTGCATCCCCATCATCCCACTTTCCCACCCTTCTGTGCTCTACAAAGTCCGTGTGAAGCTGTCATGCCAAGTGTGATCACACGTGTCTCCCAGGGGCACTGAGAGGGGCAGAGAATAAGCCAAAGCAATTTCATTTTTAAATTTGAGTTTATATTCATGGCAGTTTCCACAGTGATCTCCCAGCTGGAGTGACAATAATGAGTTGTCATGCATGCAATGTATAGTACCTGTTTCATTAAAGCTAAATGGGTTACTGTGAGCCAGTGGGCAGATTCACTTCTGGGGCAGAAAAAGCCCCAAACCTCAAGCTGATACCAAACACTGGGTTGAAAATAAATAAATTAATAAATAAAACCCTTCTTCCATCAATCATGGAGGGCAGCGAAGAAGAGCATCCTCCTTCTTCGCCTTAAGAAAGACCTTTCATGATTGGTACCTCGCTTGATCGCGTGCTCTGGACATGGGGCTTCTGATCTCTGCTGCTCCGCAACGGGGCAAGGAGCCTTAAACGCCAGCTCCTGGTCCCCGCACCCTCTAACTGCAGCCGCCTCTTTCAAAGGCTTGACAGCATCAGCAGACATACTGCGATGCACACATGCATTTCAAAGGCCTTTTAACCTAATCCATATTTATAGATCATCTTAATTAAGTATGTACTGGGAAACCTTTGTTTTGCCGTTCGTTGTTTGCAGTGGCTCAATCAATTCTAATTGCATCTATACGAATTATAAAGTGGGTGGCAACTTGTGTCAGAACTGCTGTGATTTTTTTAAATTAACCAGAGGTAACGTGACATGTTCTTGATAAACGCAGTAACGGCAGCAGGCAAGCGCATGGCTGCAGAAAAGTAGACGTGCCCTGGAATCGTCATTCCGAGAAAAACCCTGAAGACAGGGATTTGCTTTGAAATTTAGTTCAGATCCAGTTGACAAGGAGTCGATTAGCTTCACAATGAGCAAATGCAGCACTGTCTTGTTTGCTGCAAGAGAAAACAAACAAAATGTCAATAAAAAATTACCTCTTTGCCAGAGGGTTTCAACACAATTCAAGTAAAGAAATAAAGCTGTACATTCTGTGTTGCTTTAAAAAAACCCACAGGTCTAGCGCCTTAATGTGTACCGAAGTAACCACATTTTTCATTCCGAAGCCCACTCTCTGTCTAAACTCATTTGCTTTTTCTGCAAGATGAAGAACAAACCCACACAAAAATGCTGAAATCCCAGCCTGTGTGGCTGACTACAGGCTGTGTATTTAGCCCAAAGAAGCTATACTGAGAGAAGTCAGTTGGGAAATGAAATGCTCTTCCAGACTGAAGAGCAAACAAAAATGGGGGACAAAAATAACTTATTTTTAAAAAACTATAATTTAGAGTCAATGGAGTATATTTTGCATTGATACATGTCCTCCTGAAGTCAAAGGGCTATTTGGATGTGTTTGCTGGCAGAAAAATCTGACTTAATGTCTGCAATTCAGCTAACTTTGAATTGGTTGCTCTAAACTGTACAGATTTAAATGTCTAAACACACATCTCACAGACAACCTTTACATTCTTCGTTACTTTTTCGTGAGCAAGGACTGAAGTGTCTGTGCTTTAAAAACATGCCCTGTAGCTCCAGCCTCCTTTTATATAGTATTTCAGGGCACTGTCCCTCTCCTGTCCCAGCCTAGTGAGTTACAGAGTCATGATTAGATCTTCTCTTTTTTTTTTTTTTTCCTTTAATGCAAAGAGGATTAATGCCCACGTCTCCCATAGCTTGGTGAGCAGCATCCTCCCTACCTTGTTCTGTGAACTTTTTAACAAAGACGTGGAGGCTCCAGGAGAGGGTTCTGGGTTGAGTCGTTAGCGTTTCCTATCAATTAGTACACAGCTCTGCACTCAGGCTGCTCTTACCCAGCCCTTTCCTTACAGGACGTGCAGACCCCTAACCTGGGCTGTTGGTTCTGCTGTGGGGCCAAGCAGTCCCCTACCTGTACCGCGTCAGGGTTTCATCAGGTGTCTCACAGCAGAGAAGCGCGTTCGTTGTGTGCAGCGGTAGCTCTTAACACACTGAAAAGCATAGTTTTTTGTGTCAGTACTGTCCTCGGCAGCCTTTTCTTTTCCTATTTGCTGGCAATATTTGCATGTTGCTTTTCAAAAAAGCGTATCTTTGGTCCCACTGAACATGTTCTGGAGCAGAGCACAGCAGTCACGTGGTGGTGCAGACCGAAACAGCATATCCGACACAATTACAGCAATAGCTGAGTGGAGAAATTTGAATTTGTTGAACATGCTGAGGTTATCACCTGTATTTTAGTAAAAGCAGCCCGCTGATATTAAACAAGGGTCAGAGAAAAAGATGATCTCCTGTTGCATTGCCAGCACTGGGTCCTACAGTTTCTGTAGGTTTCATTCCTTCCAGTCCTGGTAATCCACCAGGTCCTGGAGCCTGGGACAAGTGCGAGGCCGAGCCGGAGAGAGGAGCGAGTTCCATTTCTTCCTGTTATTTGTCTGAAAAAAGGTCTCTCTTGTTCCATGCACTAAACACATGCACAACAGGCTTTAATTCAAAGAGCTCTCTGAATTGCTTGTCTCAATCAGATGATCCTGCTAGTAATGCCAACTCTTATTTGTTTTGGGATTTTTACTTAGAATGTTCCTATTTAATTAATATGTTGACAAACGGTCTTCCATATTTAATTGCTTCCAAAGAAGGAAATTTAATCATGTGTACTTGTTCTGTTTCTTAAACTGCAGTGCTCTGGCAGAGCACACTTCTGACACATGTGCATGGAATAAACTCATTTTGACTGGAGGTTGTTGTGGATATCTACCCTTTAAAATAAAAAGAGGAGTTTAGATGAATGCAGGAACAGTTAAGTGATGTATAATGGTGATGGGGTTGTGCTGAACTGAATTGATTGGGGATTTGAAGTAATGGACTTGCACAGTATTTGACATTAAAGACTTTGTAATAGCAAAGCTCCAAGTAAATGTCCCGTTTCCCTCTAAATAAATGTACTGATTTATTGCCAGGCCTGAGATACTACTGTCCTCTGCATGGAAGAAAGGACTCAGTGTCAGGCCGCAGTGCAAGCAGCAAGGACATGTGGAAGGAATTGTAGCCATGAATATGTAATTCCTGGCCTTTAAACGCTATCTGAGCATGGTGGCTTTCCTAGCCTGGAGCGCCCTGAATGGGCCCATTTTGTGTTCTAGACAGTGTGTACATTGGCAGAGCTCAACAGCTCCTCTGTGCTGCCGGAGCGAGGATGCTGGGGAAGTCAGCTGAGAAAAGAAAGAAATGGTTGAAAATTTACTCCCAAGAGGCACGCAGTGGGCATTTTGGAGGGTCCCATTCTGATTGTATGAGCAGCACCTTGGTCCACTCTCAGACCTTAAGAAATCAGCCGGCCTTAGATGAGGGCGGTTTGACCCTCAGTGTCCAATTCAAGGTCTTTGAAGGCATTATCACAGCCTGACAATGATTTTTACTGCAATATTACACATTTGGGGCAACGTACTGCATTTTGCTGAGGTAGAAGAGTTACTGTAAGGAAAGCAACCACAACGCAAAGAAAAGTGTCATTAGGAAATGGTTGTGATCCATTATTCGGCACAAAAGCTTGAAATATAATTGTCATTAGAGACTACTTTCCCAGCAAGACTGGAGCGCTTCCAGGAATGATGCTGGGGCTACACATAGTTTGTTACGGGTCCGGTCTGTCCAAGTACGTGGCGTTGTCCTTCCAGTGCCAGGAATGGCACCACCCGGTTTTTGGAGGCAGATTGAGCTAACAAATGTTGAGTCTTTTCCACAGCAGGGCAAGGTTCATCAGTTTAGAAAAAAAAAAACCAGGCTGAGATCTTGGCTCTTCCTCCTAGACAAATCAATGATAGCAGTTGATGGTCTGATGGGGGCTGCAGCCTTCTCACACCAGTGTCCTTGAACTGTTTCCCAGTTTCAAAGCACAGCCTTCCCTGGGTGTCCACAGGGGCAACTTCAGTTGCATGGGGCTCATCTCCCAGGCTGCTTCTGTGGTGAAAGAGGCAAAATTAGCTTCTCCTGCATGCAAATGGGTTTCTCCCAAGAAGGAGCTGCACATTGATCAGGCTCCAGGTACAGACAGCAGCTCATAGCTGGGATGCCCTTGAGGTTGGGCCTGCCTTTTTGTTGTGCGGTGTCGAACAGCTGGATGTCCTACAGCTCTGGGGACACCGGTCGTATGTGATGATAATAAGGATGACGCTGCTTTCAGCCTCGGTGTTTGCCTGCTCTCGCAGGGCTTGCAGGGTTGGCGTCACGATGAGTGGAGCTCATCGTGGTGAGCACGAGGAGCTGAAGAGCTGAGCACAGCCAGTCGTCCTTGGGATGCTGTGTGTCCTCAGTGCTGGGGAAATAGACTGTAGCACACCATTAACTTCTGCCTTTTTGTTTGCTGTACTCTTAGATCCTGAAGGTTGGGTTTGTGGCTAATGCACTAATTTTGGGGTTTATTTCTGCATTTCCAGAGGAAGCCATGAAGTATCACAGCGGGCCTCCAAAGAACGCGTACATGGAGCAGAGCTTCCAGGGCTTGAACCCCGTCCTGAATATCCCCATCAGCGCTGCCCGCGTGGACCAGGCCAAGAGGAACGCGGGGCTCGTGGGCACCCAGCTGGAAGCCTGGGTGGACTCTCTGGTTGGCAGCGTCTGGTCAGCTGTGGACATCTGCAGCACCGGCCCCACCGCCTGCCCGGTCATGCAGGGCTGCGCTCAGACAGCCTGGAGCTCCCTCAGCCCGGACCCCAAATCCGAGCTGGGCCCCGTCAAACCCGACGGTCGCTTGAGGTAGCATCCGGTACGCACTCCTCCGGCATAGGTTTTTAAAAGGGAATTTAACCTTGCTCATGCGTGAATCTCGCAACAGATTTCAGAAACCTAAGGGAACATTATACTTTTTTGTTACTTATTGCAATATAATTAATTTAAAAAAAAAAAAAAAAAAGAAAAAAAACTCCTGCAAAGGCCTTTGGGGCGGCCCTCTCCA
>VYZM01005468.1:328570-530260 GCA_013398915.1 Dromas ardeola
AGAAAAAAAAGCTCTGACAAGGCCTTTGGCGCTGCCCTCTCCATCAGCGCTGTCAGGAGCAACTTCGGTCGCCCCACATCCTCTGCTGCCCCGTACGTCCCGGCCGTACCACACACCCTCGGTGGGTTTCGAAACAGTAGCAGCAAGCCATGGAGAGGGCAGTGAAGGAGCAGCTGCCAAAAGTGTTTTTTAAAAATAAATTTGTCTGTACCTCTGCTGTTTCATAGGCTTTCATTATTTTGCTACCATGAATAAATCACAGCAAAATTCCCTTTACTTACCCTTCCCGGGGAGATGGGTTACTGCAGGCTGGAGCCTGGATGGCCGCATTACCTCGCAGAACGTGAAATAATTATGGTACACCCTCACTCGCTTTTTTTTTTAATAACACAAACTAATTCTGGACTCAGCTGCTGTCTGTTGTTATCCTAGTTAGAGAAAATGAGCGAAAGCAGAAACTTTCAGATTATTTTCAGAGATTTCTTAGACTAATTTCATTATAAACTCTAAATGGAAGCAGCGTTTTGCTGCATTACTCTTTTGTGCCTCATGCAGTCAGTTTCAGGGTCTGGATACTAAGAGTAGTAGTTTAAAGAACAAAGAAGCATTTTGGATTTCAGCCCTTTCAAATCTGCAGGTTTTTTTCCAAGCCCACCAGCACCTAAGCATTTTCGCAGATTTCCAGTACAGCCAGTGTGTATGGTGGGGGTGGGTTGTGATTTGTCTGCTCACACGCTTTGCTGATTTCGCTCCTGAGCCGAGCTGAGCGTTGTCTCAGGCAGAGGAGTTGCGCAGAACCAGTAAAATGGTAGAATCGGGACCTAAATCTGCAGCACCTTTCTTCCCTAATTTGAGTAGTGGCTAGTAGGTCTTAACACTAAGTCCCTCCTTTGATCTCAGCTATGCCAGCTCTTGGTGAAGAAGGGTCCTTCTAGGCTTCTGCAGGGCATCTGGAAGGCTGTGCAGGACGTGGGTTCCTGACCGAAGCCACGAGCTGACGGTGAAGGAGAGCAGCGCCATGTTTCTCAGTGCTTTTACTTTATTCTGTCAATAAACTCTACCCTTCCCTGTCTTCAGAATTTCTAGCAGGCTGCAACCTGTTTTAAATAGGCATCTTTTGCAACATTTTTAAACTGCATTTTCCACAGTAGGAAAATATTAATTTACATTCCAATAACTTTTTAAAATACAGGTTTTTATATGCAAAGTCAAGTCATCTCCAACCAATGCATTTTACGTTAGCATAAAACATGCACTTTGTTGTTGTTGCTGTGGTAACCTCATGTTCACAACGTAACCCAAAATGGCTATTAAAAGCTATTGGGTTAATTAGGAAAAAAAAATCCTGTTGATGTACTAAAGGAAGGTATCTGTTTACCCTTCTGTATGTATGGCTAACTTTCTGCTGCTGAGAGTTAAGCATCCGCATCAGGAGGGAAATAGACCCTTAAATCATTCCGTAATCACATCTCACAGAAAGGTTGAATTCCCTTTTAAACAACAGTTGCAAGATGATGGTAACACGCAGATCCCAGTGGCTTGTAGTATCGCTCTCGGTAGTACTGGTTTAAAGCTACTTGCAGTTTGCTTTGGACTTGAAATTGCGGTGTCAGCTGTGCTGGCATTAAGGCAGAGCATTGAAATGTTTATCTATCTGGCACAAAAATGGACGCGTAGAAGGAACAATTTAGGTATTTATTATTTATGTTTTAGTCAATGACTAATTAGTAGGTGCTGCTTTTGCAGCTTGAAGATTATGTTATCTTACTAACTGAAGATGCCTTTGTTAAGAAAAGGCCTTCCTCTCCTCACCTCCCTTTCTTGTTTTGTCTTGATTTTGACAGTCACGAGAGCCGTAGTTTTAGGAAAGCTTGTAGCAATGAGAGCTGGTTGAAATATTTCAGTCAAGACAACGTTCCAGCTTTTCAACCGGCTCTAGAGGCAAGTGTGTTTAAAACCAGGGTTGCCAACAGGTTTATGTAATAGGCACACAGTGTTATTACTTATTCAGTAGGGTATTTTTTAACAGTGCTTGTTTTTAATCTAACATTCCTTCGTGAAGTTCAAATTTTCTGGGGACCTCTGATCCTCACTGTGAAATCCAGGGCTTTAGTCACACTGATGCAATGGCAAATGCATGGTTCAAGCCCTGCAGATTTAATGAAGAACATCGTATTTAGGGCACACAATAAAATTCATGAACAATCCTAGTCAGTGATTGTTCTCAATTAGACTACCAGGGTGGTCACAAAATCCTCAGTCTGTCTTGTACATAAGCATGTGTGTAAGGGTGCACCCACACATGCAGATAACTTGGTTTTTAAATTTGATACTTTTTTAATTCTTAAGCGGGAATGTTTTTAAGTGCTTTGTTGGTAAGTTTTCATTATTAACTAGACCAAGCAGAAGGTGGCAACAATCCCATCTTCTGTGGTTAGAAGAAAATCTGCCACTTTTATCATTTAAAATATAAGGTGCAAATTATTTTGTTTTAGTATAAAAAAGGGAAGGAAAACAAATGGTTGCTGATATATCTATTTACATTATATGCTAGGTTTAAAGTATCTCAAAACAAAATTTACGTTAGTTTATTTTCTGAAAGACAAAAAACCATCTACACAAAGAAGTTTTGTAGCAAGCTGGCAATGCCAGTGCTGCGGTTAAAACATATGATGCAAAACTCAAGAGGCTGGTCCTGCAGTCCTTTCTCAGGCAAAACTTCCACGGAGTGCTCGTGCTGAGTAAGGACTTCGGAGTCAAGTCCAGCGTAAATAAAAGGTGTGACAGTGTGCTGTGACTAAGTACTGTCTGTGGCTGAAGTCATCAAAGGATGAGCTGCCACGTTTGGAACATCTTCTGGGGGCAGTGTCAAGTTTTGGACCTAAACGACAACCTCTACTATAGCTATGAACATGCAGACACAGATATGTAAGTTATATATGGGACACTGTGTCTGAGTTACAAAGAAGTGCTGTAGTTGTGCAGAAAAACCATGGAAAGCAAGGCTCTGCGTCAGGGGTCAGGTGCTGTGGTAGCGCTGCTAAGGCCGACATCCTGCTTAGGGGCTTCTGGTTCTGAAATGGCAGCACCCGGAGCCTTGTGATCAATGGTCTATATTGTTAGAAGAGAATAACTTCACAGATCTTACATTTGGTGAAAAGGAGAATTCAGAGCAGGGACGCACGGTTCGTGTACAACAAGACAGTTATGCATCTTCCCTTGAATGTGCAAGTGTTATTTCCCAGTTACACTGGCGAGTCCCTGTTGAACGGGACTCCAACTGAAAGCCAGTTCTGATCAAAACCCCTTTCTGTGGGAGAGGGGTGTGTTTCCCTGTGCACATGCTTGTCCTGTGTGCGGTGCTTTGCTCGTTTAAATTCCCTGCCCATTCTGCACGATAGCCAGGTAACACTTGTGGGATCGAGCAGTATTACACAGAACGGGAATGTGGCAAAATGCAGAAAATCTATGTATGTGATTTAATGAATTATGTCCAACGTCAGTGTTAGCATTATGCAAACCTGTTTGTATGGTAACGTTAAACCTTGAGGCTAATAGAAACAGCTCAAATTACAGCTTATTTTCAGATTTGTCTGATTCTTTCTTTGATGGCATTTGGACATTAAGTAGTAATTTTTATATTTTCATTTTCTGTTGCTCAAGGGTTTTTTTTGGAATTGAAATTATGTCTTCATTTTTTGTGCTCTCGGCAAGCAGGGAATTTTAACAGTTCCTTCATGATAGCAAGTGTTATACAGGGAAGTCCACCTGTACCTCAGTTGTTAAGTCTTCGTTACTGCTAAGCCTAGAGATACAGGAATGTGCATTCGTGTGTTACAAATTGACTTTCCTGGGTATTGGCTTCAGTGCGCGATGCATGTACAGTTGTTTAACGGCGTATTAACAGTGATCCTGCAGCACCTTCAAAAGGACCAACTAATGTGTATTCACCTTCTGTCCATCTCCTACAGCACTAATTGCCATACTAATGAAGTCTCCATTACTCTTAGCTAGTATTACAGTGAACAGAGTCGTGAAGTCAGTGAATCAGAACTGGGATATTCTAAACCTGGCCGAAGGGGGAGATGAAGGGTAAAGAACATTCTGAAACTTTGCAAAAGTTTGACACAATTGCGCTGCAACGAAACTTCGAACAAACTGGGCACCTTCTGCACAGCAAGGCTGGGAAATGCTGATACCGTGAGATCTCAGCTTTGATTTCCCAGATTAAAAAAAAAAAAAGAAAAACAAGATCCAGATTTTTATTGTGGCCAGGCAATCAGGACCAACTTTCTGTTGATTTCTCCAGTTCTCTTTCATCACAGCTGTCAGAGAACCGCCAGCTTGCCGCCGGCTGTCACACCTTCCTTGTTGTCTGCCCAGATCCCAAAGCTTCAGGAGCTGGCCACATGAAACCTTGGCCGACTCCACAGCTTTCCGTTGAGCAGGAAGTTTTGTACTTGTGTGAGCCAAATCCCTTAGGCTTCTTCAAAAACCATAGCTGCAGATCAAAAAAGTTTGCTTGTCAGAGCAGCCTTTAGTCAGCTCAGTACTAACACATGTGAAGGAGTTGTTAAAAGTGATAGCAATTATCTTTTCCTGATTTTCAGGCGTGGGTATTTGACATATATAATGGTAGTTTTGATTATTTCAGTAACGGAGTAAGAAAGACCATTGTGGTAGAAAGTGGCTAGTGGCGTTTCCCACTGTCCCTTGCTTCAGGCTGGTTGTGAAAAGATAATGGTCCATATGTGCTTTTATTTCAGTCACTCAAGGCCTCCAAGATGGTCTTAAGGATTCGTAGGACATTACATTAAACCCATATTGGTGAGCAATTGAAAAACATCATGTAAAAAAAGTCTTTCCAGACCAAACCTTCAGGATTCTGCCACGACAGCTCCAGGGCTGATGCCCGCAGAGGGGCAGGGGCGATGTAGCGTTGGAGGGGACAGGACGGTGCCCTTTGAGGGGCCTGGCAGGCGTTACCGAGAGCAGGGATACCGGCAGAGCCCCTGCTGAGGGCAGGCACCGCTGCAACCCGGCACACAGGAGCCAAAAAAAAGTGAATTAGGGTTAAAGGCAGCGAGGAAGAGTTTGTAAGGAAATACCTTTTTTTCCTGTAGACTCTTCAAGAGCGAGCAAATGCTCTGATTTGTAACTCCCTTAGAAGGTGTAGAGTAGAAGAGACCGTCCTTTGAAAACCTTCACTACCACCGTCTCAGTAAGGGAAAGAATAATCAGGCTGAGAGCATTTAAAATTGAGGCAACAAGATCTTTCAGCCCACGTGAAGCACGGCAGCATTACGCTGTCTCCTGCTAAGTGTGGCGTTGGCAGCGATTAACTCTCATGATGTGATACTGCAGGTACCGTGTTGATTTTGTTCCTTTATACTAACAGTAGCATGTAGATCACTCTCTGCTCTTTGCTTCTGCCTTGGTTACCTTCTTTTGCTCATGGGTGCTATCACAGCTGCTACCTCACTGTGTCTGCAAACATGTTTACCTGATAACGACAAAAAAAGGTACCAGAAATCTCCTTGAACTGAATGTACAATCTATGCAAATTCTCTTTCTTCTTCGTTAAAACCTAGGGGTATTACTTGTAACCTTGCCAAATAAACAGCAAGATACTGTACAGGTGCCTCTGATAACAGAGTGACAATTCCAGGCGCAGTTCATTGCGCTGCATTTGTATATTGTAATGACTTGACTTGTCTTTGGTTCTGTTGTAATGAACACCCTCGACTGAGAAGATGGCAATCTTTTGCTCGGGGAGCACCTTCAGTTTGCTGGGAATATTCTGGAGGAGGATGTCTATGGCATTCCATTTTATTTTCCTGCTTGCATCCAAAAGAAGGCACAGACCTGCTGGCCAAAATTAGGATGTTGTTTCAGATTTTCCTTGGGTGAATCCTTTCGGCTTTGGACCGCTCGGTGTCTCTTCCCATTGTGGCATCCAGTGTGTTGCCCCTTAAAGAAAGCCTTACTTTCATCCTTTCTAAATGTGGCCTTAAACTGTGTTAGGAAGTTAGGTGTTGTCTGTGTCTCGCTCACTTTTTCTGTTTGTTGTGGAAGGAATAAAAGGCACCTTGAGATTCTATTACAGCTCAGCTGTGTTGCTGTCAGCTTACACTTCACAAATACAATAGAAATTGCTTACAAATGCAGTCTTTAAGGGAAGAAAATGACCTTCCCTTTGGGCAAAAGGAAGGCTCAGACGTTCGTAGAAACCTTCGGAAATTATGAGCTCTGTCTTTTGGAACTCACTAGATAAGAAACGTTGATTTAATTACCTTCAAAGTACAAACTTAATAACTTTTAATTTATCTTCAGACGTTAACAGGACAGACTGCTCTCAGATGCACAAGAAAAATTCTGGAGTAATTTCACTCATTTTGACACGACGTAGTAGCATTCTTTCAGATTTGTACTGGCAGCTGGGAGAAGATGTATCCTCTTAATGGTATGGTCTTAAAATCTGAAGAACTTCACCACTTAGGGCCAGATTTTGAGTGATGGTTGGGAATCTAACAGTGCACTTACTTAGAAGACAGAGGAGTCTGGCTGTATCATCAAAGAAGTCATAAATGCATTTCTAAAAAATCTGGATTTGGGCGCTTCATCCAAAGGTTGTCAAAATCAGCAGAAATGGAGAACTTCTGCTATCCATTGGGTTTCTTTAATGCTTTTCTCCATGGAGAACTGTTGTGTCTCGGTAGCACCAATATTCCCGGCAGGCTGCAGTGCTTTTAGGAACCCCAAATCCTGGCCTGTTTTGGTATTCAGATGTGGATACAGCCCTAAAGCAACAGAAGAGGGTTTACATAGAAAACAAGATTTGTGAAACAAAACGAATTAATTTGAGTTAATGAAATGGTTTTTCTGACTTCGTCGTTTTGGTTTTGGTTTGGGTTGATTGGATTTTTGGATTGCCTAACATAGTCCATAATAAGTTATTCCTGTCTGTCATTTTCAAAGACTGGTGGTAATATAGTTTTAAGAAATAACTATTTTGTTATAGATCATAATATGCATAAAACTGTACAGAAATATTTTGTAAGCTATTGAATAAGAAAAAAGAAAACCATGTATATACAGCAAAGTTTAAAAAAAATTGGAAATTCAAATGGAACACACTGAAAGATGTAGATATTTTGCTATTTATTTAAAGGAGTATTTTATGAGATATTGAAATGTCTTAAATTGACTGGTAATCAAAGTTCAAAGTCAGAATGCTTTTCTTGTAGTAGAATGTGATTTTCAGCAATTATTGCACTACCCGGTTTTGCACCCTTTTGTCTTTCATTTAGCAGAAAACAATGTGCCTTAGCTGTATTCTTTGTCAATGGGAGTTTGGTTTTTTTGTCCGACAAAGCAAATTTTTTTGCAGAAAAAGAAATGGATGTATTAAATACTGTGTTATACCAAAAACGCTGCAGTTGTATATAAATGCTTTCTGTCATACTGTGTTTTCAGATGCAGAATTTTAAAATAAAAAAAAAAAAAGGCTGTCTTTAGGAATAGATGTGCACTTTGTATTATTTTTCAACCCCACTAATGTAAGTCTTTATTTAAAAGAACTTTGCTGCTTGGTGATATTTAGGAGGAAAAATGGGACCAAGCGCTACCGATCTGTGATCCTGGTGCTGATGCCAATACGCTGCCCGGTCCGTCATTCTTCAGGCTCTGTTTCCCAGCCGTAGCAATTATGGGGGAAACGTTCAGGGACACCTTTTGGAAATCAATTTTTGTTAATGAAGAGAATCGCTTGCAGGCACACAGCGCTAATTGCAGCCTGACGGGGGGAGATGGGTTGGGCTCCCAGTGCTGCCTGCACCGTGGGATCCAGAGCCACGTCCAAGCTTTTTGGGCCAAGTTCTCCTCATTTTCAAATGCAGATGACCCTTTTTGGGCCAGATTCTTCCTGCCTTTTCCAAAGATGTCAAGGAACGGTAGAGTAACAAGGGGCTTGACTTAGGTCACTTTTCTGAAGGCCATTAACTCTGAGGAACGTTGGAGCAGTTTCTTCCAAAGTAAGTGTACATCGTCCCAAAGAGATAGGATTTAGTCATGGGCGTACAAATAAGCAGCTGGGTGCAGAAGTAGGAATTAACGTAAGGGCTGGCTGGTTACAAAGACAGCAAAATATGGTCCTTTGCCTTTACTGAGAGGATGAGCTCAGAAAGACACATTTCTTCCATCGTTCCCCCAGTGGGTTATGGACCCAAAGCAGCCGATGCCTCATGTTCACCCAGTATGAGCACTTAAATTTATTTTCTTACCCAGAGGCTCCACTCAGCACTGATTTCTTGGAGCTGCTTCTATGGATGCGATGGGGAAAAAACAGTTTAATTCTCCTACAAGTGGGTGATGATTGGTATCTTTAGCACCATCCTCATGATGTATTGCAGGTTTGTCTCCTAGTGCTGCTTTTTGATGTGGGATGCTGGGAAAAAAAAAATATCTCCTTGACGACCTTCCAAAAGTCTTTGACACCACCAGGAGTCTGCGTGACTTTTTCATGCACCCCCAAGCAGTGATGCAGGTTCTCTTGGCAGGCAGAACTGCTTTTGATCTTGTGTTTTCTTTTCACCTGCTGTTCAGGAATTCCACTTTTTTGGCACTTAGGTGCAATGAGGTCTGTTTAAACAGAGGAGGGAACACAGTGCTAATATTTTAGTCCTGGCACAAAGAAAAGAATTGGGGGTGGGTGGGGGACTGCTCTTAGTTTTGCAGTCTGGTTTTATTTATAGATGGTAGAAGAAATATACTGCTTTTTTGCTGGCTTATTCCTCATCCAGCTGCTAATACTCATGGCACATTAAAAAAAAAAAAAACTCAACCTTTGTTTTAATTAGCTCCAAATGTGTCATTGGCTGCTACTTTAAAGACAAGGAAAAGAAAAAAAAAAAAAAGCATCAAGTTACCAGGTGCTCAAGTGTTTTGTTTTCTTTGTGGCCTTCAGCTGGAATGTGCAGGCTCTTTCAGGCTCCACACAAAAATCCTGACGCCTCATGGAAGGCTCTGGCTGAGCTGTTACAGTGGCGTGCTGGCTTGAAAGATCGTGTATCTCTGTCGGCTTGAGATAGCGTCATCGCATTTTTGCATCTGCCGTGCCTAATCTGTCTTGATCGTAATTAATATTTATAGAGTGTAGAAGATGGTTAATTCACGGTAATGACACAAAACTTACTGCAGAGCAGTTTGCCAATAGGAAGGCACAGTGAACCAAGTGCAACAGGAACGAGGTATTTAATTGCCTTGACAATAGGGATTTCGTTTCAGTGCCCACATATTTGACATTTCTTCATCCGTTACTAAAGAATCTGTAGCCTATTTTCTAAAATCAGAAGATGTTAGTAATCTGAGGCTTCACAAATGCAAACAGCTGTAAATCTTTGCTGTCTATTAATGCTTAAAAAGCGGGAGATTCGTGAGGTTCTACTATAGTTAAAAACCAGCCACGGATGGCAATTTTTCATTCATTTATGAAAGATGATGTTGGCTATTCTGGTGCCAAATCAGCACTTCACCATGGTTTATCCCCTCACCTGGCTGCCCTTGGCTGGAAGCCCTGGCTTGCAGGGCTGTGGATAGGGCACAGCTGAGACACGGATGGGTAATGCTGCCCCGCTGAGGAAGGACTGACCCTGGAGCTGGGGGACATCGCTGGGGGGAAACCAGGTTCAGACACCTACACACAATTGCCAGACACTGGTTGGTTCTGGGCAGCTCACTATGAACATGGTTTCGCATTAGGGTCCTAATTTCATGAGCAAGGAGTTTCAGGTTAATTTATTATTAGTAGTAACATGATTCAGAAATATGCTGTGTTTTGCAGATTTAAGCCTGATCCAGCCTCTAGCTGTGACCCTCTTCTAGAAAAGGCCAAATTGGACTTTTCTCTCCAGCTTCAGATAAAGCATGATATAAATGTACAGGTTTGCTGTGGATCAGTAAATACCCCGTCCTGGGGAAGCATTTGGATCCACAGCTTTTTTACTCCAGAAGTGAAGCTGTCTGCTGCAGCAGCGGGACAGATCAGATGCTGTGGCCCCTGTTGGGGATTCTGCCAGTCTGCCCGAATGGAAATGAAAAGATGTTTGAAATGCGGCAGGAATGTGACAAGGACCTGAATTTAAAGGAAAAAAAAATAAAAAAAAAATCCTCTCTCCTGAGAAGGGAAAGGTGGTAGGTTTGGGTGCCCAGAAATGTAAGGTGTAACACAGACATTTGTGCCTAATCTGCCAATGTAAGTTAGAAGATGTAAACCAGTTTTCCTTCTCGCCATGAAACATCTGTCCTGTTCCTTTGTGCTGGTTTCAGTGTCCCAGCGGTCCCACCGCCTCAAAGGGCAGCTGAATGAACACCTCCACCCAAACACACCATGCAGCGCTCCAAAGCCATCAGTCCCCCCTCAGCAGCATCGCTGCAGCCGCAGCCCCCGCAGACGTCCGTCCTCTCGGGCCCAGCAGCCACCGGCAGAGCGCGGGGCAGCGCTGGAGGAGTGGATCCTCCAGCCTCGCCAGGAAAAGGGGAACGTCATAAAACCCTTGTCCACCTGCGGCACAGAGTTCCAGTAGCAGCAGCAGCTCACATTACCGACCATTTATAAACTATACATTTACTTTAGGAAGACACAGGCCAAATGTAAGATGTATATATTAATATACATATATATATATAAAAAAACCCATATGTATGTCTATGTGTATATGTAAAATATGTAAAAATCAGAATTGCAGACTAATTCTGATCGGCAGAACTCTGGGGATGTCATCTGAGCCAATGCCCTGCTTGAAGCCAGGCCAGCTTAGGCTAAGACACGCGCCATGTACTCTCTTCCGTTTAAGCCCGCATACGTTGGATGCCCACGTTGCACCACAGGTGCCCTGGTCTGACCCCAGCCCTCTTGGGGACGAGGATGGGGCTGACACTCTCAGTGTTTTGGGTTTTGTTTTTTTTTTGTGGTTTGGGGTTGTTTTTTTTTTTAACTTCATAGCCAGGACATTGGGTCAATCTACTGGGGGGTCCAAGCAGGCCCTTGGGTCCACACGCCTCACCCAGCCACTATAAGAGACCGTGTGGAGCCTCCCAGACAGCTCTGAAAAGGTCAATAATAATTAACAAAAGCGGTATAGACAGGTTGTATTCAGTCCCTGTGTGTCGTCAAGACTTGAGTCATGGCAGCCCCATGCTACATGAGCCACTTCTAGACTCTATTTGTATTTCCACCGCCTACCAGCAATCCTGGAGCTGGTAGCGTGGCTGTGATGGAGCAATGTCTTCCCAAGGCATTTCAGTAATGCACAGTGTACAGCCTTCAAGTAGGAGCAGTATTTCACTTGTATAAATGAGTTAAAATGATTTACTCCTCTTAGTCTTCTTCTGTAATTGTTTTTTTTCCTAACTAGGACTTGCATAATAATAAAAGAGATTTGACTAGAAACATAAAGTACATTTTAATGAGATCTCATTTATGAAAGTCTATCACTGGATACATATGGCAAGGAAATGAAAGTATTCTTATAAGAGATTAATAGCCAAGATCAAATATTTCACTTTTTAATAGAGTCCGCCTATATATGCTTTTAATTCCTCGCTAAATTTAAATTTAAAAGAGCTTTTTTTTGTGCGTTGAAAGCAAGCCACTGCCTGCCACGTCATCCCCGATTTTCCATTACTGCTCACTGATGGTTTGCATTCATTAGAAGACAACGACTCCAGCCCTGGCCTTCAGAGGAAAACAGACATGACTTTTTGCCTTCAGGAAGAAAAGAAAAAGTGATGTGAGCTAATTTCCATCAGCCCGGCCACAGCGAGACCTGCCAAGCCGGGGGCTCGGGGGCAGGCGGGTGTCCCCGGGGAGGGACAGCGCAGGGGACCTTGCTGGCCCTGTGCTGTGCCTGTCACGGCAGGGGGATGCAGCCCATGCAGGGAGGTGAGACGGGCACAGTGCTGGCGCTGCCGGCGCACAGACGCGAAGAGTAACAAATGCCAAAAGGCCGAGGGCAGGTGGCTGCCGAGGGGCAGCGCTGGCTCCGTCCTGCTCTTGGCCGGTGGCCTCGGGCTGTGCAGGCACCCAGCCGCGCTCAGCACAGAACGGGTGAGGGGCTTTGCGAGACCTGTCTCCAGGCTGTGTTCCGTCACAGGCAGCCGTCGAAATGTTTAAGTGATTTCTATACCAGACCCAGGTAACGGGCTGGGGAAAGTGTAACTGGGACCTGTGGCACGGGGAGCAGTCCTGCAGAGACCTTACACTTGCCAGTCAATTCATGCAATATCTGAATGTATTTAAAAGCATGCACTTTCTTTCCAAAATTCTCTGTTTGGAAGCTTTTCTCTCTGATTTACTCCTTCTCTCCATAGACCCGACAAGTCCTCAACCTGCGGTGCGCCGGACCACCACCTCCCGTTCCCCCGTCTCTCCCTCTGCTGAGGCTGAGCTGCACCGTGGTCCCTTTCTTTTACATGGGGACATAAGTGCTGAATTAATTTGTTCATTCAATTAATTAATTAACGTAACTTAAAGTGGCATCAATATAAGAATGCATTAAGAATTAGCACTATATACTGTTTATTTAGTATGCCTTAATGCGTGTGTGAGTCAGTACCAAAGCGCGCATAATGCTGTGTAGCCGTTCAGTGAAATGACACTGATTTGTACCAGCTGGCTCTTGATCCAGCCTCAAAAGCAAAAATTCTCTTTTTCTTCCCCCCCTGCCACCAAATTCGACTGGCCTTGAAGATGTTATAAAACAAAGCAAGAAATATCAACAGGAGACTAACGCAGCAGCGACGCTCCGCGTTTATTTTTATCCCAGCTCTGCCTGGCGCGGCTCGGCTCCTGCCCGATGTGCGTCACAGAACTGAAGGAATTTGAAAGTGGCACTGCCATAATTGAACCCAGAAGCCCCCAGACATCCCCCACCTTTCTCATCCTTATTAACAGCAGAGCAAGAGGCTGCCTGTGCCAGGAAAGGGGCAACGGGACACGCTCACTTCAATCCACAAAGGATATTTTTCTAGGGGGGGAACCATTAAACCACCTGTGTTTGAAGTGCTGCCTGCCTCACCCTGCTCCCCGGCCAGAGAAAATGTGTTGGACACGCTTAACAACATATTTACCCTTAAGACGGGGGCAGCCGCAGAGCTGAGCCGGGAGGCGGTCCCGCTGCTGGGAGCTTTGCTCCAGCCCTTCCCAAATCACCTCTGCGCTGGCACGACCCTTGGCTGCTCAGTGTCTCCGGGCTGGCTAATTATAAAAAAACCAGGGCAAGATGAGAAACAGTGAGGCAGCAATTTGATTCTGCAGCCGTGCTTTAATTTTGTTATGTGAGCATTCCCGTGCACATATGTGACATGCACTTTAGAAGCTCGGCGTTCCTGACTTTCATTTTCGGGCTCCGGAGCAAGGCTGGTGGCAACTGGTGGCATTTCCTTCCCAGGCTCCAAACACCCCAAGTCCTGTTGCCCAGAGAGCCCAGGCAATGCCACGTGTGAGGCCATGACTGCACTTGAAAGTCTGAATTAGTCACGGTAAATAAATAACTTCAAAACAAGAGCTGGCTAAGAACTACAGTTCATGTTACAGCAATATTTTAAAGAATTCTTAAGAATTTCCTTTTCTCCACTCCAATCTGGATAAAAAGTGTCATTAACCCCAAATACTGTTGCTCTCACACAAACAGGCTGGTTTTCTTTCTGCATTTGCCTAATGTTTTGGCTCGATTGCTGACCACCCTCAACTCCCTTTTCTCACTCTAATTCTTTAGGATTTTTGGTGGATTGTGCTGAATCAACAACAAAAAATACTACCTATTTAAAATACAGTGAAATAATCCCTAAATTGTTGTGAAAAGAAAAGCTGAGGATGGCCCTTTTCCGTGTCCACATTACATTGCTTGTGTCTTCTGACAAGTTCATCCGCGTTTTTCTAGTGCAGCTCCGCAGAAACCTGAGCATCATAGAATCATAGAATCATTTAGGTTGGAAAAGACCTTTAAGATCATCAGGTCCAACTGTTAACCTAACACTGCCAAGTCCACCACTAAACCATGTCCCTAAGTGCCATGTTTACACGTCTTTTAAATACCTGCAGGGATGGCGACTCAACCACTTCCCCACAGAAAAACACCAATTATTGCAAAACCCCCCTGGCCAGCGTGGCCGTCCTGCACGCCCTGGAGCACGTGGGATCCCACCTTGACGTCACTGGGTCTGGATGGGGATGAAGGAGCAGTTCGGATCAGCCTGGCACTGCCACAGCCAAGGGAAAGACGGGCAAGATTTATCCCTCCTGCGAGGGAAGGTGGGGAGCAGGGCCCCTGGGAAGTGGAGTGCGAGACTTGGAGCACTTTGTCTCAGCTCACCCCCGCAATTTGCAGCTAAGATAGTCCGTAAAGCGATGGCCATTGCTACACATCAAAATCCACGTGTGGTCACCCAGCCCCAGGGCTGCGTGCGGACACACAGATGCTGCAAGCGCTAAACACGGCTGCAGCACGTGCTGCGTGGGACAAGGGCATTTCTGCTGCCACCCAACCGCAGCTCCATCTCCCAGGGGGAGGAGAGTCTGCCTTTACTCAGTTCTTTTGGTTCCATTTCCAAATGAGCTTAATATTCATTTGCAAGTGATTCATTCCCTGCTTTGCAAGTGATTCTCCTCCCACAATTAGCAGCAGGACTAATTCAGATGAGTTACACTGAGGGTGTGTTTAAAGGCATTTTTTCTGCCATGCGGGAAGAACCGCAGTGCCACGGAGGAGCGCCCGTCCACACAGGGGGCTGCCGTCAGCACGGGGCCAACACAGGGCTCCAGACCAAGACTTGGGGTCTTTTCGAGACTGTTTAAAAATAAGGAGAGGTGGGGGAAATATGAGACACAGTTGCTGAAATGCAAATTAGACCAGCTCAAGGGCATGCTAAAAGCAGAGCATAGCCTGCAAGCCTAGGGAATTTTTATTTTGTTTTCCTCTAATTCCTGATGTTTTTCTCTGGGGCCCCAGTGGCAGAAGGTGACATGGAGTGGACGGGCCCAGCCTCTGGTGCGTGAGGGTTCAGACCCCCTCTCGTGCAGGTGCTGTTAGCTGAACGACTTTGAATGGCATGAAATTCTCCATGTGCCGTTTCTGAACATGTTGGGACAACCCCTTTCATTTACCCTCAGCCCCGCGGAATATTTCAGCGATGTGTAAAACCAAGGAATCCCATTTTCTTCTGGATTTCAGCAAACTTGGGGCTGGAATTACCTGGAGTCCTGGGTTTTAACACATGCCTTTTAGCAAAATACCAATCAATACTCTGACGAGAAAACTCCCTCCTGAGACAGGTTTCATCAGAGCCTGGGAGTTTTGCTTACTATATGACTTTTTAACTACTATAAAAAAGCACAGCTGAGTGACAGCCCTGTCATCTCCAAACATAACTGGGGAATTGGCTGCAGCATCAGCAGAGCAATGCTGAAAAATGTTTCTGAAGGGTGCACGCCAAGGGGACACCAAGCCGCCCCCCAAAGCCAGACCCGGGGCTGGTGCACTGGCCGGCAGGGCTGAACCCCATAAAAATCCTCCCTGGTCTGCTGGGACCTTGTGCCTTCAAGCACCCCGCTGCGTTGGGCACCAGGTACTGGGTGCAGCCCCCTGAGCCTCGGGCTGCTGCAGTCAGCGTGGCTGAGGCTCAGGGCTGTCCCACCGCCTGCAGCTCCCGCGCAGACCCCCGTGAGACCTTCACGTGGCTCCTCGTGCTGAGCAACGCCTGCCTCAGGCCTCACTCACACTTCGATGCGCTTAACTAAAGCAGGTACTCCCAGCTCACCTTGGCGCGGACTCACCTCGCCCTGAGCCCACAGCAAAAATTACAGTGTTGTTTGGGTTTTGCTTCATATTAAAGGAAATCTCATGCAGGAAAGCTCGTTTGCGCTTAACTTTCCTGTTCCATCTTTTTGAAGGTGTTTTGTCACCCATCCATCACTGCATGGCAAGGGCGGTGAAATATGTCTACCCACACAGCAGCGCGCCTGTCCACACAAAAAAGTTTCCCGGGAAGGCTCTTTTCTTCTCCCTCAGGTTTGATGTGTCGACAGTTGCTGCATCTGCAGTTATTATTCAGTTTGCATTATTTGTATTGGGTGGCTAATCAATAACTGCAAAGTGTTAGGTATTACCGTGTGCCCCATGCGTTGCCTTGGATCTTGCCTGCCGGCAGTCTGCCACCATGGGGCACCAGGAGCGAGGGACAGAGCTGGAGGGTGCTGGGGACACACGCGTGTACACGTACGAAAAGGGAAGGGAAGGAGGTGCGCAGAGAACTGCTTTTGGAGAAAAAAATAAATAGGGCTCCATTGCTAAACATTACAGCCTTGCATCAGTTTACTGTGCTGAAGTATGCGTTCTGCTGTCTTAAACTACTGCGCTCTGGAAAAAATGAGGAATTAGTGACTCTGTAGGCATTTGGTGTCAGTATTTTGATGTGCCATCCTCCAGGAATCCTGTTCCAAGGTAAGGTGGGTTTAATGCCCAGTATAGGGTTATACAGACCTTTTGGAGAGTGTTTTTTGTCTTATCTCACCCTCCTCCGATTTGAATAATAAATCAGGTAACATCTAACTAGAAAAAGGAACCTCAAAGCCCTCGTTAGTGGCTCAGCGCTGCTGCGGCAGGCGGCACACAGCTGCAGGTGAAGGTGCTCGGGCTTAGAGCTGCTGCTGGCCCCGAAAGCGCAGTCCTGAAGCCGGTGAGAGGGTACCGTGCACACCTTTGCACCGGTGTCTCTGAAACAGTGACAGGCTTTTTGGTGATATTTGTGTCACACGAGAAAAAACATCAGCACATCTCTCTGCCTTCTGAAGGGACTGACTGCTGGGAGAGCTGTTTCACTTGGGCCCTCCGTTGCGGCGCAGCCTCCAGACCATTCCTCTTGCAGAAGGACTCAAACATCCACTGCCTGACCCATGGAGGGGCCAAACGGCACCATGAAGGCTACCATCTCCCTGTCTCACACACCCTGCCATCCCCATCTCCCCTTTCACACAACCCTCCACCTCCCCTCCTCTAGAGCACCATAAAGAATTGCCGTGAATTAGGTGGAAAGTGGTGCGGTCATTCCCTGACCTTTTCCCACTAATCAGAGGGGAAAAATCTGTACTCTCTAATGAGAGTGTTCTCTGATGAGCGAAGTCAGGCTTGTGGGTTCATACCTTGCCTTTTAGAAAGCACCCACCTGAAGGAAGACCAATGGCCTGAAAAAATGAAGTCTAACATGTTGCATCTCACTGTTTCTTGGGAGGAAACAAAATGCTCTTTACTATAAAAGCCATTTTCATTATCTGAGTTTTCATCTAATATTAATGGCCCACCCTGGGGAATTACAAGCTTGGCTGGATTATGAGCACCGAACTCGCAGATGTTTGTGCATGTGCAGAGTTTTACTGAAGTCAGTCAGTGGCGTTACCTCCTGTGGTGAGAAGTCTTCACACCGGGGGCCAAGGGTTTAAGAAACAGGCGTTCAGCACCGCGCAGTGAAACGCGTGGTTAATCACTCACAGAGGTCTGTGCTTTTTTCAGATTCAGCTCTGTTCAATTTTGATCTAAATTTTAAGATACAGATCCGCGGATAAAGATGAAGGGTTCTGCTGTCCCAGGCCAACTGTAGGTCATGTCCACAGCTTCCCACTGCTGTTTGATTCTCAGTGATTTTCAGTGTTGCATTTATATGCCAACAAACGTGCAGTTTAAAAACACTTTGCAAATACAAGCCCGTGGATTAGTTCCCTCATGTACTCCATGTACTACGGAATTGCATCTTCACCACTGTCCCCGGAGGCGCCTGCATTCATTTAGCCGGGCATAAATGAAACATTGGAAAACTAACGTTACTTATGAAGAAGCTGAAAGATGATGTGTGGGTTTAGGCAATGCTGTTTCTCCAGGTTTGTCCTGTCCTTTCCCTTGTTCTTGCACTTTGAGCCTCATTCCTCTACTAACACACCAGGACCTTTATCAAGACTTTTAATTTGAGGACTCACGGGTGTAAACCCGGCAGACGCCCTCGCCAGCCCTCCTCACTGCCAGTCAGTCACTGGTCAACCTGCAGCCTGCAACGCGCCGGGAGTCCATCCATTCTCATTTGCTCAGAGTGTTATAACAGCCCTTCTACTTCTCCTGGTTGCAGCTTGTTACACAATTACTGAATATCCAATTAGGTTGCCCCAGCACATGGAGTGATTCTGGGATTTTCTCCCACTGGAGACACAATGGCTATTGTCAGCAGGGTGCAGGGAGCAAGGGAAAGAGCAGCCGCCCTCCTGCGGCTCCTTTCTTTGGCTCTTTGCACCAGGAGGAATTTCCCCCCACCCAAGGCTGTACATTGTGTTGGGTCTGACATGAGAGTCTGGCATAAAAATCACATCTAATGAGAAATAAATGACTGGTTTCCCAAGGAACTCTTATCTTCAACTGATCAGCTCCTCAGGTTCTATTTGAGGTTTTGGCCCTAAAAATGTTTGTATGAAAGCACCATTGGTTCCCAGACTCATTGTTGGTTGCAGTCACTAAATGACAAGGGAGGAAAATCCATTCCTCTGTGGTAGGTTCCTACTGGGTAGCAAGACGGGCACGAGAGAGAGATGTTTGCGTCCAGCAGGAGCTTGAGAAGAGAGGTATTGGTACGGCAGTGCCCTAGGAGAAGAAAGGGGTAACTCATTTCTGACCACTCACCGTCTGCACCTCACGTCGGCGAGCGCTCGATGTGCAAGGCTGGGGATGCAGAGGGCTGCGAGCCCTGATGCGTGATGGCCACAGGGGTGGTGCATCATGGGCGGTAGCAAACATCTCCTGGTAGGAAGGTACTGTACCTCCAGGGCTTTGCTTGGCAAAGCAGAGACCTGGGAGCTTCCCCAAACCTTGTGGCAGATGGAGAAATAATTTCGAGATCACTCATTTTCCAGTCTCATTCCCCGCCTGCTGCATCATTCCCTGCCTGTTTGCATCAGGCACAAGGACTATTTTTAAAAGGCAATTTGGTTTTATTAGTGACAAGGAGATAAACAAACACCCTGCACGCTTTGGATCCCTGTGGGAATAGCTTTGATTCAAATTCTTTCCATTTATGGGCATAGTCAAAATAAAATTCCCAAAAAAAGAATGACATTTTCTACATTTTTTCCCCCAACAGCCTCGGGGTTGGGTGCCTGCTGGGGTGGGGGAAGCCAGGAGATGGAGAATAGATGCTCCCTTTGGAGCCCTGCTCCGTCCAAGGGCTCAGCCCTGCTCCGTGCACACACACCCCAGAATGCCTTTAGAAGGCAAAGATCTGTCTTTTCTGCTATTTAACACCTGTGCAGTCTGAGAAACAGCCCCTAAGACCAGCAGTGTCCCTAAAGCTCCCAGAAAAGCTTTTTGGGGCTGCACAGGGCAGGAAAAAAGGATTATTTTTTTTCCGTTGCTGGCGATTGTGTGTGGTGATTCTCTCACAAGAGAATTTCTGCTTCCCCACCTAACTCTGCCGGTCTCCCTTACCGTCAGTACTGTCTTTGTAGGCAGATACGTTTGTAGCAAAACAGCACTGAACCCATATACTTAATATTTTTCATATTACAAAAATTCGGTTGGAGGGTGGAGCAAAAAATGAGTCCAATTTATACTAATTCTTTCAATTTTGAATAAAAGGGATGGAAGAAATATATAAAGAAATACTGACAATTTACATTCCTCAGTGAATCATGAGGCTTTCCCATCTAGAGGAACAGGACTTGGCTCGGCACCATTCTATAAGGAGTTAACCAACATTTAAAGGCTCATTGTTTGAAAACAGTCCAAAAAAACTCAACAACTTCTGTGGCTTGGTTTTCTCAAGTACTACTTCACTACATGCTCTTCGGCGGCCAGACCTGCCTTTCACATACAGTGTGGGAAGCCACAAAGAGCTGTGGCTTTTCCAAGCTGTACTTTTGGGGGGAAATAAGACTTTCTTCCTGTAAACTATTATCACGAAGCAATGCATCTGCTTTCCCCATGGCAAGGACCTTCTTCTCTCCAGGATCAGTCACAGTCGCTCCGAGACTTGCCTTTGCCGAATGCCGAGCATGAGCCGCGTGCGGGGCTGAGGGACGGGCCATGGGCTCGCCGGCCCCGCTCACCAGGAGTCTGGGCTGATGTTCATGTGTTTACGCAGTCTTTGTGATCAGTGTTTTTCAGCTCCAGCACGTCTGTGCTTTTCAGCCTTGAGAACACTACGGAAACATTTTCTTTCTTCTGATAAAAAGGGGAATATCTCGGCTTTTAACCCTGCTACTGAGTTTTAAGCTAAATTTCTTTGGAATCTAGTTTAATGTCTGCTTTAAGGAAGGATAAAAGACCAGAAAAAAAAAAACCAACCAACAAACCAACCCAACCACTACTTTAATTTCAATCTGACAAAGAATAATCCTATTTGATCCCAAATGGGAACTGTTGGCTGTTTATTTTCCCATTTTTTTTCTTTCAGACACTGGCTAACTCACAGAAATATCTTATGTTTCTAATTTAACCATTACACTGAAAGATCAGTCTGGTCTAGATCCCATCAGGATCTAGATGTAAATATAGATGGGAATATATCCCTCAATGCACATAACGAAACGCTGAATTTCTCACGCTGTGTTTCACTGCCAGTCAAGAAGGCAGGGTCCTGCCTTCGCTTTTTGGCCACAATACATGAGTTCGGAGGGGGAAAGGCCTCAGAGGAGTCTGAGATACTCACTGCTGCGGTTTTCTCTGTATTTCTGCAGCAGAAATGGCTGACTATAATCTTTTGCCAATTTCCCTCCCCCCCAAAATTGTTCACATCAGAGACAACAGAGATGAATTCGGCCCTCATTTATTTCCATGTACTGCCGCTGCAGGCAGGTTCACTCACTCGGTACCAAACCTGTTTGCTTGGGAGGTCCCCAAAGCGAAGATGCAGCCTGGACATGTGATTTACAATGCACTGTCCATAGCTTTTCCCAAATAATCCCTATTTACAACCAAAAAGCTGACCTCCATTTCCTTAAACAACACCAGCTGTAATGCTTTAAGGCTTTTATTCTCTTCTAGGTAATTGGAAAGGGGGTGTGAGTGTGTGATGATGTGACCAGGAGCACAACTTATCAGCCATGAGGGTCTTCCCTCAACTCCAGTGGGCTTAGGATCAAGCCTTGTGTATCTCAGCAGTTTATATCCTGATTTGCTGGTGCTGTGCAGTTCTTTCCTCCTCATGATGGGGAAAGTATATATCCTCTACAATGCAATAATGCCTCTGTCTGATAAAGCAATAAATAATACGATATTTAACAATATGTGGCCTTTCTGTGTGCCCTGCAGGTTTAGATTTTGAGGCAAATATTTATGCACTTGATTTATTGCTTTGATTTTCTGCCATTTTGAGGAACTCCCACACAGGAGGATGAATTTTCTTTACCTGATGTTCTGTGCATCTGCCATCCTAGTGGCAAGGGGCATCACTTGCAGGGATGCATCACAAAGCAGCAATGCAATATGGACACAACTAAATCACCATAATCTATAGAAACCCCACAAACAAAATGCCAAGAGAGGGTAAGGTAAGTTGCACTGAACAAGGGGTCAGAGAAGATGGGGAAAAGTCCCCAAAGAAAGGAAGGGCAGAAGGGAGGAGCAGCATTTCCATTTCCATTGCGCAGGCAGCAATTGCTCTTGCCATGTGCCTTGCAGCCATGCTGAGGACACGTCCAAGCCAAATGCCAGAGCTGACCCAAAAGCTCCGCGAGTACCAGCATAGGAGGGATCTGCTAACGATCCTGATCGATACAAAGTCAACTGAAACTGAATTCACAGCAGCCGCAATGTACCAGGCAGGCATAACCTAAATGCACCAAACTTTAATGTATAACGTACTTTACATCTGGACAGCCGGAGATGGACTTTGCTGTAAGGACTTGGTAAGCTAAATAAGCACAATAAACTCTAAAAGACAGCAGGAAAGAAGAAAAGGGCAGAAGTCACAAGCTAAACATACACAAACGCAAGGCAGAGCTGTGAACAGGACCTGGGATTCGAGTCACAACCCCACGGCGCAGCTTCTGCACCTCTGTGAGCTTCTCCCCGCAGAAGCAGCAAACCCTCAGGGGCTCCGTCCCAGTGCCGTGTGACGACGGAGCCCTGAGCCTCGGGCAAGCCCCTGTGCGCTGCTCTGCTGCCGCCTCGGCAGGACAAACCGGCCCCAAGAGCAAGAGTCTCTCTTTCACAGCTGAATCCCCCTGCCGAGAGGTTCACTCCATATATTTATATAGAGATGTATTTCTTTGTCCCCAGACTCCAAATACATACATATATACATATATACTTCATTCTACGCTATGTATATAGGGCAAAATATATACACTTGTATATAGAGACAGTGGAATAAAGCCCTAGGGCAAAACAGGGAGCAAAGCAGCTTGCAATGTGTCTGCCTTGAGGGAATGGGACCCCTAAAAGGCACGTGAGATGTTTCTTACTCTGTGCAAGAGCAAGTCTGAATGCTTGCAGGTGATCTTACTAAAAGCAGACACTCAAGATTCACAAGAAAACATATTAAACTGCTCCATGTGGTGCACAAACATCAACAGGCTTGTAAATAAAGCCACCCCAACCTCTGGGCATGCGATAACTTCCCAAATTCAACACAGACAAAACCAAGTTTCCAGCAGATGGGCAACGTAAAGCAGCTCTGACTCCGGGGAAGTAAGTTGACTGAGTTCCTGAGCGCAGGGCTGCTCCGACTGCCGTGCAAGTGCTGGGCTGTAGCAAAGCTTTGCAAGTACACACAGGTGACTAACATCCATCGGGCACTTGTGTATGCAAATGGCAGCTTTCCTGCTGAGCTACGTGCCCAATTAGTACATATAATTGCAAATAGATATTATCTAGGTTTCTGATGTCTTTGACCAGCTAAATGCCTTCATACAAACTCATTTAACTGGGTATGGGAGTAGCTTCACTGAGCCCCAGGTCTGTGTGTGTTTAATGGCTTCAGGATTTGTAGCGCTTAACGCAAGAAACACAGGGAAGATAAGGCTTTAACTTCAGCATGAGCTATAGGGGTGTCATTGTACAGAACCACACAAGACACGCGTTTCCTTTATGATGCAGAGAACCTAAAAAGACAGATGTAACGAAAAAAGGAAGCAATGTAACATTTCTATCAGAGGATATCACAAAGCTAGGCTAGTCGTCACAGCCCCGTGAAACCCTGACAGCCCCAGAACATTATGTAAAGAACATCGTCATTGCATTTTCCTGTATTTAGCAAGTTAGCTGCACATTATTCACACAGTTCTCCTTAAGTCCTACAACATGAGCAACTGGTGCCTGTTGTACTGACCTGTGCGCTGAGATTTCGTGTCCTTGGAGTAACTGAGCCGTTTTAAAGTCAGCAAGGAATTTCAGAGGAGACGTGTTTTTCTAGCCTGGTTCTTTTACAGTAGGTCCTCGATAGCTGCACGTGCATCCCTCCCTGCAAACGAAAGCCATGAACAGCAGTGAGATCCCGCTGATTCGCAATGCAGCCCGACACCGACGGGAAGCACATTCAGAGCAAAGACACAGCCCAGGACATATAAACACCCCGCCGTACAGATACACAGCAAGACCTTCCATCCCCAGGGAAGGGGCTGCTGCTTTTGATTTATTCCTCCTGAATTTTGTGTCTGGAGCAGCCTGTGCTAATGTACTTTAATGTTTATTGTGGCTGGAAAGAAAGCTGTACAGTCTCAATACCACCCCCATCTCCCCCCACAAAATAGCGTGATGGTCGTATTCATAGTATAAAAGAAAAGCACGTTGGAGTGCAGACGTGAAGCTATGCTCAGTGAGCAAGAACAGAGGAGGGACATAATTCAGCCTTTCCTCTGGCCGCCTGCATCCTGGTGGGACACAGGCGACTCTGAACTGAAAGCAGCGCACCATTTCACGACGTGACTTGGGACACGAAGATGAAAACTTGTCATGCACCTTTTCCCTCCTAAAAGCAGACATGGAGTAATGAGCAAATACGGCTGAGTACAGGAATGCCCCTTTGCCTGACCTTCAAGTCCCAGCTTTGCGCTCTCCTACCCTGGTGGTGGGTGATTGATTTTTACCCCCAACACACCTGTAGAAATCATGCACCTGCAGTTACCAGGGAATTTCATATGGCTGCCACTGGTAACAATTTTCTGTGCAATATGCTGTGGAAAAGATGGACAGATGCCCTCAAAGCATGTTTTTCTCTGCCCTGTGGATAGCTTCTTTTGTTAATAATTTTCTTGAGATAACTGGGACACCAAATTATTTTGATGTTGTTCTCAAAGGTATATAGATACTTCATTTTTTTGCTGGCAGCTTTAATTATTCAATGCTGCTGTAGCACCAGATGAAATATAATCACAGGAAAGGGCTCCTAACATCACAAATAATAGCCAATTGTGAGGATGGCATGTTAAAATCAGCAGTGAAAAACAGCTTGTACTCTCTGACCTCTACCCAGTCAAATCCTACTGTTGCTATAGTTGTTATTCTAGAAAGAGCGTTATTTCTCTTAGCTGAGAGTCACTTGTGACACAAAAGGAAAACGTTGCCTTTCCTTGAATCTTTTCTGTGGTCCCAAGTCATTATATCTTATCAATGGACTGATTCCTCAATTACAATACAAAACTATTAAAAAAGGTAATTTCCTGTTGTACCACATTTGATGTACATTTCCCATTTACTCCCATGGAGACGCAGTGACTCTAACATCTTGAAAATTCTTATGAAATAGAAATAAACTCAAACTAGAGTGTGATGTGGGCAACAGACATTCCTCGGAAGAACTGAACCACCACAGCACATGCTCTTGGTGGGCCGCCCCACAGCTACAAATATCAAACTCAGTGCAGGAAAAGAAGTTTCTCACTCTCTGATAACAGGGTACATTAACACAGCAAAAATTGCTGTAGCTCTCTGGCAGAGGCAGGCAGTTATTCCTGGGGCAGCATCCTTGCATTTTGTCCTCTGCTTATCTTTCAGGAGGCTTGAAAGTAGGACCAGACACACACTTCTGGATTCCCACAGTGATGGGGAAGGGGAGACTCAACAGCATGGTGGTTTCATTTCATTCCCCTACACAGAGAAGAGGAAAAGGGAGGTGATTTAAGAGGCTGGGTCTTTGCCCAGAGGAAGCCCTCCAAGAGCCGCAGTCCTTCACTCTGCAGAAGACAAGTCCTCGCAAGGGATCCATTCACCCGTGGGGAAAGGCAGCTGCTGGCAGGGGGGTGGCCAGTGCCAGCCCTTCACACTGGTCTCACCAACCGTGCTGTGCCCATCCCAAACCCCAGCTGCTCTCGGAGGGGAGTCTCACTGGTGGGCAAAGTGGCATCAGAGCAGGCTGCCACCGAAACTTTTCTTCAGCCATGCAGTTTTCATGACATAGGATATGAAAAGCTCCAAAATGGCTGCCAGAATTTTATCTGCCCTTTTTTTTTGGATGGTGCTACTCAAAGGCACAAAGAGCACAAGAGGTGTGCCTGAGATCTGTGCCGCCGAATAACCTGTCCCTTAAAACCATCCCTCTATAGTTCCAGCTCTCCAGCACAGGTTAGGGCCTTTCAGTTGGAGGGACAGCTGACAAGAGGCACCCCGGAGCATCTGCTCTGATACGCAAAACCACCCGGATGGCAATGGAAATCTAATTAAAGCCCCATCCGAGGCACACAGCTCCTTATGCCTCACGCTAGGGAGTATTGTTTTCCCACGAGTAGCACGGTAAAAGACGTGAATTACAGCAGCACAACAGAGTGCTTGAGCAGTTTGGCAAAACCTTGTCCTGGCTTTTCAGACTCCTCTCTCCCCCCTGCTGGTGTCCACCACGCAGAGCAGACCTGGAGGAGCTCCCTCCGGCAGCCCCACAGCTGCCTTCTCCAGAGCAAGTATTGCTCCACCAGCCCAGCAGACGCCTATGGAGACACTGGAAGCGTAGATCAGCTACCACATTTTGCGACACCTCAGGCCCTCTGTGTCTTGTTCCCCACCTCCCCAACCCCCCAGAAACTACAAATTGCATTTGCAATTGCAGGAATTTTGGCTACCAAACGTAAAATAGACATTTCTTTTTTATCACTTATGGGAGCTTAAGAAAACATTTGGGAGAAAGCTTTTGAAGCCACATGAGCTTTTCATACAAGTTTATGAGCTTTTCCTTGGCTTCCTTAAAACATATGCTGGAAGGCAGAAAAGCTCAGAGCCGTTGGATGCTGCACCCGGGGGGGACTGAACCCCTCCAAAATGACTCTGAAGTTCAAAAGTGACATATGTCGAGGAAGTACATCAAAGCTCAAACGTGAGCGGGAAAATGTTGCTAAGCGCGCCTAAAAGCTTGCTGAAATTGGGTACGACAGAACCAGTGGCAGGACCTTTGTTTACAGCCGAGGGGATGTAATGGGTCAAGGAGCATTGAGCTGGTTGAACGGAAAAGGGCATCGCCTTGACTGACAGCAATACAGGGTCTTGTGGCATCCGAGCCACTCCCTGGGTTGTTCATAAATATTTTTTAAAGTGGTTTTCAGTATGGGAGCAGCTAGAAGGCCAGGCTGGAAAATAATTAAGTCTAAGGAAAAATGGAAAGAAGAATGTGGGGAGGAGGAAGACCTTGCCAAATCCCTTGGTTGAAATGGCAGTCGGGTTCCTGTCTGGCGAAACTCAAAAATACTGGCTGGGAAATTCACTTAGTTAAGAAGAGAAGGAAGAGTAAGTGTAAGTAATTAAGGTTCACATTATCCTTTGAGCCTGGCATCTGCTTAAATTAGCTCGTTTGATCTCTACTTTCTCCTTTAATCTTAGTAGTTTTGAAGGAGCTATTACAGGACACAGGTCTCTGTTCTGGTTTACCTTTTGGCCCTACTGTTTATCCAATTAATTTATTTGTTGTGCATTTTAAATTCCTTTGTCTGCTTTTACCAATTTTCCCCCCATGCACTGTCTGGTCTTTCTGCCCGTGCTCTCAACTTCCTTCCCACACAACACACTTGGGTCTGGGCTTGTTTTGAATTTATTTATTTTTTTTTGGTAAAGGAATTTCCAAGGCTTTTCTTAAGATCGAAACGGTTATATCATGGCCAGAGGACAAAGTCAGCCAGGACGCCCTACAGAGCTAGAACCTGGGGTGTTGTGGGGCAGGTATCAACTCTTTGCTGTCCCTCGCTCCCGTCTTGCTCTGACTCTGGTCCCTGCACCCCCAGCTCACCCACATTGCTGTGTTCCCTTCCCAGCTCTGCAGACTCATTAAGAGCCTGAATAATTTTAGGTCTGGCCAGAGTGATACACAAAAGAGAACAAAATGTGTCCCAAAGCCACGTTTTCTACCCATTCTCATTTGCACTGCATCACCGGAGAGCACTATGTCTCGTGGAGGGTTGGGTAGGTACCTGCACACATTGGTTTCCACGCAGGTAATACGTTCAGACAGCATTCAGCCCTGCTTGGATTATTTGAAAACATGGCAATTTTCACTTTCCAAGTGCTGGAGGTCACTTTCCAGCAGGAAAAACAGCGTAAGAATTCAAAAGAGTGGCAGCCGTGGGCTCTGCGCCAAAAATCCTTCTCTTTCACTGTCCAACTGCTCGCTTTCTGGAAAAGGGCTCTCAAAGCTAGACGTATTATCAAAGTTAAAATTAGTCCCATTGAATTTTACTAGCAATTTTCTACTTTGTTAGTGATTTCATGCTGCCTATTAACATTTGTTTTTAATATATTGTTATCACTCATCACAAAAGGCTAATCCTATTAGTACTTTCCATATTGTATTACAGAAAACAAACAAGAAGGCTGCAGTGACTCCTCACCCTCCCGTTTTCATATATTTGGAGACAGTATATTTCTCCCTGCAAACTCACAGCCAGCGCTGCCCAAGAGGACAAGTTCAAGGCATGGCTGGTTGGAAGGAGCCACGCAAAACATGCTCGAATGTGTGAAAATGAGAAAATGGGAGGAGGTGAGCTCTTTGTAGGCAGTGAAATGCTCTTTTATCTACAGGAGCGTCCTATTGAATCTAATCAAAAGTGATGTGTTTCCTGTTAGGATTTTTTTTAAAAAAGGTAAATATTGCAAACAGCCAATACTATCATACTTAAGTTTGATTTTTAACTTAAAATACAAATAGATTAATTTTAGTAAAATCGCTAACGAAATATCTATGTATGCCTAATTGATTCATCCCCTACTAAATACCGTAAGACTTTTTCTACAAGAGACATTCATGCTTGTGGATACGTTTACAAAATACATTGAATGCAGTATTTAAAATGGATGCATAATACTCCTGCTCATTATGAGCAGAGAATGTAGGTCAGACTTTTGGATATATATCCCTGATCTCTAAACTCATCTTTTCCCTGCTTTTTTCTTTTTCACCCTGGAATTCATTATGCGGTATAAAACAGTAACATTAGAAGATGACAGTTAGGGATAATCTCCCCAAGAGGTGGACTGTGCTGCTCAGAATGGGAACTGGTACCTTCTTATGCTACTTGTACCATGCTGAGCCCTATGTTAGTAAATATGTACATAATATTAAAATGTGCGAAGAAATCACTATGATATACTGCAGTATCTCACCAAAAAAGGCCCAAATGTTTGTCCTATGCAGCAGAGCCAGTTTTCACCTTGCTGGTGTATTTGCATTCCGAACTTTTAGGTTTCACAATCCTGCTTTCACTTTCACAGCTGGGACCACATTAACATGGTTTCCATTTAATCTAGGGACTACCAAGAGAAAGAGAAAGGGGTATATCTTCTGCATAGTGGCTGTGAAATTACCCTTATCCTTTGATATATTAAAATTGAAGTGCTGTAAATTTCTGTTGTCATGGAGATATTTTCCATGCCACTCTGCGATTGGCCATCTGAATTCACTTTCCTTTGGGTTTTCCAGCCTAATTAACCGTTATTTTTTTGCCGGCAGAGAGGAAAAACCCACATGAATGGTTTTTTGGTCAGCAATTGCATCCCTTATGGAGCAAATTTCATTTTTGTGTACTATTACAGGCAAAACGCATACGCGAGGCTTGTATTTATAGTGCAGAAAATGCAATAATGCTCAGGCAGGAGTCAAGCGTTATCAGGCTTGAACACACAGCTGTTATTTATATCTCTATAACATGAAGCAATGCAACTCTGGTTAAGACCACACATCACAGGTTCCCACGCAGGGCAAGGCGCCGGTGGGACCGTGGTGGCGGGCGAAGGCGGGCAGGGTGCGGGGCTGCTGGCACAGGGCAGCAGCAGCAAACCTGGGCACACCAGGACCCTCATTCACCGCAACCAGATGCAACGGAGTGATTTGACTGCACTGAAACGACGGCACTACCTACACCGGCGGCACTCCTGACACACGCAGAAAAATTCAGGATTTAGGCACCAGAAAAGGACCTCTGGGAAAGGTCCAAAGCAGACCCATGCCAATTATAAACAGGTATTTACTTGTGTCTTTGTTTTCCTTGCCCTTGTGTCGCTGGGTTCTCCAGACTATTACAAGGATGACCAAGCCTGTCGGATTTGGAGAGTGGGCAGGAGCAATCTCACTCCTTGAAGTTTATATTACCCACAACATTTCAGGCTACCTGTGTCCTTCCAATGGCCAGGTAAAACAAGTTAAGCACCTGCATTGTCAGGCACTATTTGAGGAAAGTTCCCAGTGGTACAGGTTCATCCTACCTACTCCCTAGTGATGTGGTTAATAATAAATTCAAAGCTAATTTATCTGCTGCTGTACTGTCTGTAACACGGACAGGCCTTGAGATCAGCTTCCCTTATGCTTTTCAAATTAGAGCGTCTTTGATGTACTCCTCTTCCTGCCTTTGAACATTTAGAGTCCATTGGCAGCGAACTGAATGATTTGGTGCTAAATAGACTCCCATCTCCTTCCCCCCAAAAGAATTAGCATCAGGTCTTAATTTACTAATGGACTATAGGCATCCATTAACGTAGTAATTAATTCAGTGCTAAAGTGCCTGTAAGATGGAACCACACTGAGTGCACGGGGAAAAAAATTACAAGTGATGTCTTCCCAGTGAGCATCACAGGGCTTGGGTGAAAAAGTTAATTTAACAAAGAAATAATGGTGTATTTTACTCCTCATCTGCAGCTCTGTGTCTAATTACAGCATTTGACAACAATCCTATACTCAATTCCGAATTTTTGGACGGAGGTCCAGTTTTTTCCATCTTTCAGAAGTTAGACATGGAGGCGGTTTGTGCCAGCGTAAACAACCGCAGCTCCCTCTGAGTTTGGCAGAGCATCGCCAGCAGCGTGGCAGGGTGCTGGCTCTCGGCCCGGCTAATGAACCACGCTGCGAGGCTGGGAGCCTCCAGAGTCAACGCGAGCAGCTATCGCATCTCAGCCACAGCAATAACGTGGATGATTTTGCGCGTACACCACCCTACCAGTGTCTTACATCCATGTCTTCCAAAAGCAGCCTGTCCCGCAGGCTCTGGGGTAGCAGCATGTCTCTTCGCTCCCTCTATATCTGCTTTTGGGGTTGCTGGTGAGGGAGGTGATTCCAAATGCCTGGGAATACGTCCTCAGCTGCTCCAAACCTCACCATCACTCCTCTAAAGCGAAGCCGAGTATTTGTCACACTGGCTTGCAGCTGCTTTTGTTGGTATTTTAAAAAGACAGGACGGGTGTTCCTCATGTTTCAGATTCCCTCTGCTGACTGAAATTAGCCGCCTTCCTGAAAATAATTGCTGCCAGTGGCAATTATTACAAATTAAAATGTTTACTAATGGTTTGCAATGCCCAGACTAAGCTAGGCATCATGAGCCAGGTCATGAATGAACTTAATTAGACATTATTTAGAAGTACGTCTTGGTTCATAAATTAAACACCTTTCCAGCTCTGTTCATTTGTAAGGTATCCATTGCATTCAAATGAGAAAGACAAAAGAGCAACAGAGCAGTTTTCACTTAGAGCCATTCAAAGCACCACAAAGCAATCAGAGTTTTTTTCAAAATGCTAAATTACCTATTTTAGGAACACACCAGCCAATTTAAACAAACACACCAAATTAATGAGGCATAACAATTACGTGAGTTCAGGGCTGGCTAACACGAGCTTTCCAATGGATTTCAAGTGGTAGAGTTTCGTTTGGATGAAGAAGCTGGGCTGCAGAGGATACCGCAACCTTGAAAAAAAAAACTGCACCAGGTTATTATTGCCAGTTTTCTGGGTGCTGTTGATATTTTTATATATATTGTCATCACTTGTGCCTCAACTCAGAACACAAGCGTGCTCTTGCGCTGCACAAGATGACCACTAAACTAATTGCTCTTAACTGGTAAAATGTTACAGGCAGTGGCTGCGTACCATGGTTTGATTGTATCAATAGAGCAATGATTTCATTAAGTCTTTTCATGCTACACTGTTAATATGAAGGGATGATGTGTGTACTTCAGTCTCTGTGTTACCTGTGATGCTTATTAGTCGCTACTTGAGCAGGATTAAGAAATTACATAGAGGTAAGGACACAAGCAACCAACCACCTGTTGCTGGTTTATCGTGTACACAAAACAAGGATCATCAGTTGTGTTATGCCTTGTTCGGTCTCAGTATTGATCGCAAAATGACACGCCAGATCTGCAACAGGGAAAACATTTCATGAGCTGAGTTTTTGTTCACCCAGTGTCAGCTGAATGGTCCTGCTGCCTCCAAGTCACACCGTGAGCATGTCTGGGTTTGCTCCCGGCATAAATCCTTTATGAACACCTTTGCCTTCAAGTCAAAGTTTTCTTTTAAAAACAGGCAAAGGAGTTGCATGTGGTAGGGGCTTATAGGTGTACAGAATAGGTGTGAATGCTCTGTTTGGATGGGGATGAAGAATCTTTGCGCTTTGGCATGATGAGCATCATTTGTTCAAGAAATTCAATTATGGCCTTACTCAGAGAACGTAGTCACGGGGACTTTAGACACAGTATTTCAGAGGTGGCCATGCTATTTTCTTCTCTGAAGGTGTCTCTTGGACCTGGCACTGTGCTCCTTCCCCTCGCTGCCCGTGGCACCTTGCCTGGGAGAGCCAAGCACAGGCACCAGTGTCCCCGGCCGAGCCGTGGCAGCTCACAGCACAGCTTTCTATTCCAGGCGCCAGCAACATTTCCAGCGATAGCGACGTGCCCTTGCCTCCTATTTATCACCCGCTGAGTGCCATCCAACAGCAGGGGAGTTCGTACCTCTTCACTTTAATGCTATGCTATAACAAAAGTAGCTCAGCTCCCAGGAACGCATTTGACTTCAAAGCTCTTGTGATCCATGTGACACATACATACATTAGATTAGAAATGCATTTGTCAGTCAGAGCTAATAACGGTGCTCGCTGCACAGAGCATTATCTTTGTCAGGAGCTGGCACGTCATGAATATGCATGCGGGAGGGCGAGCATGCTCGGTACAAATGTATTTACATTAGACGGGCTCCAACAAGGACTTAATGCTCTAGACGGGAGTATTTGTGATAACCTCGGGGCCTAGCACTACAGAGATGTGTTATCCATAAACTGAGGTGGAACAAGATCTGCTGCTGCTTTCCTTGACTAGGTCTACTTCTGGATCAGGCCCTCAGATATTTTTTAGAAGTTAAAATAAACATTAAAGGCATCAGAAGCATTTTGAAAGTTGGTGTCTTGGCGTTTCTCTCTAATTCTGCCACTGAAAAGATGAAGATGGTGTTTTCTTTCAAAGCACAGCTTCTTCAGTTGGAAAGAATGGATCAAAGGAGATCAGAGATGACTGATGCCTATAAATATCATACTTAAATTTGCTACAGACGAAATGGAACTGGATGTTGATTGGAGCTGTGTTTACTCCTAATGCTACCGACAGCCGCAGCTGGACTGGCACAGAGCGGAGCAGGGAATTCTCCCCCGAGGCTGTTGCCTCCACAGTTTTAACGGGCTATTCTGGCACACTTTATTGAGTACCTAGTAAATATTTTTAAGAAGTCTTATGCAGGCTTGAGCCAGCTATGCTCAGCACTCTGTTTTTTTCTTCCAATCAAGTGTCCATAAAGTTGTAAGCTGATTTTTATCTTCCTAACATACTTATCTAGTGTTAATGGGTGAGGGGGTAGAGGAAATTAAAAGTCCAGAGAAGATGACACTGTGATAGCCAAAAAGGAGCCTCTTCCTACTTTTTAAAGTTCATTATTGGTTGAGAGAGAAGTGAATATCCTAGACAGAAACATGAGACACCTCCCTAGGTGCTTGGCTGGATGTTATACCCACACAGCTCACCAGTCGGTGTGATTCATATTGGGTACAATCAATCTCCGCATATGCAAGAGGTCACCACACACAGTACCAGTAAATAAACACATGCACTCATCACCCGCGAGCCCTCCACCTCGGGGGCAGCGAGCCCAGCTCCTGCCCTGCTTGTCCAAGGGCACCCACCCTCACACAAGCTCCAATCCTGAGAAGAAATGTCCCAAAACACCCATAACCACAGCACTGAGTCCCGTAACCATTTGGTTCACTCCAACCCGAGACCTGGAGTGGTGAAAGCACAGTTCTTCACAGCTGTGCTTCTGACACAGGGGTGAAATGCCAGTGCCCAAGCCAGAGCGGTGACTCTCGTACCACAACACAGGAGTGTTCACCCTGCGGCATCTAGTTATTCCACAACCTGCAGAAATCAGTAAAGTTGCTTTCCTTTGGCCTTTGATCCCTGTGTAACAACAATATCATTTTTAAACCTTGAGCCTCAAAAGCCAAAATTCACCCAAACTATGTCCTGGATTGCAAAGCTTCAGCAACTGCCTCCGAGCCGCGGCAGCGTTATCAGAGGGACCCAGAGACCCTTCTCTGTGAGCCATCAATATTCTCGTGCTATTCGGGAACACTGGTGGTACGAGGGGACGCGATCTGGACTGGAGCACAAAATGAAGCAGGACACATCATCTCAGGGGCTCCTAAACCACACAGCAACATCTAACAGTCTGCCCTCTGCAAACTATGAACAACTATCAAACAGAAGCCAGAAGCAAAAGACACGTGAAGTTTAAAAATCTCCCACAAAAGCTTTTCCCCCACTTCAAGGCCAAGGAAAACAAACTAGCCTCGCAGCATGCAGCGGAGAGAACAGAGACAAAAAACCGACCTCCTAATTAGAGCAAAATTCAATAAGCCGTAGGCTTGTTTTAAAATGAAAATGCTACCACTTTTTTGCAGCAGTGACCTTACTTTTGCCTTGAGGATTAAAACAAAGTACAGCAGCATTTGCAGTCAATGTTTTCAGTGGAACTGCCTGAGAGCATGTGAAGTTTGGAAGATATTGGCTTTTTGGGTCAGGTTGGAGTTTTCTCACAGAGTTTTCGATTCATTTTCTTACATTTTCTTTAACGGTTTATCAGCTCTGCATAGCTCACCACGCTCACCTCAGCACCCAGCCTCTGTGGCTCCCAAATATCCTATAAACACCCGTTAAGTCCCACAGGTCCCTATGGGGGCAGTGGGAACATCGCTCCCTTCCAGGCGTTAACACCGAAGCTGCAGCTGTGCCGCGCTGCAGAGGCAAAGGCAGGACTAAATCAGATTTAAGTCAGAACTTTGTTTCTCTTCAGACCTGGTTGCTGTGTATGACAGTAGCTAATTTAGACTTACCTGAGCTGGGTATAATTAGCTAAGTGTATGAGATATCATTCAATATATTATTATGTGAATGAGATAATAATTTTCCTATGGGTTTGCATAACATAGCAGGATGAGGAGGTACTAATCTGTACTTTCAGCTCTCTCTTACCCGCTCCATATTAATATAACGACTTAATATATTATACGCTACATCAGTATTATATCTTATATATGTCTGTATTAATGCAATTAGACCACTAATAATATTTGCAACTAGAAACCCTCAGGACTTGCTTAACCATTCGCCTATCTCCTTCCTGAAGACTCATCCATCCACCACAACATGACCATGGGCACAATTTGACATGCCATCAAAGTATCCGAGGTGCCTGTGTGAGAGGTGCCTGTGTTCAGATATACCTTAATTTCACCTGCTCAAATTCAGAGTTGTCCAAAAATCCCACTCCCTTATGCTGGGCTACGCTTTCATGATCATGTACTGCTGATGAAAGACATTTTCTTGCCAAGAATCGGCTCAGCATGCTCTGCCCTGCCATTGGTCCCTTTCCTGCCAGTATTTAGCAGTGTATGGCATAAAGTGCTTGGCCGTATCTTGAAGATGAAAGGTGTTATTTACAGCACGCTTCTATATTATTTCAATAGCCACATTGACATCTTGCCTCCTGACACCCTGCCCCTCGACCAGCATCAGCAGCACAGACAGACTGCCGAGGCCTTGCTCTCTGCCCGACTTTGTAGGCAGGATGCGGCCCACATTATCCATGTAAGGTATGATTCTCTCAAATCTCCCTGACGCTGGTGGAGCCAAGGGGTGGTGCAACTCTAACTCGCATTCACAAGGCATTTTCACAACTGGCTGTGGCTGCCAGATGACCTGGACACCAGGTGTCCCTGGCAGTCCACCAGAGACATGGCATTGCTTACGATCCTGTGTTTGCTGTCGGTGATCGGGTGGGTTGCAGCAAGAGTGCATCATTGCTCATATTTCCTAGTGCCTCAGCAGAGCTTAGCTCATAACGTGTTGTCAGACTCCGGGCAGGTGAAGTTGCTGCTGTGCCACAGCGGAACTGGGGATGAGCACCTCAAAGCTCGGACCACTAAGTAACACAGCCACCCTGGGCATCCCAAAAAAGTCACTCGAGGACCTGCTTGTGGTGACAGAAAAATAAAGCGTTGGATCAAGAAAAAAAAACAAGCTCAAAATCTATGACAATATTACGGAGGCAGTTGAGCAGACCTGAAGCTGTTACCAGGGCTTGTTTTTTCAGTTATGAAACTCTATTTGAAGGGAAGGTCAGAGTTTTGTTTTCCTCTCCAGTTTTCTATTATGTGTTACTCACATTTTCATGCGATAGTTTCTATGAGAAATGCACACCTTCCAGCAACTAATAGAAAATCCAGGTAATGAAGACTGCAGCTCCTGATAAAAAATCTCCATGAATGAATTAGCCCTAGGTAGTATTACTCTCTGCTTTTAAATTCATGTTCATATAGAAGGAAAAAAAAAAGCTGATTTGAGAAATCATAGATCCACTACAAATTACAAGCCATAAAATACTGTATTTTGAAGGTGAAAGTTGGACCATTTTTAACGTAAGATAAGGGAGCCACATGTCTTTGTTTTACCTGCCCAGACATGTTTTTGTAATAGAGCAGCCTGTTGTAATGACATTTCTTATTTCAGCTGTCCATTTGTCACAGTGCATTTTCTTCCTGGTGTAGTAGCACAGAAAAAGACCAGGACTGGGAACTTAACGTTCTTTGTTCCTGTCTGTAATTCTCAGATTCCTGTGTTTTCTGATACTACATGAATCCCAGCAAATGGATTTTCTCCTTTCAGGTTGTGCAGTTTGTTTCTCCAGACGAAGTGCCGAAAGCTCTGTGCCTGACAGATGCCTGGGAGCTGTGCTGGCATCCTCGGGACCAGATGCAACAGATGGCCTGAAAAGCAGCTGCAGGATGCTCTTCCCATGGGCAGTGCCCGGTGGGCTGGAAGGGGCTCTCCCCAGTTCAGAAACAGTACGTGGGGGTCAGCCTGCACTGCAGCCACTGACGTGAGAGATGGCAGGAAGGGAAAGCTTTTTGCTATGAATTGTCATAAGCACATCAGAGAATTGTGTCGGCATCCCATTTGTACTGTGTGGCATGTCATCTCTGCTGGCTCCGAATGCAAAACCTTTCTGCGTTGCTTGCAGCTATGTACACATGTAGACAAGACACCTTCATCAACGAAAAGGTCTCAGACACCAGAAGAAAAATCTCGGGTTCAGGACTATTCAGACATGTTCTGAATTCCTCCTGTGACTTTCCAGAAAAAGGCTCTGGAAGGTATGATTTGCTTTCTCCCATTTTACCATACTTCTATGCAAAAGAGAGTCCATATATGTTCATTAAACCTGGCTTCTGCAGTCTTTGAGCAGCTTTGCCAAAGAACAGAATCAGGACAGCAGAGCCATAGGTAGTAGAGGCTATAGGGTCCTCTGCATCCATTGTAGTCCCTGAAAGCTCATCTTTCCAGAGGGACATGTGCCTGTTCACCCTCTCTTTCACCTACTGAAAGATCTGGAACAGTAAAATGCTCTCCACTGACTTTCCAGAGGGACCGAGAATGGAGAAGAAATAGATGCCTCTGGAAATCTAACCTTAATAATACTCAATGTTTCACAGCCCGCAAGCAGTTCCCACATTTCTGTGATGCCGCTTGTTGCAGGTTTTTTTCTGTGTAAATTATTTTCAAATTCTCCCAGGGACAAGCAGAAGCCCAACTTCTGTTTCAGCCCCCCCCTACCAGAGTTCATTCTCTGGGTCACTGTCATTCCTCGCTAATCTAATAAATTTTCCAAGCTGATTAATTCAGGCTTCTGGTAACAAGTGGTTGCACTATGAGCGTGCTGGGATTCAACACCGGGCACTGGCTCCCCCTGCGCGGGAGCCTCAGCTGGCAGCAGCACGTAGCTGGAGGCTGAGGAGGTACTACAAGCAGAGACAAAATACTGCTGCTATCTGGCACTACAAAGCCAGACTCAGTGTTGGCCCTCGGAGGTACAGAGATGAAAAAACTAAAATGTGAAGAACTTAAATATTTCATCACAGACTTGGCTCCATTTTGTTCTTCAGTTCCATTAGTAAGTAACACACACTTTTAAATTGAAAAAAAAAAAAAGTATTCCTTGGTTGATGTCAAAGAGCATCTACTTCCACCCCCTACATCCCAGGAGCAATGAATAAGTACCACCTAAACGCGTCTCCACTGGGAACGACTGTGTCCACAGAGCTCCTCCATCAGCCACGGGCCATGTGCAGATACATTACTCCTCTGTAAACACTGCAGCCTACGTCCTGAACAAGTACCTTTGTGTGTTGCAGTAGCAGATGCTCTTTCAGACACATCTGAATGCTTCACCTGGTGCAAGATGGGGATGCCACGAGCGAGCACGTTTCAGCACTGCCACGGAGACCTCCAGCCCAGACACAGCCAGGGTGTCACAAGGCACTTGGCATGGCATCCTCAGGGGAGGGAGAGGGGTTGTGGGGCCAGCAAGGAAAGGACAGAAAGATCATAGTTGATCATGGCAACTGGGAAAGGAGCTGCTTTAAAGAGGATTATTTTTTTTCTTTTGCAGAGGAAGATTGGGAAAGAAATAGAAATTGGAAAGAAAAGCCAAGCTGAAAATGAAGCAGGAAATAACAATGGAATTTAATAAAAGAGATTATGCCATAAGAAATTTCAATCTCTCATTCGGAATCAGTGCTTGAAGTAGCAGTTGTAAATTTTGTTTATGCCACCTTTCTAAATGATCCTGGGACTCAAAGGGAAAACACTCTGTCCCCAAACAGCTTTCCAAAGTGTGTTCTAGGACTGCAGCTTCATATGATAACCTGCAGCAGTTAGCTGAACGCTCCACCAGTACAAACTCCAACACCATTCTGGTGAGAACAGAAAATATCAAAACCCTCTTTATATAGCAGAAGACCCTGGAGAAGGGCTCAGCAGCTCAGACCAGGGACTATTCAGAAGTTAATATCACTTAATGATTTGTGACCAGTGACCTCACTGAAATCTCCCCATCTTGTTTTCAGGGCACCTGAGCTCACCCCCACTGCAGCACCGTGCCAAGAGCACAGTTTGACACTTAAAATTACCTGCCTTGAGCAGGGGGGTGAAGACAGCGACCTCCAGAGGTCCCTTTGGGTCTCTGTTATTTTATGATTCTAGGAAAAATCAATCGCTTTCGGTGAAACCTAACACTGGGGTTTTTGAAGGGATGTGCGAGTTAGGTTGCCAAATCCCAAAGAACTTAGTAGGCATTTTGGTTCCTAAATCCCATACACTCTAAAAATTCCCTGGCCATTTCTTAAAGGTCAGTATCACATCTTATTTAGCCCAAACGATCACAAACCTGTTCAAGTGAAAGTTAGAAACCTTGCTGCTCAGTGACCAGGAACCAGTCTGAATGCTCTTATCAGACTCTTCTAGTGCTATAAACGTGTTGCTAATTGCTAAAGTGATAAAACTAAAAGTGCTAAAGGGAGATTATTCTAGCTGCAAAATGCCACTATGCTTGATGAAGTCATCTGCAGGAGCTAATGCCTCAATTAATTTTTCTAACATCTGTTTAGAGTGCAGCACGAGAAGGCTGAAGCCTTGCCTCAGTGGTCTAAAATAATGTCAACACAAGGGAATTTCTCTTTCCAGCCAGGGGCAGCGCTTTTGTAACGGTGGCAGGTAACCACCAGCGGCTTCACAGAAGGATTATGGAGGGACGTGGCCCACAGGACAGGAGTCACCATCTTTGCTGACAGAAGGAATCGGCTTCATGCCTGAGGCGTAGCTACTGCTTCAGTGGGTACCACGGTCGGGAAGGCAAAGCTCGTGGTGTATGAGCCAGAAGGTGGAAGATTGAGCAGCTAAAGAGCTTAACGAGATGATCTCCCCATGCGCTGGAAGCAGCATCGCTCAGGCGTTTGCTACAGTGTAAGGAGGGTAATGTGTCTCTTCAAACAGATCCATCTGGTGCTGGGATCAACTTGTGTGTTGCAAACACCCGAAATCAGAGCAGGGGGAGACTATCGGGTTGCACCAGCTGGGGATTTGCTTAATCTGGAACACAAAATGCAAATGGCCACTGACACAACAGGCTGAAAGGTCCAATGAAGTGATACAAACTCATGCTCTTTCCCTTTTTCTGACACCACGTTATTCAGGAAGATGGTCTGCAGAAAGAGGCCCACAGCTCCCAGGCACCCGACTCTGGTCACAGCTGGCCAGAGATGCCCAGATAGCCGGCTCCAGCCAGGGTGGTGCTTCACCAGCACCCAGAGCCTGGCAAGACAAATGTGGCTACTGGAAGTGAATGGGAAGAGCAGAGTCATGTGGTAACTTAGAAAGCAAAGATCTAAAGGCAAAACAAAATGCCTCCCCTATCCTTATTTTATCCCCGAGAGGGTACGGTGCCCTGATGAGTCACCCCATGCAACCATAGCATGCTCAGATGGTGCATGGTCTGGACAGCAGTGCCAAATCATCCGGGAACCAGGGAAGCAAATGACCGTTTTCAAAATAATTTTTAATTACATCATACATATTTTTTGAGTCTTCAGATCACCCTGGGAAGACAGCTTACAAACCACATTTTCTTCCCACTGCCACTTTCTGTGCTTAGCACTCACCAAAGAAAAAAATACCCGCAGTAAAGCAGCTCATGTGGTGCATGCTTTGGACATGTGCTCCACTGGAGAACGTCATGATGTTCTAATGAAGGTTTCCTGGTCAGTATATGAGTCATTTTTTACTAGTTTTTAGTTTAAAGGTAGCATAGTTCAATAGTCAAGTAATAGTTGGTATCTCCTGTGACTAATTGTTGCCTGTGACTGAAACATACACAGCAATTGTTAACGTGTGCTATGAAATAGGAATCACTATTTAAATTTGCTCAGGAGACAATTGTTGCTGTCACCACCAGGTTCAAGGAAGTGTTTGTGTGTAGAGCTGACTGGATATCTTTTTGTTTTTTTTTTTTAAGAATATGAGCATCTCCCCTGAACTCGTAGAAGCAACATAGCCTTACTGCAGACAGAAGCACCACCTTGGGAACCAGAAAACCCCAGTTCAGTTATGCGCTTTCCAGGCTCTCTGTATGCTCTCTAGTAAGTACTTTAACCTCTGTTTCCATTTTCATGCACAAAATTGAGATAACTATCTTGTCTTTTCACCCTCTCTTTGTTATTTTTAAGCTCTCTGATGTATGGAGCGTCTCAAACTATATGATTTGTTTAGCGCAATAACAGTACTTGTGAGTCCTGCTGTGCAATGGGCACCTTGGATTCCCACTAACCTCAAGATGTGCAAACCCACAGCAACCCTTTTCAAGGACTTGCTCAGAGCCCACTAAGATGTTTCTGTTGCTGTTACCCAGTGAAGGAAAAACTGCATGGTTACAAAGCTAGAAAAGGTAAAATAATTGTACAGCATGCTCTCCAGGGCTGAACAAACACTTCTGCAAGAAAGCATCTGTTCTTCATGCTGAAAATGATTGACACAGGGAATTTCTCATGAAAAGCCTTCCTATTCTGCAAGAGAGATTACACGCCCAAAAGTTCAGTATTTAAAGTTTGACTAAATACTCTATAAACACACCCGTAACACCAATGCCTTTTTAAGAACACTGCACAGGAATTTCTAGGGTGAGCTACCAATTTCCATAATCCTAAAGCACTTCTTCCACTGGGAGTTCCAGGAGTGAAAGCTGCCCATCACCTGTCAAAGGGTGCCTGCACCCTTCAGAAACACTGTCAGCTGAAATGCCACAAACTGATAGATTTATCCATCTGAATATAATAAGAATTGGCATAAACCTCTCTTCAGCCTCTTACTATGCAAGCCAGAGCCCAACCTTTCTGCATGCTCCAGGGCATTTAGTTGACCGGTTTCACGTTTGCACGTTGTCCCAGCAGCTGCCCAGACCAGGGCCAAACCTCCCCCAGGTTCTGGGGGGACGGGTTCTGGGGCCAGAAGCAGATGTGCTGAATTACTGTGAGAGCCTGATCTTGAGGGGTTTCCAGGGAGGCTGGAAGCAGAACGCAATGCAAATCTAGTGAGAATTTCTGCCTACTTTAGAGTTTCACCAGCATGTTTGAAAAGTGAATGAGGTAAAATCATTTGGAAAAAAAATAAAAAATAATATGCATGACACTTTCTCTCCTTTCCTTTGAATGAATTCTGTAGCTTCTCTCATTTCAAAACCACCTTTTGTTCCATTTTCTCACAGAGACACTTCCCCTCCTGGCTCTCTTGAGCCCTTTCCACAGACTGACCGAGCCACCGCTCCCTCCTCCCTCGTTACCCCTTTCAGTCTGGTTAAATTTGCTTTTTCCCCACGTGGCACATATCTTTCAAAACAGCCCTTCCTCACCTTTTCATATTATCACTCTCCAGTTATTTTCAAATCTCAAACCCCCAAATTTTTGCCATGATTTTAACTATTCCACTTTTCCCATTTTTATGTGGTTTTTTTTTTCCCCTCGCTGTTAAGTGCTTTGCAGTGCTATTAGTATGACAAACATCAGAGATGCAGCTGAGCTGTGTTGTGCAATAGTGTCCAGTCTGAGACTCACCCACGCGTTGAGGATAATCCTCGACAGATCGGTCTAGGGGGCTTCAGCTCCCCTCTTGTGGGTGCGCACCCAGACGGCAGCCGGACAGCAGCCTATGGTCCATTTTCCCATTTCTTGCCTTTTTTTTCCTCATGAACTGATGTCAGTAATGCATCTAGGGACTGGCTCCACTTAATCCACAGGCAATTCTGTCCATTTGGATTGGATGCGAAGACACTTGTGTTTTCCCGTAAAGGTTATCTTCCTTCTTTTGAAGGTAGCAACCTTTAAGAACAACTGACATCACTCACTATGTATTACCAAGTTATCTCATATCCTGCCAATCAGGTCCTCGTCTGCTCAAAAACTGAAAACAAATACCACAAAGGTATAGCTAAAACATGAGAGAAATACACCCAGAAGGAGCACAGCTCTTGAAAATAAAATTTCAGGAGAGACAAACTAACAAATGCTGGAAAAAGATGAGACCATAGGACTACAGAGGAGAAAATTAACCCTAGACCTCATTTTCTGATATTATAAGGTTATGAGTGAATTAAATTGGCACAACTTTCCAGAACGAGTGATGGGACAGGCTGAACAAGACTTTGCTGTGGTCTCACAGGCACAAACACTAAAATTTCAGCAGATGAACAAAAAAATAGAAGGTGGGGGGTGGTGTGTCATTGAAGATGAAGAAAAATATCTGACCGCTTCTTACTGTTGTTCAACACCATGTAGACAAGATATATCATACAGACATCCCCTGGGACACCAATACGCCTACTGAACCCGCTGGCTCAGCCTTCATTTGGCTCCCTGGAAAGATGAGACTGACCAAAGATCTCCAACCCAGCTGTCTCCTCACCAGTAACAGAAAGTGCAGACATCCAACGTGAGTCATTTACAAGGCTGATGTAATAGCTTGGAAAGGTTCCCATGCCTTTCCTGATGGAGACCTAAGAATACGCGCAGTGGTGAGAACTTCCATAGGATCCTTCCTGAGTTGTTCTTGGAGGGACAAAAAAGGTTCAAACTAGACAGAAGAGTCTATTAGGGCTAAAATATTCGTGCGTGCAACACATTCAGGGACTTCCGGGCTTTGCACGGGACACAAGGAGGAGGGTATAGACAGCTGCATGTGCTATTCAGTGTCCGCACCAGTGTCTGCTATTCAGTGTCTGCTATTCACTGCCCCAGCACCTACTGAAATGAGATGGTGTACTGGGACAGAGACGTTTGGGGTGTTTGCATGTTTTCACAAGTTTTGTTTCTGTAGGAGCACCCTTCGGGGCTGGTGCTGTGCACATGCAGACCCGTGGAGGCTGTCTGTGCAGAGGGCGTCACCACTCAAAGAGAAGAGGGAGAAAAGACAAGGGTAGAGAGAGGTAGATGGAAGACTACAAAGAACTGACGAGGTGATGTATTAATTAACATGACAGCAAGCATTTTCATCACAGCAGCAGCCTAAGAACTGTCAGGGTTTGGGGTTTTTTTTGTAGAGAACAAGCCAACGAGAGCTTGAACAGACTTTAGAGAACAACTGCTTGCAGCAGGCACATCATTTTTGGAGAAACACACACCATCAGTCCCTGGAGGACCAGGCAACACCCAGGCGTTACTGCGCGATTGAAAATTTCATGTTGAAATACGAAAGAGTTCATCCCCGGGGAAAAAAGTTGCAAATGCCTGTCTTAGCTCTTATATTAAAAGCCCTTGGTGAAAAGTGGGGAAAAAACACATGTTTGTGACTGAATTGAAATGGCCCAAGTCTCAGGCCCCCTGCAGTGCCCCCCCCCCCCCCCCCCCCAGCACCCTGCAGGCAGGGTGTCAGGCTGCCCTTCTGCTCAGAGAGTGCCACGGTGACAGTAAGTGCCATGAGATGACAAAGCCCTTACAAAGCCCACAAACTTCTGTAGTTACTTTACAGACTGATGTTAGTGTGACTGTGTAATTTAAGCCTCAAACTTATCCTTAGCCAGAAAATTCAACGACATTAAAACAAAACCAAAACCAAACACAGATAAACAATTAAATCTCTGCCAAAATTAAAAACCTGCAAACAAAACTTATCGCATGTTTAAGCCAAATTCAAGCACTCGGTGAGCAGAGAGCTTGAGTCTCGGTGCTTTACGAAGCCAGGGAAACACGAAGATCTAGTGGGGCTGTGGGAACGTTTTATCTGGGGCATTTCATCTGAGCGCGTTTCATCCCCGCTCGGCGCCTGCCTGCACTGTGCCAGCTGGCAGCCGAATCGCCGCAGCCGCGCCTCCCCAAAGCCAGCGCTGCTGCCAGGCAGACGGCCCCGGCCCCGCTCACCCGGCCAAGAGCTACAGGCAGCGAGGCAGAGCCTCCATGGGGTCTGCAGAGCCAGGGAGCAGGGAGGGAACGGATGATGTGGCAGGGATATGGCCCCTCGATTGCAGAGCTGGACCAGGGCGGGGTGTATGTCATGGGGGACGCCTGCCAGCAGGCTGGCTGCTCCCATCACCGGTAACGTGGAGAAGACATGTCCTTCACTGTACATAGCAACTTGTTAGCGATTTTCACAGCAATGAGACACCCCGTGCAAGGGCAAACTTCAGGAGAAACCCAGTGGGAAAGCCGCAGAGAAAGCCCAGGGAGCAATGCATCCGCTCAGGAAGAAGAAAGAGCTACTAAAGCATTAGTTGCTTGTGGCTTTTTACTTAAAGAGCTGGAAAACTTGGGAGCATCCAAATTAAACTGGGCTGTAAATGGGTTGCTCCACATAGGACGGCGGGGTGAGTTTTTGTGTGGGGTAGTTTAAGTAAAACACTCAGAAGGGCAGTTGCAAGGGTTAAACAGCTCTCTTAGGTTGCAGTAGATTTTTTTGGTCTGCCAGTGAAGTTTCTCAGTGCCTTTTGCCACATTAAAAACAAGAAGCCAAAGAAACAAATGACCCGCCCAACTGCGTCTCGCATCACGCCATTCACAGAAACATAGGAATTAGTATTTTCCCTCTGAAATACCCACAAAGGGCTACCAAACATTTCAGACCCCTCCTCCATCAGTCACCACCAAGCTAAAAGCCAGGCACACCCCTCTGACTGCTCATACTGAGACCAACATGTGGTGTCTGAATTGCTTCCAAGAAACCATCAGGAGTCTCAGAACCTGCCACTCCCCTTGAGGCTATTTCAAGACAATCCCAGAAAGTTTAGAAACTGAGACTATATCATGAAGTGGCAATTGCATGAAAAAATCACTGCAGGAAGCACCTTCAAAACTAGACGCAGGGAGCTCGTGACTAGGCATAGCTGAAGCTTCAAGTACTATAAAATGCCCTTCGGGTAATTTTCCTGCAGGTCAGTACGCTTCAGCCTTGAGAATTGCTATGAAATAGTAACTAGTTCCCACCCAGTAAATGTGAACGAGCAGACAGTACCCCAACAGGAGAGTAACAAGGTTGTTTGAGATGCCTCCTAGCTTGGCAGGTTTCCAGGCATGAAATTCAGGAGTGCAGTTTTCCTCCCCGCCACGCTTTGGTTCGCAGCGTAATTCTCTGCCATCTCAGCGCCAGCAGGCTCTTCCCACATGTCTTTCTTGGGAGCCTAAGAAATAGTTAAATATCTGCGAGAGAGGGATGCCGTAGGCAAGGGGCTGACACCTGCCCTTCAATATGCATGTCCTGCGCCTGCTGTCAAGGTAGATCAATGTTTAATGCAACGGCCTTGACAGAGCGCCGTTAATAAAGATGCAGAAAGCAAACAACAAAAACATCTGAAATAGCAAGGCCACGTCACATAGCTTGGTCTTCAGGGATCTGAGCTATTTTGCAGTGAATTTATGGCAAGTATTTTAAAAGTGTATAAATGAGGGCCCCATCCTGGATCTCTATTCTCAGGTAGGGTTCTTCTCCACCTCCAGCTACATCTCAGGGTAGTGTGGAGAGCAGGAGCCATGTGGCCACCCATTTGCCCTGACCACCAGTGCACAAGGGAAAGCTGAGCAGTGGTACAGGACCCTGGTGTCCCTGCGCTCTGCTTCTGGCACTGTCGGTGCCTGGCTGCACGTGGAGGACATTGCCTGGCCAGTGAGGCAACTGGTGGGAATGACCTTACTTACATCACATATCTCGGTCTTCTGCACAGTTTACCCTCTAGAATAAGATGCCATTCACAATTTGCCTTCCTATTAGAACATTTGTCAAATATAGAAGCAAAAATTTTACATCAAAGAACTGAGTGGAAGTTTATGCATGCATAAATCTTGTTAAAATAGATACATGCTGAACATCCAAAGCAGCAGGAAGTTTTGACCCTTTAAGCCAGTAATGGGATTTGGACTCAGAATTTCAGCTTGGTTTTCTGAAAACGTGTTCAAATAGTGCTTACTAAAAAGTCTGATTTGGGACAGTAAAAACATGCGTGCAGAGCACAAACCAGGCAGCTCTGGGCTGAGCTGCACGCAGATGTGAATCGATGGAGCGCTGTGTAGCTGGCCTGGGCAACAGCAGGGACCAGGCAACACCAGGGGTGACCGCAGTCTCATGGTCTTCTGCTCAGTCAGGATGTGGCTCTGACCCCATAAAAGACCAGAACCAGCCTCTACATCTCCTGCATCTCTCTCTTCACATTAATTTCTACTCTCTGCCTCAACCTCTCTCTCCCCTATGCGCTCTGAAAGCCACATGTACCACTCGCAACACAGCCCTGCCTCAGGTTCACATCTCTACTTTAAGAGTCACCTTTTCCATGAATAGCCACTGTTAATCTCCCCGACAATAAGTTTTACACTAAATCCCTGAATTGAATTACCTGACTGTTGTCCAGGCCAGACAAGCCCACAGGACTATAAGCTTATTAAGCCAAGAAACACAGCTAATTCTTTGCCTTGTAGGCACCAGGCACTTTAAGGAGTTTATTAATATCGATAAATAATAAGGTTTTATTCTCTGTATAAGAAGAAACAAACCTCCAAAGATTTTTTTCAGTTCAGGGATTTATCCAAACATCTGGATGCTTATTTGCAGCTTCTCCAGATTTTCTTGGCCAGTACATTGTGCTGGAAATCGTGAGATTTCCAATGGATTTTGGGGTTTTATCCAATTGGAAAAACTGCATGAGGAATTTTTCCTCCCAGCCTTCCAGGATTTCTAGTTCATGTGCTGGCTGGAATCAGCACATAAAGAGGGGCATAGAAAGAAAGCCTTGATTAAGAAAAGCTGAGGAAATATTTGAACTTCAAAGGTATCTTCTCAGCTTGGGGTGAGAGTTCTAATTAGTTTCTAATGAAGCGAAGCTGATGAAGCCTTCCTTTGTGGGGCTGTTTAGATGACCGTTCATAGAAGACTAGGACACTGAGGAGGCAAGATCTAGGCCAGTGTCAAGCTCGTGTTTATGACCAGTTAGTGTGTGTGATGGGTATCTCAACTACTCAGTTTTGAATTAGAGATGGATTATTAGCTCAGTGTCTGACACTCTCTATTCTCCAGCCTCCAGGTCTCTCTCAAGGACGCCTGCTGGGACTGCTTTTGCCACGTGTTTTACAACATCAGTGGAAGGTGAGGAGAAGATGACTGCTCCGAGCTCAGTGGCATTTTTTCCCATGCCCCCATCCAGTGGAAGGATGGAGGAAAGCGGACAAATTGAAAGGGAGGAAACTGTGGTGATGGAAGGGCAAGGCAGAGATCAGAAATATTCATGTGACAAATAATGGGATAGGAAAAGGAGGAGGAGACTGAGGAGGTATGGTCTGAGATAATGGAAAAGCCCCCAAACAAATGGCCTCCCTTCTTTCTCCAAAATCAGCCTAAATCTGGAAAGATGCAGCAAAAGATAAAGGAGCAAATCCAAACAGGAGACAGTAGGAAAAAAAAAGCTGGGAGAAACTGTAGGAGCAAAGGAAATGCCACGTTGAAGTGGTAAAAAAAATGGGCCATTTGGTGAGAAGGAGACACAGCTCCTCACCTATAGAGGAGACACAACCTACACTGTTGGCTTGGTAGCACCCCAAAACACCCGTTTACCACAGGCGGTAAGTGGGTCAGCTTTAGCACAGCCACAGCGATTCAACAGCAGAACCCTACTGGAAGTTGCTCCTCCATGCACCAGTTCGACTTCCAGGAAATCTGCTCCTTGTGAACTTATTAAAAGCAGGATTCCAGGAAAATAGATGTCATGCACTTGGAAGAATTTTGCATTATATTTAATTTCATCAGCATGCGATGAACCAACAGCAGGTTTCAACCGATGTGGGCTTTGAAAGCCATCAACGCACTTATCAGCAAATTCAGGACAAAAAGCACGGAGCACATATTCAAGGTCACCAACAGGTGACGCAGGCGATGGCAGATCAGACATCCTGCCGCGGCCTGGCACCTCTGCTGTGGCACACGCTTCCAGTGGCCGTGCACCCACAGCAGGTCAGGGACATCGCTTTTGTTGATCAGAGTAACTGAATGCAATGTAATTTCTTTGAAAGCAATGACTGTCAATGTCGTCTAGGGAAAATACGGGTACTCGTCTATGAAGGGGCAGATTTTCCTCACGGAGCACAGGGAGTGGCAGAACTTTTGTCAGTACTGGTGGCTGTGGTGAAGTCTGCTGTGACTTCTGTGCACCGAAAGGCAGTAGTTGTTAAATGCTATTTCCTATAAAACATAAAAACTCTCTGAAACTTTAGCTGAGAATCATTCACAACGTGTTTTAAGACTTCCAGAGCCATCAGAGCAAACCAGAATTCATTAAGAGAGAAAATAAGATTGTAATTAATTAACTTATTGAAATTATGAATCAAGGACTACACAGGAAAGGCTATGCATCACTTTGCAAGTTATTCAGTTAATCAAATAACTGGGCAGAAATATTTGCATTAATAATTGCACTAGAAAGTGCTGATCACAATGTTTAATAAATCCAGATTGTTAATTCTACAAACTGTATTTCAAGCCCGAGACATCTATACAAAAAATTCCTCTGGTACTTTTTGGGCAGGTTCAAGGCTGTGACCTTAGCAATTAAAACAAAACCTTTCTCTAGAGCACTCTGACACGCAGTCAGAGGAACAGTTGGAAACTCACCCGTGTTACGCCCCTTCCTACCTTCTGCAGAAGGTTCAGGAGAAGAGGGATTTTTTAGCGACAACTCCTAAGGACAGCTTACAACCCAGCACGAAGACCCTGGGACTGCAGTAGCCAACAGCCAACCCTTACATTTCCTGCATATAATTAACCATGTTAGAACCTCCCCATGAAGAGCAGTTTCCACAGGCACCACCCAAACCTCACGGAGGGCCCTCAGCCACATCCTAGCTCAGGAGCTCGGCCTGGACCCATGTGAGCTGGGATGTGGGGGAAAATTGCACCAGCAGCCCTGGAGGTATCTTGGCTGCCCGGTTGGAGCCCTCTCCTGCCTGTCAGACCGTCTGTGCGTGTCAGCTGTCTTTTCCTTGGCACCCTCATCCCAACCCTAACCCAGCCTCTGGGCTGAGATTTATGGGAGGGGAAGGCAAGAGCCCTCTGGCCAAGGAGCAGCCCTCGCTGCACTTTAGCAGCTCCCTCTCCCGCACGTACTGCCTTTTGTTTCCTTGGATCCTAAACCCGGTGGAAGCTTTCAAGATTTTTATGTGTTCAGGATCTGAACACTTTATCAAGCCATTATAGATGCATCTCACTCCAGACACACAGAAACACAGGATCCAGACTCATTCTCACTTTCTGGCCAAGTGAAGGTTCCTCTACTTTCCCTAAAGCACTTTAATTTTATTTCAACTCTGATATTTATCTAGTTTTATGTCTCTACTACTTCTGTTTTTCACTGACTTGAGACTTTTTGACTTTGTGGATAAAAGCAGCAGAATGACAGTCACACTGAGTCATGAGGTCTCTCAAACTGCTTCAAATCAGAATAATTTAATTCAGCCATTTGGTACGAATACAAGGATATTAATATGCCAAGTACAGCGCTTCATTGCATCAACTTTTTCCTGAGTTGCAGACATATTTTACAAGCAATAGACCTGTAAGGTTTTGTTTGGCGACACCAAGATGTAGTTTTTGCCCTTTTGTCTTTTGTGCTCTTTTTTTCCCCATAGATCTATTTGCTAAAATAAATTGAAATTGGGTAAAAGAATATAAGGCACAATTTATACTAGATATATCTGCAATTACTAACTCTGAATTAAACATATCCCTTCATGAATAATGAAGTAGAAATAGGCCAGAGGAAAAATGAGATAAGATCTTCAATCCATGTATTTTTAATTGCTTCATTATCTAAAATTTGGTATGAATAGCAGTGGATACAGTTTGCTGTTAATGCACAAAAAGAAATGAGAATTTTCAACCAAATCACAAAAGGCTATCAAAAATTAATTTTGTGTGCTGTGATCATTGAAAATGTAAGTGATTTTGTGGCAGAGTGACATAAAAAATACCATTTATATGCTAATAATGAACAAGTCATATTTTTTCATTTTGATGCAAAATAAATTTTATTTTCATTTTAATGAACTGTAATGAATTATAAGCTGTTTCTTTTTATCTTTAGGTAAAAGCTGGGGGAAAGATAATGGAAGGTTGACAAAAAGACTGTCCCCGAATGAAAATAGGATGGAGCAGAGCACGACCCTTGTTTTGACCTGTTAAACTCCATTGCTGACTTGGCAGTCCATGGTCCAAGGGTGCCTTTTGTACCCGAGGTGCGCACTGCAGTGGCCGAGCTCTGAGCACACACCCCATCATAGGGCAAAAAAGAGAAAGCCGTCTGCACTGGGTGGAGGAACTCAACCTTTATTTCATACAAGCCCAAGCATCCTCAGAAGGGGGACTGCCATGTCCTCGTCCATGTAGATGAGGCAGCTCTAAGTTTAGGAATAAACTTCTGTAACCACGGATAAAAGCATCGAGCATCACAAGGTACACTAGATATATTTGCAGTCCCTAACTCTGAATTAATCATGTTCCTTCATGAATAATGAAACCAAAAAAGGCCAGAGGTATTAAGGAAACTGATCCAAAGCCTATTAAAGCCAATGAAATGTCTCACATTGATGCATACCATATTAATAAATAATTATGGAACGGGGCTTTTTTTGCAGTATTTCCTAGAAGCACTAGGCACAGTCAGGATTTTTATTGGGATCTTTGAGTTGCTGCACACAACGCAAGAGATAGTCCTGTCCTAAAGACATTACGATATAAGGATAAGGCAAGAGATAGCAAGTTGGATAAGAGCAGTGCGGGGAACCCAAACAAGCCATGAGATGACTGTGCTCAGCAATTCTGTGCGGCAGTCTCAGCATAGCAGCTGCTCCGACGTTTCTGAAACAGTCGAGCATGTACCAACACCAGCTGAAATCAATAGGTATTGCAAACATTAAACACCCAGGAAAACTCAGCTCAGCTTTTTAAAATGAGCCAACCATAATGAAAAGCCAATTTGAAACTGCTTGTTTTGTATTTACTGCTCCTCGTTCATATCGAGAACTTCCCTCTGGGTACCTGCACCTGCCTCGACTGAAGTCAACTCCTTTGCACCTCTCTCATGAAATCGCCCACACATAAACAAATTCTAGCTTTAACTTCCTTCTTGGGGTCTTCTGCATATTATTTAAAACAAGCTGTTGGAAGCAGCACTGCCGTGACGCTCAGGTCGCTCTGTGCACCACTGCTTCAGTTACAAATCTACCAATACAGCTGCACCAGGCGGCAGGTTCACAAGCGTCTGCAGAGGATGCAGGTATCCAGTGGGGTTTTCAAAACACCTGCTCTAGAGACCACAGTGCTCCTATATTCCAATTTGCATTTTTATGCACAAAAATACCTTTAAAAAGTTCATTCTGCATAACTCCATCACAAAAAGAGTCCTTCTACTTATTATTTGGACTGAAGTAGTAGCAATAACACACTAATATTTATTTATTAAACTTCGCCATGAGAAATGACAAGCCCAGACTAAATCTTGGCAAAAGGACACACAGCAATGGACATAAGTTACAATACAGGAAATTCTGATTAGATATTAAGAAAAACATGTCATCCTGAAGGTACTCAAGCATTGGAACAGGGACCCAGAGAGGGTGTGGGATCGCTGTCCTTGGACATATTCCAAGTTGAGCTGGACAATCACCCTTCTGTAACTGGATCTCCCATGAGCCCTGGATTGGGCTAGAGACTTCTGGAGATCCTGTCCAACATAAATCACTCTAATATTGTACGTCTTAAACGTTTACAGCCACTGTAATGTCATAAAAATGAGGGATGGGTCTCACTGCTTACAATTAATTTCTCAGACTCCTCTGGGCTTCCCACCCAAATGCCGTACCAGAGACTGCAGCCCTGGGACCCCCGCTCAAGGGAAACCTCCTCTCTCAGCGCCGCAGCCTGCCTGACTGCCAGTCCCACCAGGAACAGCGCTGGGGTCTCCCATGGACGGCGCAGACATCTCTCCCCTGGGGACGGTGACAGAGCTGGGCAAGATCACTAGCACCCCAGTGAGGAGAAATCACCATCAACAGCTCACCCACAGCTCTGCTGGGCTTGTCCTCACATAGTCCTTGGGGCTTCAGCCCTCCTCAAAGCATGACATACATCTACCCTGTGTTTATTTGTCCAAATAGTTACTTGCTTCTTTGTTTTAAGCAGTTCTACCTTTGCTATTCCTCTATGAATCATGCACTTAACAGGGGAACAAAATGCAGTAAGTAGCATTTTACCTGTGGGTTGTGCATATCACCCTTGGCCAGCTGCTAGGAGAGGCAGGTGGTGATCAACAGCACTGCAACTCCCAACTCGTAAGTCTCACTGAGGTACTTAAAAAAAAATAACCTGGGTAAAACTATGAAACAGATGAAGGAATACTGAACAAATACATTACTGGAATCAGTGTCCACACTAAAAAAATAAAATAAATCAGAGTTATTTGGCAGCCCAAGTCAGACCTCCTTGGTAAATGTTTCTCTAGGTTGATTCTGGCCTGAACTTCTACAAGGGTTTTCACTTCAAGAGGGAATATTGGGCTGTAAAAGGACATAGAAGTTTCTTTTTCAAGCACTACCACTCATGCAGCTGCATCAAATTTTTATCCTGACAATTGAGTTGATTTCAAAATAAGAAAACTGTTTCACAGTAAATATTTCCTAACTCTTCACTGATGTTCCAGATCTCACACACAGTTGTCCAAAAACAACAGTTGGTGAAAAACGGGAGAGAAGTATTAAAATTGTGCTCCAAAATTAAAATGACACTGAATGTTTCTGGACATTTTGATCCATATTTAACCTAGAGATCTAACTTGTGACTTTTTTGATGAAAGGGAGTTGTGTAAACTTCAGCTAACAACTTCTAGTATTAGAATTTGTTTAGAAAATTGTGGAGGGTAGCATAACATATAAAAATATGAAAGAATGCAAAACTAAACTTCTAAAAGAAAACAGATAACTGATAATTACTTTAAAAAAATAAAAAAAGAAAGAAGCTGTGATAAAAAGGCACCGATCCATTGGACAGAAATGTAAAGCAGAAGATGATAAAATAAAGAAAGAGCCATATAGTATTTACATGTAATATCGATTTCATTCAGAAGGAACTTTTAATCCTGAGATTTGAGAGGAATTCATTACTGGTTGTAATCAGTGTGAACCTACCCATCAAAAATACAGAAATAAGGCAGTAGCGGTCATGTCCTGGAGAAAAACTCAGGAATTGGGCTGGAAGAAACTCTCTTTGATGAATATAACCTCCCTTTGTGACAAAAGAAATGCGCGTGCGGAAGCTGATTCTGTTAGCGTATTGATCGCAAGTCAAATCGACCAAAAAGAATTATTACAGCAGTGGATATTGGCCAGTTCTCATCCAGTGCTGACAGCAGACAAGCCCAAAGCACCAGCTCTCATCCCTGTGAAGCGTGTGCGCGGGTCTGGGGTCCTGTCTTCCTTGTGGTAGTTGGGTGCTCCTCAGTTGAGGGTCATATAGAAAGATGTGCTGAAGTTCAACTGCAAGGTATTCAGGTTGAAGAAAGATCAACTATTGGCCGACAGTATAAAATCACTCCGAACAAAGGAACTAACTATCTTAAAATAGGCTAGAGGAGGAGCATGGCAGATGAACACCCATGTTTCAGACCTAGGCTGATTCCAAGACAAATACAGCAAAAATCAGGTGCAGAAATCCATGGAGAAGTAAACAGGATTAAGCCTTTATGTAGGATGAGACAACTCAATAGCCCAGGGCTTTCACAGCGTGCCCTCGTGAGCTCATCCCGAACCAGAGAAGACTGACGAGGACAGTGCCTGAATCCTTGGTTTAGCTAGTTACAAAATACTACGTTTGCATTTCCAGTAGCTGTCTATTCCCCAGCACTGTTTATGCCTTCAGAGGTTATTATCAAACTTACAAATTATTTATGTTTTCTTTTCTTTTTCTGCTTTGATTTTTTTCCTTGAACTCGATGTTAAAATTTCCAGTTACTGCAGAAAGGAATACTTTAAGACCTCATTTGCAGACTTGGCTTTGTTTTTGCCTCCTCATCTCTGGGACGTTTACAATACTTGCACTGTGTTTGACAAGATCTCTAACACGAAGCTTTATTGCAAATCCTATTGGTTTATCCTAATTATGCCAATTGTTATCATGAACTTATTTGAAAATTAATAAAAAAAGAAAATGACAAGGAAAAAGGACTTGGACAAAAGACTATCTAAATGAAGCTTGAAGAGGAATGAACTATGTTTGCACTCTTGGAAATGTGCATAAAAAGACTACGTAAGCAATAACAGAAAAATAACAGATGTCTATAAGAAAAAAAGCAAAACACTGACATGAATAAACACAATTTGACTCAATGAATTAGAAACATTTGTTTGGTCCAACAATGAAGCTTTGACAAGTGTTAAAATTTCTGTTTCAGTTACTGTCTTGACATAGTTACTGAAAATTGCCCAGATTTTTAAGGATTTGTCCTAATCACATAAAATTGTACCATCATTTTCTTTGGCTGCTACTACGCTCAATAGGAAATCTAGCCAACAAGAGACATGTAAGTCTTAATCATGCTTGAACAAGGAAGATTTACAATTCACTTCTCAATGAGACATAATGAGTCAGATAAAAGGTGACTTGCTTGTTCACATTGTTTGGGGAAATTAAAGTATAGATTTTCTGCAACGTCTACGGTTTTTTTTTTCCAAAAATAATTCTGTTTTTGTATTTACTGAATTTAATTTTTTTCACTCCTTTATTGTTGTATTAAGGTTTTTTCACTCCTTTATTGTTGTATTAAGGCTTGTATTCTTTGAGAAACAGAATGAGGGAAAGAGGCAAATATCGGCCTGCTCGACACACTTTTGTCTATTGGCATCTTCAAGAACTAACTGTGGCCAAGTCTTCTGGGCTACATTGGCCCCCCTCCCTGACCCAGCAGCACCAACAGAGGAATTGAAGGAAACTTTTCTAAACAAAACCCCCTTTTAGATTAAGGCATCTCTCTGCATCTCAGCCCTCTGTAAATCAGACAGGCAGGAGCTGACTTTTTGAGCTGGAAGCCTCAGGAGCAAGCAGGACTTCCAGGATCACAGGCTACAGCTGCTATTATGCTCATGCAAACACTCCACAGCTTGAAGCAGCGATTGAAATGTTCCAGGATAGCCACATCTTGGCATCAATGGTCCTTACAGAGGATGAATTCAGTAGAGCCCACCTTAGGACATGGAAGTGGAAAATGGTTTGCATAAAGCCTAATCCCTTCCTGATCACCATTCAGTATATCCTCCTCACTAAGAATCACCTCCTCTGTCAAAGGCTTGCAGTGGTCATTTATCACATCCTGGGCATGCGTGGATCGAAACCCAGAAATGAATCAGAAACAAGAATGGCAGGAGGGAAGAAGATCCATCCCACTCTCCTGCTCTTTCATGTAGTGCACGCCAAAATTAACCAGTAACTCTGAAAAGTCTCCAGCTTCCACCCACCCTGCACTGATTGTTGGTCAGGCTCCATGAGTCTGCATCCAAAAGTATTTAGAAAAAAAGCAATCCTGTATACCCTCTGCAAAATGGAGACCTATTGGTTTCATTCTGTGGATTGTGATGTGAAATGTTTTCCTTTTGTCCAGCATGAAAATACTCAAAGGGGTATATTAATGAATGTAATTTTTTCCCTGTGAGACAAGTCTTTTTTTCTGTGTGATAGTGTGCAGAGAAGAATTGGGTGGTAGATCTGATAGGAAGAATGACAAAGTGACAGGATGGGCACGCTGTGCTGGCTCCAAATCATGCTCTGCCAATATACCTCACCATTAGGTGGCCCCAAGCATAAATGGGTTCTTACAGTTATTCCATCAACAACAGTGTCGCTTTGGGTGATACAGATATCTTAATTCATCAGCAACTAGGCTGAGATCTTGATTTGCTATATCTATTTGCTCAGCATGTGACAAATAACAGATGATGGATTTGACTTTGCGTCCCTCCTCCAGACATGTTCTGTATTTCCTTGGGATTATCCTCCTGGTTTTCATCAAGTACCAGGGACAGCAGCTGCACCATCTACACCACCACAGAAGTTAATTTTCCTCTTACATGAAAAGTTTGGTCCATAAGGAGCAATAAAAAGCCTAATAACAAAAATTCCAAAATAACGGCTCCTTCCCCAATCCCATGAAATCAGTTAAGGAAGAACATAAACACCAAGAGGTGTTGGTGCAAAAGGCCAGAATTCATTTTACATCATTTGAGTCTGATCACTTTTGGAGAGCACTGTCTGCAGATTTATGATTCACCAGGTAGCACTAAGGATGTCTAGGCAGTTTGGCAACAGCCTCTTAGATTGTTATAAAAGAGAATGGAAATTGAAGCTGAAGAGGATGCCATAAACTAATTGGGTTATTAACTGCTTCCATTCTGAATGACATGCAGGTGCATCCAGAAAATGTTCTTTTCTATTATTTTTTGGACACACAGCACCAGATATTTCCAACACATTTCACTGAATGCCCTACTTAGAAGAAAGGTGCTTTATTCTCCCCACTAAGGAGAGGGTAAGAACTATCTGCCAAATTGAGGTCCTTTTCAACCACTTGCTGAAGGCTCTATGACTCATTTAGAAAAAAAGGAGAAATTACATCTTTGACAAATTTCAAGCTAAGTAACAGGCTTTTGCCTCTCTAAATTTCCTGTTTTCTTTCAGATTTTACAGTATGCTTCATTTTGGCATGTGATCACAAGAAGATAACTACTGGGCATGACCACTTCGAAACTGCTGCTTTTCAAGTGACTGCAGTAGGAAAACAAAACTGCTGTGTGCACGTCAGGGCTGGTGTGTCCATGTGCACTTGTGGGGTTAGTCTTCAGTGTTGCATCTTTAAAACAAACAGACTCTACAGGACTAAAACTCACAGCCAAAAATGAAATCAAACCTCTGTTAAGGAACCCTGCTGCTTCACTTCTCATTTTTCTTTTTCCTCATTTTAAGGGATGGCAAGGAGGTAGGGGGTATAAATACAGGCAGCCAGCAGGGAACAGTGGAAATAAGGTTGGAGATTAAAGATGCATAATTGTCCAAGTGGTGGATTCTATTCTGAACTTTGAATAAATTTTGCTCTGTTCTCACCAAGATCCCCAATATCCCCTCTCACTTTCCTTGGTTCTCCCAATTCTGCTGGTCTCCCCAGAAAAGGCCGCAATGTGTCCCGCCATTACAGTTGGCTGCTCAGGAATAGCTCAGGCTTTGACCAGCCAGCACCATCTCATTCAGTGAGGGCAGACAGAAGGGAGAGAGATGATTAGAAAAAGGATTTCCCCACACCCCCCCTTCCATGAAAAGTTACAATACTGGGGGGAAAGGGAGCAATTATGGCAAAAAATTTCCATTTTCTTTACAAGCACCTGAAGTACGCAGAGCAGCAGCATGTATAACCACACTAATCCAAGCCTTTAGAAGGCTCATTAGAGAGTGCCTGGACAACCACTATAGCTCTCCGCAAGCTAGCCACGTTACTTGCCAAACACAAGTGCTCAAGGACAACTTACTGTTTAAAAGCAACAAAATGATGTGAAATGATAAATTAGAATGATCATATGGGTGCCTCAGTAAAAAGTAAAGCTGCAGAAAAATGTAGCTATGTCTTTGCAAAAAGAGGGAAAAAAAAAAAAACAACCAAACCTGTTGAAAGCAGATGAATTGAAATGTGTGTGTGAGAATAACGTAAGACAAATCAGTACCCACGGCAGCCATCCCTGCTCAGCTCATCTAGGGAACAGAGAGCCAAGAGGAAAGAGAAGATGCACAAATGCCAAGGTGTCACAGGGAGGATATTACGTTTGGGCAATGTCTTAGCAAGCAAGTTTCAAATGCAAAATTGATAGGAATCTTTTTTTTTTTTTTTAAAAAAAAAAGGATGCTATCCTGGAGGAAATAAAATATCAGAGGAAGTTAGCATGTCATGTATTTCAGATGCATCATTTTACACAAAGAACAGATACATTTTTTTCCCTTTTTTTTTTTTTTAGGGGAAATAAGCCTTAGGTAGTCTCTCTCATAATGCCTTGGTATAGTGTCAAAAGAAATGTGAACATTTCAGACAGTCAGATCTTTGTGAAGCCTGTTCGGAGGGTATAATAATGTATGCTATTTGACAAAGAGATTTTCAAAGTGTTGCCAACTCCCAGTCAGTTTATGGATTTAAGACCCTGGTTGTTTAAGAACCTACTTACAAAGCAATGCATCATGCCACAGCATGGCAGTGAAGTTGTAAATGGCTCCCAAATTTTGAAAAAAACTCTATGCCGCAATGGAATACAGATCACTCTGAGACACAGCCATGGGCTTCAGGAGGCATGTTCCTACAAAATCAGCATGCCAGGTCCTGAGCTGGGATAAATCAAAGTGTCCCTTTTCCAGATAAAGAGAACAATGCTGATTTACACGCACTGAATCATATTAAATATCTCTTGAGTAACACTGGCCTAAGAGCCTCAGGACGGGATCCTCAGTCAGAACTGGATGCCTAGCTCCTGCTGGCTGCGCAGAATTAGGTATCCAAATCCCTCGATGGAGCCGAGCCTAAGTGAAACAGCAGCCCATAGGCACGTTTACAACATGCAATAAATACAATGTACTTAGTTCGTATCCAGACTAGTTCCAGATTGGCACCAGGAGAGTGGTGACAAGCAATGCACAGGCTAATTAGCCCTGCTAAAAGGGCTGTGCTGGACTAACACAGATATCCTGCTCCCAGGAGCTGAGCCAGTATCTCTGCTGAGCTGTGCCTTATAGACGTACTTGCTTTCTCGGCAATGTTTCATGGCTTGCTAACACCAGGCAAATTTATACATCACGTTTTCATAAGTGACATAAGCCCATCCATTCAATACAATGCTGCAAGGACTCCCAAGCTTGTGGAGAAGCCTAGCAAACCCTTGGGGAGACAGCTGGAAGAGGGGAGCAGTGTTTGGGACATCACAGCTCAGGCGTACCACACTTGCCACCACACTGCTGACAGCCAAAGCGTGGAGCCAACTTGTCTCCTTCCGCAGCCAGTCCTCCAGCCCTGCCAGGCCTGGGTCAGTGCAAGGGAAAAACGGTCTTCAACTCTGGCTACCTACAAGCCATAAACAACATTATCCCCCTCCAGCCACAAAAACCCTGCATGGACTTTGTTCAGAAAGGAGCTGCTTATGGCTTTTACCATCCAGGGAAGCAGGCTGCATTTAGCTGTGTTGTTGTGGCTGCTGTTGAACAAGGTTAAACAGTCCTTTCAACAAAATCATCTTACTTCCCCCTGCCACTGCCCCTGAGGTTACTGCCCTCTTGATGCCACGTGCATAACCACACAGGGGCACACTCTTTCACTCAGCTCTGCTCAGAGGGCCTGTGTTAAAAAATAACTACTTGTAAGAACATTTCCATTTACCCATATCCCTTTGGCAAAATAGAATAACACATAGGTTTAACAGCTCTGCAGAAAAAGACCTGGGTGCTGGTGGACACCAAGCTGAACATGAGCCAGCAGTGTGCCCTTGCGGTAAAGAAGGCCAACAGCATCCTGGGCTGCTGGAAGACCATCAGCAGCAGTCAAGGGAGGTGATTAATCACCTCTACTTAGACCTGGGGAGACATGTCCGAAGTACTGCTTGTCCAGTTCTGGACAAGTAGGCACTGGAGCAAGTTCAGCGAAGGGCCACTAAGATGATTAAGAGCTTGGAGCATCACATATGAGGAGAAGCTGAGAGAGATGGGTTTGCTCAGCCTGGGGAAGAGAAGGCTCAGGGGTGGCAGTATTCTTTTAATGTATGTAAATATCTGATGGGAAGAAGCAAAAAACACTAAGCCAGACTATTCTCAGTGATAGGACAAGAGACACATATTGAAATACAGGAAAATCCATTCAAATTTAAGAAAATGTTTAGGTTTGTTTTTTTTTTTCTTATGTTTGATCCCCCTTGCAAACACTGGAACACAATATCCAGAGAGGCTGTGGGTTCTCTTGCATCCTTGCAGATTTTCAAAACCTGAACGTGGCCCTGGGCAACCCTCTCTAGTTGACCCCACTTTGAGCAGGGGTGTTGGACCAGGCAGTCTCTAGAGGTGCCTTCCAACCTCAGCTTTTCTGTGACTGTGGCTACTCCATGTACACGTCCAAATTGTAACTGCAGAACTGAACAGGGCAGCAAACCTTAGGGGGAAGGGAGAGAACAAGCTGTTGCTAGTGGTAATCTTTGAACCCAAACACAGCTGTGGCCAGGACACCATGTCCAAAGGTAGCTCCATGCTCCAGTCTGCACACTAAGCCACGCACAGTACCATGAGACCAGCCAAGATAAACCTCAAAGGCAGCAAAGTGATTGCTGGCATAATAGATGGAAATATAAAATAAAGTAGGATTTAACCGACACCTGATGGGGTAAGCAAATTGGGACATAATTGGAGGACAGAAGTCCTAACGAGTTATTCAGCTTTTAAGTCACTTGCTGTAGAGTTTCATTACATTTTTTTGTACAAACTGAGCATGAAAGTTGCTCCTCTGATGGCAGAATGAGAACAGATAAAACTCAGAACTCTATGCAGCTTGCTGCCTCCTTCCTCTGCTGGAAAGCGATAATTATCTCAGGCCTGCCTAATAGTGTAGGATTTATCCCAGAGGGTGTTAGTACTTTCATTGTTCTATACAGCGCTGGGTTTTTTCATCCACAGATCTCAAAGTGCTTTACTGTGAGGAAGGCACACAGACCTCTTTAAAAGACATAAAAATCTCTTCAAACCTTATACATTTTATGATGCATTCATCTCTCTTTATACGTGATTGCCAGAACTGTGACAAGTGCTTGACAAGTCCTATAGGACAGAGGGTCCAGATTGGTTTGAATTTCTTTAATTCTCACAAATGTTGAAAAAATACAGTCTGGAGGGATGAACTTGCAAAAAATTATGTTTTTCTTACAAGGCACTGGGGACTTTTATTCCAACATGAGACATTGTGAGGATCTCACAGTGGGCCAAACGTGTCAGAAGTTTATTGCCCTTCAGCACTCTGATCCTCGATGCAGGAATAGCAGGTAAGATTTCTGGCTGGTGTAAAGCCAAAAAACTCCATCAGAATCCAAAAATATTGTCTTTCTTGCTCAGCTATTTCAACACAAGAATATCCATACTGATCAGCTCAGTGTCCTGCCTCTGACAGACATAGCTTACATATTTACAGAAGGAGGACCAGAAGTAAGTGGGACAGCCACAGAGTGCTCCCAGCCCTAAAATCCCCCCACCCTCCGACAGCCACTGGCTTAGGGAGCTGGCAGGTGATGGTCCCATGTGCACCAGCACGTCAAATGACGCTTCAGAAACTTGCCTGATCTCTTCCTGAAAACACTTATAACTTTGAACTCCACATCTTTTGTGTACACATACGTGTAAGTGGCACAAGAGATTTCTTTTTTTGTGTTTTAAATGTATTGCCTATTTCCTTATCTGTGTATCGTTTACTGAGAAACAATGAAAAAGTCATTCCTCATTCACCTGCTCCACACCACCATGGATTTTAAGGAGCTCTATTTTTTCTCCTTCTTGGTGATCTCTTTTCCAAGCTGAAGACTTTTAGTTTTTGCAGATAGAAGCTATATAATAATATTCATGACTGTGTCCATACTAGTCCTTCTAATATCCTTTTGGAGTTTGCCCGGCAACAGGACAAGAGGTAATGGGTACAAACTTGAGTGTAGGAAGTTCCATCTCCCCATGAGGCGGCACTTCTTTCCTTTGAGGGTGGCAGAGCCCTGGCCCAGGCTGCCCAGAGAGGTGGTGGAGTCTCCATCTCTGGAGACATTCAAAACCCGCCTGGACGCATTCCTGTGCAGCCTGCTCTAAGGTGACCCTGCTCTGGCAGGGGGGTTGGACTAGATGATCTCCAGAGGTCCCTCCCAACCCTATGATTCTATGATTCTATGTGGACTCTAACTGCATACCAAATTAAAGAGATGAGCACAGCTTTATACAGTAGCATAATGGGTTTTGGTTTGTTCTCACTTCCTTCCCTAGTAATTATTAAGAGTCAATTTGCCTTTTTGACTGCTGCTAGAATTAGCTGATGCTTTCAGAGAAATGTTTACAATGACTTGCAGAGCACCTTCCTCAGTGGAAATAGCTAATCTAGAGCCCATCAAAGTGTATGGATATTTAAGGTTATTTTTTCCCCCCTTGTGAATTACTTTGCATTTATCAATACTGAGCCTTTGGTTCCATTCTGCCACCCAGTCACTTTTCCTCATGTTTATTCTGCAGTCAATTTTAGCTTTTACTACCTTAAATCTTCCGTCTCAGTAAATTTTGTCGTCTCACTATTAATTAATCCTCTATTCCAGACCATTTATGAATGTGTTGAATAGCACAGGTTCTACCTAAAATCCACAGGAAACCCATGAGCAGCATCCTTCCACTGTAAAAATGGTAATTCTTACCATTTGCTTCCTGTCCTTTTAGCCGGAGTGCTTTTCCTCTTAATTTTTGAGAGCTTAGTTTATTTGAATGTCTTTAGTGTCAGACTTTGTTTAAAGTCTGACCACAATGAGTAACATCAGCTGGATCACCCTAATATACATATTCTCATTGGAAAATTCCCATTTCTGAGGCATAACTTTCTTTTGTACAAAACCTACTTTGACTCTTTCTCACCGTATCATATTTATCCATGAATCTTCTGCTTTTATTTTTACTATAGCTTCTGTTCTTTTGCCTATTAAAGTTCTGTTTTATTTTTCCAGCTACCCGCTCTGAGCCTCTCTTAACAACTGACTTAATGTTTGTCACTTGCGTATATTAATGGTCACAGCATAAGCAAAAATATTTTTCTGTCCTTTCTTTGCTTTCTTCTATCAGAAGCTTGATGACTTCCCATCCTTCCTGTATAACCTCCCTGCAGCCTAAGATGTTCTCCATTTTCTAATAAATTAAAAATAAATAAAAAAACACCCTTTCACCATTTAGAGAGAATTCAAGCATGTGTTAACACACTGACCATTCATCTGGCCTCAGATGTGGTACCGACAGCATTGCAGGACATGCTGCCGTGAAGGTCCTGTCTTTAGCCTCCTGCTTAATAGACCTCACTTAACAGACTCCCTAGTGGTTGATGCGGGTCTCGATTTCCAATAACCAAATCATCCCAGTACTACAGCCCATCTGCCCATACCAGTGGGGGACATTCCTCATGGTGAGAAGATCCCCTGGCTAGTGGACTGTTTCTCCCTCACGACCTGATTCTGTCTGCCCAAATAGATGCTTTCCTCCTGCCTAGTAACACTGAGTTGGAGGTAGGATGACTCCACCATGTCCCTGCAAGTTGTGCTTACGTATCTACTGATCTCCCTAAGTTGCACCACAGCTCAGCTACTGGCACCTCAAGTGACAGTTCACCAAGGACCGGGAATCCCCTGCACTACCTGGATGTAGAAACCGTCAGTTAATTAAATAGGTGATTGTACCCAAAACACATCAAGCAAACAACAGACCTTGCCTACATGCCAACTCACTTTTGTCTGACTTCTAGAGGTTTCTGACTACTTTCTTGTCATCTGTTTATCTTGTCATTTAAGTAGTTTTCTAAAGATCTGAGTATAAGAACCCCAGCGCTTAACTGCCCCATACCTGCTGCCCTTTCACTCGATTCCAACCAAAACCCTGTCTTCATTATTAATGCCAGAACTTTGGGTCACCTTAAAGACATTACGGGCAAGGTTAGAACAGAGTTTCTTTGCCAACTAGACATGATAAAAAGCCTCTTTAAAGTAATTTTGTTTACAGACTGACAACACATATGCCTTGCTTCAGTCACCTACAGGAAAAGACCTCAGTCAAATTGGTGGCAGGGGTGTGGTGATATGAAGTTATATATTTACTTTATCTTTTAATATAGAGGGTGAATAAGACTCAAAAAAAAAAAAAAAAGACTCTTTAACATGACTTCAGCATTTGGGAGGCAAAGGTTTTCTTTTAGGTGAGTCTCAATGGGGAACATAAATTATTTTATCAGATATCTCTGGGCCTTTGTTTTCCCTTTTAGATAGAACAACAATATCTGCTTTTTCGTGGTTGAGTTTGCTGAAGGTCAAAGAAAGGTCTTAGATTTCTGCTCTCTGCCCATCACTATCAGGAAATCATTATTTCTATTCTGTGTCCTGGCCCAATCCCATACAATAGTACCTTCTTGTCAACGAATTTGAGGTTGGCCTTAGGTTAGCCCCTCTGAGCTTCTTTAGGAAGAGAGAGTTGTTACTAACTAGTCATTAACCAGACAGGAATATCAAGGATGAGGTGCTTTAGTGCCAATGACACAGAAAAAGAAAAAAGAAAATTTCTTCTGCCAGAAGGCTGTTGCGGCCCTGAATGGCACCAATTGTTTACAAGTGCCTTTTGCAACGAGAAAAGGGCTGACCCCTCTTTCAGTTTTCACTGATCCCTCTTCTTTCCACTGACAGAAGTCCAGAATAGAGTCTGGTATAAACTTGACATGAATGAGCAGAGAACCAGGGCACATGGTTTCAACTTTCCTGGGCTAAGACTTTACAATTTAGTCTATAATAATGTAAGTACCTTAACTCTAATTTGCAAGAGAAGCATATGTGATCTATACTACATTATCAACCAATGTATTTATAGCATGAGATCAGCCTTGCTCATCCTGAGTTTCTACCTTGCACAGAGTTGATAATTACAGATTTACTTAGCTACTGACAGAAGCCTGCAAGCTCTTCATTATGTATCTTGCAAAGAACTTCATTGCTGTGCAATTCGTGATGTGAAGGGTTCCTTAAACAGTCCTCCCCAACTATTTTAACAGTTTGACTCTTAAAACTGAAGTGGGACTAATGTTCAGAAGCTGAAGAGGCTCAATGCTACAAGGGGACCAGAGTACGTCCTCAGTTTGACAGAGATGTCAGGTTAGTAGCTAAGCACCAGCTGCCCTCCAAACTCACTACACAGAGGCACAGCAAACACCTCTCCAATTCACCACACTCCCTAATACAGTTTAGTATTTAATTTCTTTGAGAACATTAAAAACATGCAAAGGCATTTCTTTACAGCCTTCTCTCACTGATAGCAATATCTAAGCTCTTTCTTAGAACCATTCATCTACCAGAGTGTATATCTTCGAGATGTAACACCTCCCCTCAAAGCTGAAGGGCTCTGACCATCTTGAAAACTGAGATGTGTGGAGGAAGGAATACTTACAGCATTAAAAGAGATATTAAATACAAAGGGCTAAAACCATAGTGGTGTTTATGTGCTGACAGACAACCATGGTGCAGCCAGAGGAAGCAGGGCCAGGTAGTCTTTCAGATCAACTCCTACCTCAAATTTCTCGGTGTCTGTGTCTCAGTGGGGAATGCTCAGCATACCAGATCCCTGAACTGCCGACAAGAGCACCGGCTACACAACACGCCCTGGTGATGCTCCGAGTCACAGGACATAGCAATGACGACCCCTCCTGACGCATCACTAGGTAGTCCTCTGGATGGATACAGTCCTGAGGGACCTGAGGTGCGTACTTGGTTAGGTGGCAACTGGGAGCTGTGCTCCTATGGCTAGGGAGCCTCAACAACAGTATCTAACATCTTTTGTGGATTTAATTAAGGCTGCTACCCCTCACTTATTAGCATTTAGCTGGACCTAGAGTTTAACCATCATTAGAATCAGCATAATTACCATATGCCAGAGATCCATTTAATAAGCTATATATCTCCACTATTTGTATTTCAAGAATAAACTGGAAGTAGTAAGCATTTTCTCTCCAATACCCCTTTGAAAATTACACTATTAAAAAGAGCATACAGTGTAATATACAGAATTTACTACTTCAGGTTTATCTTGCAACACTGTCGCTTACAGCTAGCTACTGACCGGTAACCTACTTTTGTAGATGTGTAAAATGCTGCAATAAACAGATTACTGTGTATTTCAAACATTAATTGCCTTCTAAGATCTAGGAATTTCTCAGTGAGCTCACCAACAGGTTTTATTGGCAGTATAAAATTTACTGTGTTGACATACCCTTTAAAACGACGAATACATCAGAGCTAGCAAAATGCTGGGGTGAGATTACAGAGAACGAGTCAAAAATTTTATATGAAATTCTTCCCACCCTGTGCCCCCCATGTCTTTTACACAGCAACCCAAATTAAGCCACAGGAGAAGTGACAACACTTGTAAAGAAAAGTAATCACTCTTTACCAGAAGCATTCACAGGGAATTGCTAATGAAGCAGCGTGTTTATACCAGAGAAGTTTAAGACACAACAAAAAGGCCTCATTATATCGAGTGTTTGAAATATTTCACCATGGCAAGGCAACGCAATGCAAGACCTTTACATTTGTAAGACAAAATGAACCACTTCAAGACACTGTTGTAAAAGGCCCGATTTACTTTTAATGGAATTTATTGCTATATTATTAAACTGACAACTTCTGTAAAACCTGACCCTGAGAAAAGCGTGCTGGCATCATGCAGTTTTACCTAACTATTAATAGCAACTTCCAGTAGGCAAAATGGAAGTAAATAAATGAGAAGACAGTTCACGAAGACAACAGAGATTTGAACTGAAGACTCTCTGTCAGCCAAAAAGAGCATGTGAGGGAGAAACAAAAATAACTATATAGTTACAAACTCGCAACCTGTATCTTTAATGAATGCACTCCCTGAAAAGTGAGGATAGTCAAAAAAAGGTAAAGGTCTTCCAGATCAGTACTCCATAAATTTTATCTACTTTTCATCTTTTTGATAAAATAAAATTTGATCAGTTTTCACATATCTCTCTGATTCTAATGAGGACATGCTACATTTTATTTAGTGGAAGAAATGGGCAAACTAAAAATTGGCCCTTCCTGATGGACTTGATTGCCTTTGGTCCTTGGAGGCTGCTTCAACAGTGAGTTATTTTAAGCCATCCTGGAGCACTTCGCAGGCTGCCTCTGGAAGAGGAGGCACCACAGCTCCCAAATGTCCACAAGCAGGAAAGCAAAAGTGACCTTTCCCAGGGGAAAGATGGGCACAGGAATGTGCCCATAGTTCAAGTATGAATATTAAGTATGAGATTTTTTTAAGTAGGTCCACGAAAATAAATGCCAAAGAATAGCCGTATTTTCATTTTCAAAGTAGGACTTGTTGTTTTTTTAATTGTTCAAAATGTGCAATTTGCTTAAAATAGTAGCAACAAACTCAAAATAACTCAATCATCTTGAAAAGAATAAGCAGGCTCCTTCCTAGGAAATGCAGCTTTTCCTCCCTTCATGCCATAATTGACTCAAAAGAGGTTTGCTATTGCCGTGTTTTGTGAGAAATTCAGCATTAAACACGTAATCAGCATTACCACCGTGAAGGCGTCTGAACTGCTAACCAGAGCCCCTGTGCTCATCTGAAATTAGGAACAACAGTCGAAGCAACCCCTCGCCCCCACTGTCCCACCAGCAGAGCTTTTTCCCTTTTATACATATTTTTTTAATGCAGTTTCCACTGATACAGCTACCAAATCATCTGTATCACTCATGTCATATGCTGGGTAAAGCCCAGTTCCACTTCCCTTGATAAGCTGTCATGAAAACATGCATCTCTACATACCCACACCTACCAGCCTGAATTGAGTTTCCAAAATATATGCATGATTGACATTCAAGAGCCATAAACAAAATTAGTGGCCATCATTCAAGCAGAAAGTTATTATCAGGTGGCACTAAACAAACACAGGCTCAAAGTGGAATAGAAGGGTTTTTTTAATAATGGATGTATGAGTAATTTAACTAATCACTACAGTCAGTCTGGCAGAGCACACATATGCAAACAGAAAGCTTGGAAGTTATAAGCACTGTGCTGGCAAATTAATCTTGGAATACAAATGTCACTGTGGAAAATTCCTAAATCCTTTCAGTTTCTATTGAAATTATAGGATCATTTAATTTCTTTTAAAGGTTTAACCTAGACCTGCATCCCAAGAGCTCAAACGTTGACAAAAGAGATGGGAAGGAAAACAGCATCCAGCCCCATAGCAGGCTGGACACGGCCTGTTCACATCCCTGCACAAGTTTTTGGAGCAGGCAGAGGGACCAGCTACCAGGCTTTCACACAGAGCCTGCCCAATGCCAGCAGGCATTGCTCAGTGACAGAGAACTTCGCAGAGCAGATGTGACCACTCCAATCTCCCGAGGCCAGATCCCTAAACAGATACGGCTGCGAGGAGCCATGAGCGCAGGTTAAATGCGGGGTGCAGCCTTCCCCTTGGCTTGTAAACAGATGGGTTTAGATGGAGCCAAAACCTGAGCAGGAGCCCTTCTCCTGCAGAGGCCAGCGGGAGCCGTGTCTGCTTGCAGAGAGGGGTGGTCTGGCTGGGGGCTCCAGCACCCAATTTTGCCTCCTTCAGCCTTGGTTTAGGCCAGATACTGATCTTAATTTCTCTGGTATCTCCATTAGAGTCATTGGAAAGACCAAGACAGCTGAAACTTGAGCCACACTGGGGGACAATACCGACAGCTACAAGTGGCAGAATCACACCCTGGTTAATTAATTCTTGCAGGTTTCTAATGAGCAGAGACGGTTTGTATTCACAGACAGTATTTGCTGCTGTTTTATAATATATGCAGTAATTATGCAGCTGATGGAGCCTTATGTAGCTGCTAGTTCTTTCCTATACATAAATTAACAGCAGGATTTGTGTAATGACGGGATAATGAAGGCCTGGGTCATTGGTATTCATCTGTAGAAGGCCTTGAGAGGCTGGGTCAAAGACAGAAATGTGATTTGGCTAACACAGATAGAGACTGTTGTTAAAGGATTCATAATCTTATGCCACTCAAGACCCATATTAACTCTCTCTGTGGCTGATAAAACAACTTTTTGGATTTGTTTTTTTTTTTGTTGTTGTTGATTTTTTTAATCTTTTTTAAAACTTTTATTAGGTGCTTGAGGGAAGCGTCTTCCCCATAAGACCAGCTCTGTTCTGGATTTGCGCCACTGAGCCGCAGTTTGCCACGGCAGGAAGGGCAGGCTGTCTCTAGCAGCTCCACGCTTGGGTCCTAGCACACAGGAGCAGCTGGGAAGCTGGGACAAGGGCCTTCAGGAGTCCCAGCTCCGTTTTCTTCTCACTTTTGTGTCTTCTGTTCCCATTTATACTCGCTTTCCACAGCTGCAGGGCTGCTCCAGAGCTCCGATTTTCCCCAGTTCTGCAGGACAGTTTCCTTGAGTGCAGCAGACGCTGCATATTGGTTGCTCGAGCAGCAGCGTTTTTATTAGGCCACGTTAAAATTTCTTGGTGCCTTACTACTTAATCTGTTGGTTTTGGCACAGCGCATCCTTGTGCTGAGAGAATGTCTCATTCCCTCTCTCCATCCAGAGCACCCTCTGGTCTCTTACACCCTTTCGGAGCCAGGGGATGGGTGAGCCCCATGGCAGGGCAGCAGCACTGGCCAGCCCCGCACGCCTCCTCCTGCAATGCACAAGAGTAAAATATATTAATGCAAACGTGCAAGGAGCAGTGCTGTGGCTGGGCAACCAGATGCCGGGGAATACTTTTGGGAGGAGCTGAAATGCAACCTGCAGAGAGCCACACTGCTGAGCAGGGCAGTGCCAGCTGCCTCCCAGTAGGCGAGCCTAGGGAAAACTGAGCAGCCTTGACCACGATCAGCACCGTCCAAGCAGGTCCTCAGCTCCACAGAGACAAAATTTCAGCTTTCTTACTCCTGTTCTTGCAGGTGGCAGAACCCCCCTTCTCTTCCCAGATGCTTCCTCTCATATTCAAGCATGGACTCCACTCCCTTTCCCCTTGCCCTGCTCTTCTTCCTCCACAGCCATGCTTTGCCAGGATGCAACTCTGAGAAGCAGACACTAATCTTCCTCCTCATCAGTGCATCCAGACCAGGCTCTTGGATGCCTCATCCCCCTGTGCCACCATCACCACCTGGCACTCACACAATGAGTGGTGATGGTAATTATCCACTCCTGCACAAAGTTGTGGACCCCAATTACCGCAAGACAGCTGCTTGGGAGTGTGGGGAACAGCAGTGCACATGGCTACAGTAGACAGGGCTCTGGGCTTCTCTGTCTCTTCTTTCTAATCGACAATTGGAGAATTAAAAGCGACACTTGATGGTGTCTAGCTTGTTATGTGTGAATGAAACCATTCCTTGCTGTGCTCATCTTCAGCTCCCACAAAAGCAATAAAAGGCCCTCCTGTGCCTTATTTATCTACACAGCCTCTGCCTGCCTCCAAATTCTCTCTAGCTAAATGAACCATGGCTGCCTTGCTGCTGAGGGGAGGGGACCAACGATGGTGCCCCTGAAGGAGTTAAGGGAGCCATGCATGGATGAGGGCAATCTAAAAAAGCTACTCCAAAACATCAGAGCAGAGAGCTGTCACTGGTTTACACATGAGCCTGAGGGGCTTAAATTCCTTTTATCCATTGCATTTTCCAGTGATATCACTTAAAATAAATAGTTGGTTGACAGAGATCTTTTCCTGATGTGTTCCTTGAGATCCCGCGGGGAAGGGGGATGCTGTGTAACTGGGCTTAGGAACTGTTTGAACGGTCCTTTTCCATGGTGTTGCTTCTGAGTTTAACGGTGGGTGATACCTGCACTGACTCTTACAACCAGAGTGCCTCGGGGGAGAGTCTTCGTTTAATAGTCTTAATCCTGGAATCCACTCCCCTTTGATCTGTCCCATCCCTGAGATTTAGAGTATGTAAAAACGCCAGTTCCTCTAATACCACTGTCTTTGACTCACATCTTTCTTTTGTTCTTAACTGATAAATTTTCAGTCATTTGCACCTTCGTATAAAGTATCTTTCCTTCCTGTGCAACGATACAGCACTCTGTTCATCACCTACAACACCCAGCCATCATCCAGCACCCATGCCTGCAGGCTTCCTCACATTTCCAGTCCAGCCTCATCTTTTCCGGCATAAGCTTTCCTGATGACATCCTTCAGCTTCTCTCCTCTTGTTCCCTCTTTCACAGCACTGAGTTTAAGCCTCTCATCCTTGGATCCCTGAGGAGCTCCCCAGCTTTCTTTACCACTTCTGTTCACTCCTATCTCTTTGTGTTAACACTTCTACTTAACACTTACATCAGCTCCAATGCTGCAACAACAGAGCCGTGCTAAAGTTACCTGTGGTTTGCAATCTCGTCTCCAAACCCGCAAGAAATTGTTACCTAATAGAAACCATGAAAAGACCCAGTTTCTGCAGCTGGTACATCCAAAAGCAAAATGAATGAATATTTAATCTCTTTCATTGCCTGTCGTCTTCTTGGAGCCAGACAGGGATGCCCTTGTGGAAGTCCGCAACATTTTCCATCAAGAAAGTCATCGAAAAGGCTTAGTGAGTAAGGTCTAACCTGCTGTGAGCAGAGCGGATCTAGCTCTGAAACCGTAGGGTCTTTGAGCTTGGCTTTGTGGCTTATATGCCTGAGAAGAACAACGTGTGTGAAACGCTATTCTTCGGTTAACAAAAAAAGCAAGTAATAACAACAAGGATAATCACCGTATTAACAGCAGAGTTAGAATGGAATTAATAATTGTTAATATCAATGCTACAGCTAGTCATAAATTTGTATAGTTCACTTAGTTTTATAAAAGTCTTGGAGTTGGGATTTCAGTAACTGCACACATACAAAATACCCACTTACCAAGAGCTGTTGACAGCATTTGAACATGACGCAGTACCTCCTGGCGCTATAACTCCAGTGACTCAGTGGAGAGGATTTGGACTTCCTTGTCATTATTAGCTTGATGAGAATACCTTAGTGAGTTTTGGTCTCTCCAGACTAGTTTATAAAGGTGTATTTGGCAATGGTCAAATCTCTGCAAAATGGCTTGTTGCAACTGAGATGGGGTAGAGAAGAAGCCCTCTAATGACTGCACGTTGCTAAAAAAATTGCTTTCTGTGATATGGAGAACTACTGGGGCAAGAAATAAGGAAATATGGATTCAAAATAGCAGGAAAGAATATTTAAAGTGTAACACTTGAAACTGCAAAATACTTGCGTCCACCTCTGCACAGTAATCTACATCTAAACATTTCTTCTTCTGTGCAGAAGCTGTGTTATAAATTTAGTGAAGTAGTGAATTTTAGGGACAGTTACAGCCTCAGTGAACCGACACTTCTCATACCTTGGTAACAGATTGAGGACAGAAATAGAAAAGGCTTCCCATCCCATCCATTCTCATTATCAAGTCTTCCCTCCCTCTTGCAATCAACATGTACATACACGCTTGCAGAAAAGCATACATCTCATTACAGTTTCCAAACCAGTTCAATGGACTGTTAGAAATGCCAGCATGGATTAAGTTCTCTTGACAGAGATTCCCTAATAGCTTTGGAAGCTTTAAAAGCTTCATATTTTCTGATATATTTATTATTACTTGAACAAAGTTATCAGAATGAGATGGTTTACTCCAACTGGCGTTTTTCTGCCAAGCCAGAAATCATCTTCCCAGACTGAAAAGTTCAGGTATCGATCAGTGACACACGAGCTCCAATGAGAGTAACAAACTCACAGCTTGTAGTCCTGATCCTGTTGCGTGACCGGCATGGACAGACCCCCATACAGTCCCCATGAGCTCAGTAAGACCCATGAAGCCATGTGGGCTTTGTCATGCAGATCAGATTAAAAGCTTAGGGCCCAGTAATATCCTCACTTAAATCAACTGTAATATGCTACACTATCTACTATAAAGAGAGCAGAAGAGATAATGGTTTATAGTCTCCACTTTATATACAAATTCAGCTGTACATCTGTCCAATAGTCTCTTAAAGCATTTCCAAAGGGCTTCAGTAAAATACGTTATTTTACTTGTTAATCATCTGAACATCACATTTGAAATGAGAACAACATTGAGAAGCGCCTTAAAATACTCATTACAGTGGAAAACGTCTATTTCTGACATGCTTTTGTTTCCAGGAAATCCCTCATACTTTCATTTGCCAAATATCACATTCAGCGTCAGTTCTACCATCACTGAGATCGAACACTCCCTGAGCACGATTCCAATGACGTAACATCCAAAGCCCCTGCTTACTACCAACTTAAAAATACGTGAAGGTTTATAAAAAAAGGAAGGTCTGACCTAACCAGTACTTGTCACATGAAATAGCCAACAGCACAACAACCCTAAGTTGTAACGCTCTCTTAGTGTGTGTTCCTTGGGAACCAGCCTTTCCGTGCGATGAGCGGTATCGGCACACTCTCTGCACGCCAAACCACGAGTATAAAGGGGCTAGAAAGCATTTAAGCCTTTAAGCCCCTAGATCTCCCTCTGAAGGTGTCCTGCTCTTCTCTTCTAATTCATTAGAGAATAAATCTGTGATAAGCAAAGTAAATTAGATTCAGTGACATTCTGCTAATTGAGTCATCTTCCTCTGCCTGGCTTGGCTGGGTTTTTAATTACCAGCTAATCTCATCAATATGGTGGATGACTGGCAGTGTGCAGATCACTGTCGAACAACCGCAACGAAATAGAAATAGAAGTTCACGGCTCATTGGGTGACCCAGGTCTCTTTTGTCATACACAGGAATAAATTGGGCAGATCTGCCGGTCATCTACTGACCTCCAAGTATGGAGAACAAGGAGGATAACAGCAGGTAAATAAACAAATAAAACCAGCAGAGCTGCTGGGGAGATCTGCGGCAGTTTCAAGAACGATGGAGCAGGACGGAAAAGGGCTCTGTAAACCTGTCCTGCATCCTGATGAAGCCCTACTGCGGTGAGGGACTGGAAATGGCATGAATTGTGAAAGGGATAATTTTATAATTGAGATCGTATTCATTTTGCCCTATTGCAGTGAGCAATATTGTGGATCCTCCAAGACACTGCGGCACTGATGACCTCTGTTCTTCACAACGTGGAAACCTCCCAGGATTTACAAAGGGAAAGCCCATGCCTGGCACACATGTCCAGGAACAGATCCGGATAGAGTAACAGTAATTCAAGACAAAATCGTCCCATATAAATCTCTCATATAGTTACACTTACAGCTTAACTACAAAAGTCATTATTTTCAAACTCAAACTAATGCACCTCAACAGAGGCATAACCTGCCATCCTGAACACTCCTGCTCCAGCTAAACTCAGTTAGAGGAGCAAGTTTTCAGCATCATGGAAAACATGATCTGGACATTTTTTTACCATAGTTTCACAGCAAAACTGATCCTGCTGTCAGATTTACACCGGTGGATCCCAGTATGCAGGGGCCACTGGCTGGTCCAGGGATCCCAGCCCCTTTGCTGAGATCTTAAAGCAGATCAAGGCTTATATTTGTCTACATGTGTTTCTCTTTTATATTATTTTTAGACTTAGCTCTATGACACAGGAGCCTAGGATAGCTTATTGCCTCAAATAAGAGATTTAAGCCAGGGATTTCTAAAGTATATTTACAAACTTTAAATCAAACACTTGATTCATAAAGCAAAGAACAAGAATATTTCTCTCATGCTATAATACTTCCCAAGCCTCACACCTGTGGTGTTGACATCAGTGGAGTTTTGTATCAACTTTAGAAGAGGCAAGTCCTGATTTTTCATTTTTCTAAGGTATCTTTGAAGCAGACAAAGCCTGAAGCTTAAACTTCTTACCTATTTTTATCCAGCAATAGTAGATTCGTTAGGGTAATGGCCAAAATCAGACCCCCTTGAGAAGAAGTTCAGTCCTTTTTGTCTCCCTAATGTAACTGTTAGTGGCTCAGTCTCTGGAAATAACCAAATAAATTGTTGTCCTGCATAAATGTGTTCCAACTGTATAAAGTATTTGTAAATCATCCATGTCATCTAGGAGCCTGTTCACTTATAACGTGCTGTTTCAGTGAACAGCACTGACAGTAAGTGCTAAACAAGTCACAAAAAATGAACATGGAAGGGGTGTGAGCACCATCACAGTATAGCCATTAAATGTTGAAATTAATATCTCTATTTTAACCTCAGAAAAAAAAAAAAGAAAGGTTTTTTCTTCTTTTATAGCATTCACTTAGATATTTTTTTAAAACACAGTCCTTAGAGAGCCTATTTGGGCACATACATGCTTTAACAGGAGCAGAGAAAGTAATAACACTGTAAGAAATAAAATTATTCCCCAGTTTTCTCACCACGAAAGGCAGAAGAGCTGGTGCAGCCCTGCATGGAGGGGAAAAGTAGGAGGAAAACTGTGACAGCGAGGTTCCTTCCTGCAAATGCCATACTCCCCCCAGTTCACGTTTCACAGACCAGTGTGCGAGAACGAAGAATAAATCATTCTGAAAGGCTCTTCATGCGCCTCGCGCGAGGTGTGCAGCTTAACCTCGCCAGCAATGTCTGATGTCAGCCACGGGGGCTGCCCAGGCCCCGGCCTGACGCCTTGCTCAGGGGTGTGATGGCAGGGGGGGCTGGGGCACAACCAACAAGCAATCCAGGTGCAACAGCCCTTGGGAGGGGAAGGGAAAGGCAGAGCATCTCAGCCTTCAGCACAGCAGAGACAGCTTTGTGCCCTACCCAGCTATGCCGAAACTCTGCAATGCAAAGCTTCATGCTTGCACTGCGTCTGTCAGAGAGGGCTCAGCCCATAACTGCCCATTCAGCAAAACTGGTCTTCATATTCTGTCCAGGAACAGCTGCTAAAGCACTCCAAACACCCCGCCAGCCATTCCCTTGGCTAACTTAAAAACATCCTGAATGCCTGCATCGGGACCTCTGAATTCCCCCCGCTTCTCTGTAGGACAGAGCTTAAAAGTAACCATTTATATAGTTATATAGCTGTATATATTTTTCTTAAAGCACCTAGCCAAGGTCTGCAGACAGAGATGGATTCCCAGCAGCCAGAGAATCGCTGGCTGCATCTATTCTGTCCGAGATGGACTGATGATTATCATCCTTCAATGGGAAACCCAGCAGATAGGGTGACTTCTCACAAGCTGACAACAATGCAGGGAGAACAAAATATAAATAAATCAACAGCTCAAGTTTGTTCTACCTGTCCCCCAAAAAACAACCAACCACACAAAAAACACCCAACCACACGTGAATGCTTGCTCAGCGGCCAAGTCCCAGAGCCAATGCTCAGAGCAGGACTGCTGGGGCTGGTTCTTATGACATGAGGCCATTGGCTTCAGGAGAATACGACTGCTCCAGGAGAATTCAAGATGACAAATCACATTTGGCAATTCCTAGGCACTTCAACAACTCACCATAAGGGTATTCAGATACTTTCTCAATGTGTTTTACTTCCTACCAGGGGAAGGAGGAAGTGTGACAGCCGCCTTCTGGCACATGTGTGCCGTTTTCTTCTCCTGTTCTGGTGAAAACAAGTTGACCTCAGCTGCTTGCTGCAATAAATCTTCTCCCATTTTCTCTTTCCCTCATTCTTTTCTGTTTAAAGTTATTTTTACATTAGACTTAAATACATTATACTCATTTGTCTAGGAGACCTGACACGTTGTTAAATGACCATGAATCTATTTTAGCTGCACCTTAATTTATTAACTCTCCTGCCTGACTCCAGTGTTAGTGCCTCTATTGTAGGATCATGGGAGGTTTGGGTTGATTATCCCCCTAACTCTATTTCATATGCAGAGCCATTATTTCACTCTGTTCCACGCTATTATAATAAAGCAAAAAGCTCTCATTTTTTCATTTTCAGTTCACATTGGGAGACTACATAACTTATTAGTTTCTGCTAAATTTTTATATTCTGTTTGTTGTGTTGCGCAGTCAGAGAATACAGATATATTCTGCCTCTAAGAGCTGCTTTGTGGAACTTGGGGATGGAGATAAACTGAAGGGAAAGCATTTCTCCTGTTTTTATCAGGTGAACTAGTGAATCTTAGCTCCCAGTAGCTCTTTTCCCTCTCACTGCCATCACGCTGCCCACATCCTTAGAGGCAGGTAATGGCCAATCTGTACATTAAGACCCTCCTGTCCGCCTCTGGGGTGTCCGTATCAATTTCTAGCTGTCATTTAATCTCCAAAGTGCTTCTAATCCTATAGGGCATTTTGGTTTCTCTTGGTCAACAAAGCTGAAGAGACCAAAGCACCAGCACTGCTGGTCATCCTCAGCCCATCAACCAAAACCGGCCACATGCAGCCTCGAAGCTGGTCCCACCCCATCACCTGAGGGGATCGCCCTTGAACAAAGGGCAACTGCTTTCCCTCCAAAGGAAATATTCCTACCCCCTTTCCGAGAGCTCCATTTGCACATTGCTTTTCTTTGGCTCGACCACACAGTTTCACTCAAGCCGCTCTTTGACTCACGCCACAGTTTGCAGCTTCAGTGCAGCTCTACAGAGTTTAATAAATGGTCTAAAGTGGCCGCGAGAGGCTGATTAGTACTTGGTGGCCCCCGAGCAGCCTCGTGCCACGCAGAGGTGGGTCATCTCAGCTAGGCTGGGATGAGAGCACAAGCAAACACACACCCTGACCATTGGGCTGGCTGCAAAGCAGAGCCCCTCCTGCGTGCTGGAGCTGCTATTGATTTTTCCAGCTGTTCTCAGGGGAACTCACAAGAAGAAAATTATTTTCTTTTAAGTTCGAGTGCAGGAGTCTGCCTTGCTAAAGGCTTATCTTCGCATATAAGTTTTACCAATTCAGCTTGGGTTGTATAATTAAAGTTGTGCAACCCCCCATGGTGTGGAAAATCCTATAAAAATGCTTTATATGGAGATCGCTATATGAATTTAAAACACTCTCATATCAGTATAAATGCACCCCCGTGAGAGTCTCTACAAAAATAGTTACTGTCCAAAAGCACACATCAAGGAATTTTATGACTTTTCAGTGATTTATGTCACTGTATAGCATTGAATAGGGTCTAGTTCAAGCCTTCCAAACACAAGGAACAGATGAATCTTTAAAATCTCAGGAGGTAAAAAAAAATTTAAAAATCTATATTTTATATCATATATTTATATTTTATGGTGAGTGCTAATTTAAGCACCACAGTTATTTCTCCTTGGATTTCTAGCTCCAGTTCAAACAGGCTTTAGTATTTTCATTACAATTCAGTATGTTTATTTAGCATTAGAGCTGGCTGAACTATTCATTACTAATTTAGCCTACTTATTTATTTTTATTTATTTATGGTAAGTGAATCTTCACCGAATAAATCCTAGTTCTCCTCCCACAAAGTTCAGACTCTAACAGCATTCCCTGGAGAGCTTGGGAGGACAATTATTCAGACTCATGGTCTATTCACATGTATCAATTCCCCATTTATTCTTTGTGGGGTGAGCCTGAATGCCTGAGCATTTGCAATGCCTCCTAGGAGCTCCTGCAAACCCATTTCTGGAAACAAACGTTATTTCCCACTCTGTTGCGCCATAAAAACAATAATTAAAAACAAAAAAGAGAAAGAAAATGCACTCCCTCTATCACCCTACCTGAGCACTCAGACGAGCTGTGTGATACAAGTCATGTATTTTCAGTGACAGACAATGAGTAGCTCCCATTCACAGCAAGCCTGGCTAATTCACGTCACTAATGTAGATCCCCATTCGCATACACAAGTTTATTTTGCCCTTGCTTCCTTCAAAGATGTAAAGGGCAGAACATTTTACTGAGATTTTAACTATCTGAGACGTTGCCTGCTCCTGCGATGATTGCCTCCCAATACTTACTGCCAAGGACATAAATAACTGAACCTTAGTCACCATTACTGAAAGGAAACAAAGACCGGAGAACATCACACAGCGCAGCACCCTTGTTTGCTGGAGCTGGCTGTTCACTCTTGCAGAGCTAACTGATTCAGTCTGCTCTGGTCTATACAACATACTGCAATATTTACTTGCATCCATTTTAAAACACACAGTACTAGATGGATGCTTGCACACACCATTCTGCAAGATGCGAAAGGGGCATCCAGGTACAAGCCGCCGTTCATTCCTCTAACAAATAGTCACCCGGCCCATCACACTCGTTCTGCATGAGGTTGGGACTCTTCTTCCTTTCATGCCACATGTCCAGCTCTTGAGACCCTTACAGAGCAAGAATGGCCAATTCTGCTGGCCTTAAGAGCTCCCTGCAAACCCTTACGCATCCCGGCTTGTGAAGGGTGTACCCCAGCGAACCACAGGGAAACTCTCAAGCTTTCACCTCTGGGAGAAGGAGAGTCCCACAGTGATCCCAGTGCGTTGCTGCGGGTATGGTAATGCTAAACCCGCAGCTTGGTGCAAGGGAGATCAAGTGGCACTGCCCGCAGCAGCCCTTACTGCTTTGCTTCCTCTCAAATCAACAATTCAGATTTCCTGGCAGAGGCAGATGTTTTTCACTTTTAGTTTACTTCTTTCAGCACTAGCTAAATATTCCATTTTTCTCCCCTGCTGTAACCAATAAAAATCCAAGTGAGCACACTTATTATCAGCATCTGACACCAACAGTAGAAATCCAACTCATCTTATCATTCCTGCCTTAGCAGAAGGGAAAGGTTGCTGAGACATGGCTTTGGGCAGCAGGGCTTTCTCAGCTCTAGGCGTGTTCTGTTGAGAGTTTCTCATTCCCTGGAGATATCCTTAAATTCACCCTCATTGATTCAGTCCGACCTTTCAGCGAACTAACTCCCAGATTTAAAAACACCAAGGACATGAATATACTCAACACAATAACAAGCACTTTTACCAACTGTTACTACAGCAAAATCTTTTCCAGTTATTTGCCTCTCCCTCCTTTAGCTCATATTCCTTTAGCTGACGCCCAAGAGTTCTACCTGCTCACCTTCCACCCCATACGACTCCCTTTTCAGTACTACAAATGCCACGTCTGATAACTCATGGGATTGTGTATCAATTTTCAATTTAAAATCAGTAAGTATCCCTTTTGCTTTCAGGTTGCTAGCTCATTCATCTTCTGCTGCAACGATAATTTTCATCTGACGGATAATCCTGTGCAACTCAGGCTGTCATCGCCCATGCACACCACGCTGGTGTTCTGAAACGCTTCTGTTTCCACCCAGCAGGCAGCCGTTTCTGCAGACTCTGCCTCCCAGCCCTGCAGGGCCCTCCACACCAGCTCCGCTCCGCAGGGTCCCAGAGCTTTTCTGGCGTCTACCCTGTCAGCGTGCCAGGTCACCCACCCAGCAGGGGGGGTCAGACCGGCAGCTTGTGCTCCACGGGAAGCTGATTGTCACAGGTTAATTCAAGATCTTCCAACAGATAATCTCAGACTGTTTCGTTCCAGGTCCCAGTCCTAACCCAGTCTTTCATCGCATATTCCATTAGCCCTGCCAAAATTTCCAGCTGGACTCTTCAGCCTCAGTCACTCATCAGTTCTGCTGCAGCCCCACGCATCTTTCATGTCCTTCAATTAAAAATCGCCCTCTCTGAGATGTGCCATGTTAGGGTAGCATTCCTGAAATCTCTTCAGTACACTGACCCAGACCATGCTCTGTTTTACCTGAGCACTATTCAAATATGTGAAGTGCGTCAGGGCTAGCACCCTGAGAAACATCACCCCTGGCCATCTTTGTAGCAGTGCTCAGCACATACAAATGCAGAGGGAAATACCATATAAACCTCTTCCAAACGTCCAGCTTTATTGATGCCTTTGGCAACTCTGTTTCTCCATTTAGACCGCTATCTTCCTTTCCTTTATGGCACCACACACCTGCTTAAAATTTACTCGTGGCCCAATGAATCATCTTTACAGCATTTTTTCCCTGCCTAACTAAGGCTTCTAACATCCCCTATGTCTGACGCTGCCCCGTGCAACACACAGCGCTACCATTCCCAGTGCTGCAGGAGGGCTCAGCAGTGCCTCGGAGAAACCCCCGTGCTTTTGACACCTCTTGGTTTTTGGAGGAGCCTCCTACCAGCCCACAGCATGCCTGCCTCGTCCAGCAGGGCGTGCGGCAGAATTGCTCTGCTCTCCCAGAGAGGGGCTGGGCACACAGTCCTACCTCCATTTGCTGCTCCATACTGCAGCTCCGATACCTCCCAGGCCTGAAGAGAGCACTCGGCAAACTCTATGGACAAGTGGAAGAGTGTTCAATGGGATTTGGGAAGTGGAACAGTTCTGGAATACAGGAACCATCCCACAGTTCCTACAGAAAAGCCTCAGGGCACCATCTCACTCCAGGATATCTCTGGGAGACTAAATCTTTTGTCTTTTTTCCCCTATCCACGATCCTTATTAGTTTCCCAGATTGCAGTAAAAGTTGAGGTTTTGGATCACGTTTTGTCACCTAGTACATGGGAAAACATGTCCCTTATAATCTTCTGCTAGTGACCCTCCTCGCTTTAAAAATAGCAACCATTCAGTTACCCCATCCAAGGCACATGCCTCAGAGATGGCCACCCTGCACTTACCCATCACGGGAAGTCCTGCAGAGACACATCTCAGTCATCTCTAGGAACTCACTGTGTTCATATTCTGATGGAGGATTAACATCTCATGAGGACAAAAATAAAATTGTAAACTGTTGCAATTTGAAATTGTAAAATCAAACCAGACTCATCTCATTCAAAAATTTACTTTCTTTTCCTGACTCTTTTTCTTTTCTCCAAAATAATGGGAAACAGGGCCTGTCATGCTTACAGACCACGCAACTCAACAACTGACTGTTTCCGTCCGCAGTAAAAGCCTGATGGTCCGTGGCAGATACCTTCACTCTCTCCCTTTCCAGATGGCATGTTTTTGCCCACAGGCTGTAGAGTGAAGGGAGCGCCGTGAGTCATCTCCAGAAGACTTTCAAGAAACAGTCGATCATCTTGAACTAAGGGTCACAGCTGCAAGGTCAGCCCTCCCCTTCTCCTGACCAGAGTGTGCCTGGGAGGCTGTGACTCACGGCAAAGTCAGGAGGGTTCAGTCTACGACTTTCCTTTCTGTAGGAAATGATTCAGTGAAAGATTCCTGTTCCTTTTTGTATGCTTTTTAAAAGCATCTTTTTCAACACTAGCTTTATAGCAATGTTTCTGATTCTCTTCACCCCACAGAGGGTTTCGAATCACAGATGTTCAGGGTTAAGCACCGAGCAAAGCAATCCTGGCCACCAAAGGACAATGTGAGAACGTGCTTTGTCAGAGAACAGCAATGTTCAGAAAGGCTCTCGTGGCTTTCAAGAGCCACTCAGCATTGCCCTGCTTCAGTCTCTCTTTCTGTCCACGGTGCCCAGGGCTGGGATCTGAGAATTTAGAGAAGGGAAAGGCTAAGAGTGCTCTTTTCATTTCCGTCAGGTACCTTCACACAGCTTCACTGCTGCTGTGCATGTTTTCTGTGAATTTTCCATCAGTGACACAATTAAAAGTAAGTAAATCGAACACCTTTATGCCATCTGCCTGTCCAACATGACTACCCAAGGCTTTCCATCCTAAGGACAATGCATCAAGCACAGCAATATTCCAGCCTGGCAACCAGCTCTAGTGCAATTCTCACTTTGCATCTTGCACCATCCACATAGGGCCTTCCTTTCTGCAAAAGCACAAGAAACCTCTGAGAAATTCTTGCTTTCCTTGATTCCCTGTCAGAAAATAGCCTTGAACCTTCTTCTGTGACAATAAATGGAGACCTATGTCTGCTAGGAGGTTAAACAACACGCAGTCTGCAAAGCTTAATTAGACACATAATTCTTCTAAGATTAACAAAGGACCCCAAGATGAGTAATTTTACTAGGAAAAGCATAATACTTCTTGCAGGTAACATTTTCTTGAGCAAAAAGGGGAAAAAAATCCAAAAAAACCCATTACCTTGGTCTAACTTCAGATTGCGTTTGCCAGATGTAACTTTGGTATAAAGTTGGATCCAGCTTTATCTAAAATACAAAGCTATTAAGATTCATGCAAACATTTGCATTCTCATAAGACAGTGGTAAAACTCTGGGGCAAATCCGCACTGTCCTCGACCTCAGGACTCCTCGGTACCAAGGTCTCTTTTTGATTTTTTGGTTCCATCTGTAACTTGGGAAGGACGAAATTTCCCCTGGCTGCACTCAGTGGCCAGCAGCCAGGTCACAGATGGGCCTTTGTTTGCAGCAGGGGATGCCGGAGGGACTCTGCAAAAGGCCTGAAGTCTTGAATAATGCAGAAAGTGAGAAATGCTTTAAACAAAAATAGTTTCTGACTAAGTCTTCTCATGGAGCCTGGAGCACAAACCTGCCAGCCCCAATCTGCGTCTGAGACCCCTCGCAGAAGTTCCAATGCCCCGGCCACTTCCTGAGGGCTTGATCCGGAAAACCACCCAGCAGAAAACAGCAGCCTTTGATATCTCTCTCCTTACCTCAGTATCCCCCACCCCAGCACACAAAGAAGCTTTTATTTGCTAATGAAAGGCAGGAAACAGACTTAAATTAATCAAGTGAAATCTCTCTCCATTTCATGTAAAGAAACCAATTCTAGTTAAACAGAGGTTTTGCCCTAGTTCTCATTTTGAGACCCAACAACGGTACAACTGAAGTGCATACAAATGAGCATCATTATTACTTCATTTCCTGGGATAGCTGTAATCCCAATCCTATGAGCCTCACAACAGGAACCCTCATGGAGGAGAGCAGCGCGTATCCACCTCATGACAGCAATGCTATTGGGGAGTTACAGTTAATGAATTGGCAGTAGGGTGGGTTGGGTTTTGGTATTGCTAAATCAAAATCCTGTTTGATTTGGTCTGACCTGGAGACATTCCCAAGTACTTCCTCCACTCCAGATCAAGCTCTAAGAGATTTATTTCACTTCTGGATGCCATACCCTTTATCTCTTCTCACTAAATAATTTGTTTCCAAATCACTTGCAATCCCAGCCTGGGAACTACTTTGGAGGACAACTGTAATGAACTATTTACAGACTACCACGTGCACTGAATCTGTTAGGAATCTGGGTTCTTTTGTTAGTTTGATTTAAAGGCTTATGAATTTTTTCTCCATTTATTATATATATTTACACATCTGTCTCCCCTTAAAGGAAAAAAAAAAATATTGCCAAGTAACTTTCTTCATGTGTATAACCCTGGAAACACTAACATCAAGAATTACTCTCTTACATCTATTTTCCCTCCAGGCTTCTTCTAGCTCTTCTGTGCATACTGCAATGATAACCCTAAATACAATACCAGCCTTTCGACTACAGTGAAAGTAGTTATCCTGGGCATATTTCTGAGATGGTCATTGAAAGAGATGGCAGTTTGCGATTAAATGAAATGTTAACGTACTTGTGATACCTGGCTTCAATTCCCAACTCTGTCTGGCTTCTGAACAGCCTGGTTCCTTTAAAGCCCTTGTTCAAGCTGTTTTCTTCCTTGTAAAAGCAGTACATGCTGGCAATGTCAATACAGTGCCTGTAGCAAGAAACTTCTCAGACAGCAATGCACATCAATTCAAATAATCCTAAATGGAAGGCTTAGGAGGAACAACCAGGATTTGGGCTTTAAACACCTTTAAATTGCTACTGCACCCTTTAGCGTCTTTCAGTTGGGAGGAAGGTTGACCTCGATTGTTTTGGTGGCCATCAGGAAATGTCATTTGGAGGTTTACAAAATGCACAGGCCAAGGGAGCCACAGCAAAGGAGGTCTGGATATCCCAGCTACCAAGGAGATCTGATAAGAGAGGACAATTCCCATTAGAACCATGACCAAAATGCTGACCACTGCCTTCTCATTTGTATCTACTACCTATACCATCACCTTAAAGCACCACTGAGAGGACCATGCTTGACTGCACAGCACCTACACTAGTAGGAGACTTCTCACTCCTTGCAGTGAAGAAAATGCATCCCTGATTTGGTTTTTCATTCTCAGTGTCTGTGGCTCATCCTTCTTACTGTTGTACCACTGTTAAAATACGTTTGCTCACACCCACCACTCCTTCAGGGAGCTGGTGTGACCCTGGGAAGGCCCAGCTGACGCATCAGTCCTGCCTTACTAAACACCCGATTCAAGAAAGCAGAGTCCCAGGACTGTGCTCAGCAACTCCTGCTGACAGACACCCACAGAGTTTCAGACCTCCCTCTCCGGGAGGCCACCACAGGCCACTGTGTCCTCATGCTGGAAAGACTCCAGTGCAGGGCAGAGTGCTGATGGGAAAGAGTAAAATCTGTCCCTGGGAAATTCTCAGGCTTCAAAATTTGGCTGTGACTTGAAACACAAAAGATACTGGTGAAACAAAGGTCAAGAAAATTAAAGTGTTTTGACAAGGTCAAATGTATTTTGAGGAATTTTAATCCATTCCTTTTGACTTTTATCTGACAGATAGGGTGAAATCTCAAACACTGGCAATGTTGTAGTCTAAAGCTCACCAACTGTCCCTGCTCCATATACAGGACTCAGCTGTCTGTCCTGCAGCCCTTCCCCAAACCTCCAGCCAAGTGATGGAAACGCCTAACTGACCGTTTCCCAGCTCTTGGTGGCTCTACAGCAGATATGTCTGGTTACATGATGGAAAAAAGGTTTGTTTACAGCTCTCAGATACTCAAGGATAAGCAGCCTAGACTACTCCAGCAAAAAATAAATTGCTGCACACTTCACTTGGCTCCTGTTCTCTGCAGCAGGTGACCTAATCCAGGCACAAATTAACCTGAGGAAGTCTTTGGTCTTGCGTTTCACGGGCTGAATTAGATGAGTAGAGCAGTACCGCTTCAAGGACCATGCAAGCTTTGACTTTCCACAGACTCATATGAAGAGTAGGTGACCTGAGCAACCCCAAATGCAATTACAAAAATGAGGATGGTAGTATTTCACTAGAGCTCCTGCTCACTCGCTTCAGGTAATCTAACACAAGGCAGAAGTGTCCAAAACACCCAAAGAGAGACATTTTTCAAAATTTCAGGTGATATCTAGTGTGCAGCACATGAGTTAGTAGCTGCCTCAGACCATGAGGCATAGGCATGAGGCTCTTGAAGTGTCTGTGACACACAGCAGTATAAGGTAATGTAGGTTAACATTTTGCAGAGGAGGGAGGCGATGTTTGATAAACACTGGCTCTAACAGAGAATCCCATCACAAGCGGGGCTTAGAGGTTTGTTTTGAAATGAGACTCAGAGCCACAACATAAAGAAAACACAACCTCTGCGTAACAGCACTTTGCAAGATGATAGGAGGAAAAATTGCTTTATAGACAAATAAGGAAACAGCAGGCTCAGACAGATGTTATTTAGGAGACTTGACCTGACAATTGATATATTGATACCTAGTTACTGCCAAAGCAGGAGAACTCAATAAGATGCATCTCTCTTGCATACAAAATAAATCAAATGATTCCTGCAGTGACACCACGAATATGGCTTTGCATACAAGTAGCAACGGCAGAAGGCTTGGGTAAAATGGGAGCGCAGCAGCAGATCATGCTGCCCAGTGCGAACAAACATTAAACAACGCATATGGGAACTGATGATGAAGAATATGTAGCAAGTAAGGCAGTTAAGTGGACTTTTTTGGCATTAAGGAGTAACACAGAGTGTCACTGAGACGGGAAGGGCAAATGAATGATGTGATAAGGATAAAAAGGAAATCCATGTCCTTAGGTGGTTGATATGCTTATCTGTGTGGGATGACCCTAATGAATATTGCTAATGAGCCAGCTCCATTGCAGTGTTAATTAATTTGGGATCTAACAATAAAGCAAAATAATCAGATCGTAAATCTGACAGATTAGAGCAGTCAGATGGTGAAAATAACAAAACAAATCTACTCAAGAGAACTTCAGCATTTTCTAACAGACGGATGCCACAAAAAGATCAGATGAAATGTGTTTTCAGTTGAATGGCAGAAATGTAGTCTTTTAGGAGATTACCATGGGTTGTGTTGGTGAACCAATGATAGTTAAAGAGACCTTCAGGGTGCGAGCACAGCTCCTGCCCTGTATTTCTGAGTACTCCAGTATTCCAGTGTCATTCTATCAATCTCCCCACAAGAGCAATACAGATAATGCCAAGGTACGGTTGCAGTTTAAAAAAGTGAGGCCAGAGTTAAAAACTGATCTGAAGTACCGTCTGCTGATCCAACTGCTGATCCAACCACCACCACCCCAAAAAATGACCCAACCTCCTTCACCCAGCAGCTCAGTTTTAGAAAAATGCATTAAACGAACCAAAGACTTATGATGATGTTCTAGATTCAGCTAATATAAATCATTGTGGCTCCACCGACCGCCGTAAGACTCTGGCTCTCCATTGAGATAACAAGCTGCATACTGCTTATCTGCCATTAGACATATGGCAATAGTAGACATGAGAAGGTCTCATCCAGACTGCAGAGCATATCATGAACATCTTGCGTAACGAGAACAAAATGGGGTGCCAAGGATACGAAGATGATGGGAACCAACACAGCAATGTTTGCTCAAAGCCAGAACCCAAAGCGCTATCAAACAACCGATGGGCTATCTGAAGCAAACACTTTCTCCCAGTCAGCCTGAGGCTCATAAAAGCAGAGTAAGGATGGCCTGAGAAAGAGCTATCATAGAAAGATAAGGAATATCAGAAACGCACCTTTTTCTGCCAAAACAGATAAACTGAATGCTCAAATCAGCTAAAGCCTATTCAGCCCAAGTGTTGCGCTGCCCAGTGATTTGGCCATATACATGTATTTATGGAATACTACCATGGATGGATGTCTGTGCGTATTTGACAAAAGCTGCAGCCACTGGAAAACATCATTACAAGAGCATCATACACAGACTTTCTGACATCCTGTGTGCCAGAATGTCTCCACATTATGGCTGTCCCATTTTCAATTTACAGAGAAAATAGTTCAACAAAACACAGCAGAGAGGGAGGAGCAAGGCCATTGCAACCGTCCATTCATGGCAAGGGGTAGACAGTGGGGAACGACCGAGACAGGTTCTCATCCAACTATGATTTACACTTCACTTTTCTATTACGGAATAGTTGTACCTTCAAACCTCTCTTCTCTCTCAAACCTCTCTTCTCTCTCAAACCTCTAGAAGCATTTATAAATATTCTCTACCCTTCTCATTCAAGTAACTGGAGAAGGAGTTTGAAGGATATTTCTCCCCTTCCGCATCCATTACTGCGACCACACAAAAACCTGCAGCTGAATATTTGTCTTGAGCAAGAAATAATCCAGGTTCCAAACTGGTATCTTAGTAATATTCATAGCATGGTCTATCATGCCTGTCTGGCTGAAGACATCTAAAACATATTATTTTTGTATAACCCTAGCACTACAGAAGTGCAGTTTCCTCCAGGACAGAAGGTAGCAAACGACCAGATCAGAGACAGTCACGCCATACTGCACCCTGTACAGGAGCATGTACATGCTGGCTGGGAACACCTGTGGGAAAATCCCTCATCTTATGCAATGAGAACTTAATCGTCCCTTATAGAGCAGTGCACAGGGCATGTTTGAATAGCTCCATGGAATACTAATATCAGGAAAGATCTCTGCTTGTTGAAATGGGCTGATACCAGCTCTTTAGATTTCTGTCTGCACTAGAGTAACAGTGAGACCTTTTACAAAATACTCAGTTGAAAATATGCAGAAAAAACGGTGCAGGAAACCCTTTCCCGAATGGCTTCTCACCCCTATTCTCCAGCTCAGGAGATACTCATTTTCACAGGAAACAGAACACTTGGCAAAACTGAAATGGCTTGGGGGAGGATTGAGTGTCTTCATCTCCCCTAGTGTTGTTATGTCCGAACTGCTTGCTTAAGGCTCCTTTTAGGAGCAGTACAAAAAAGAAAAAAAAACACACACAAAAAAACCAAATCAGCTTTGCCTGTGGCAGGGCCAGGCTGATGGGCATACGGGCATTTATCTGATGGGGACCTTCACCAACCTCAGGGAAGTGCAGCTCCACCAACTTACTGCTATTGCACTGCGCAACCCACTTGGCCCCTCCACCCCATAGCCAGGTGCTGCCCCACACTGAGTTTCAGTAACTTGGTCCAAACATCTGGCCCAAATCCATATCTCCTAGGAAAGGAGCAAATACCAGTTCTACTGCAAGGTGCCACAGCAAAATGGCCTAAAATCTCAACTACTACATCACAGCTCGGAAGGCAAAAGACTTGAGAAAAAGTCAAATGCTCCAAGCCAGCAATACAATTTACAGGACCTGAACTACAAAATTCAGATTCAAAGATGTCAAGACACAAAACTTAAGCAGAAGTCCAGATTCATTGCTATGTACCGAATGGTACCACCAAAGAGCCAGCAGAAGACACAAGGGGGAAAGAACCTCAGAAACGCACACCGAGGGGGGCTGGGCTGGAAGGGCTGCAGCAGAGACGGAGGGTGAAGTGAACCGCTGCTGAGCAGCAGCACAGGGAAGAAACAGCCGGAGGGATGGAGCTGCCTCTCAGGGCTGGGCTGTGCCCAGCAGCTTACAGCAGAGGGAAATGCTGTACCTGCTGTACCTGTGCTTTCTTTGTTTGGCAGACATACTAGGAAGCTGTAGAAACTGCTTAAGGCTATGTCTGTAAATCACTGGCTTTGTGAAAGCACGAGAGAAGAACTAAAAAGGGAAATTTCTAATAAAAGTAAATTTTGTCAGGGCTTTTGGCAAAGCTTAGAATTAACATGTGATGCATAAAATACCAAGAGAGGAAACAAAATCCATCCTTAGACATTCAGCCATCACAGCTAAAGAAAGATATATGTTTAGGCTTCTCGTGAACATACTATGTATACTTTATTTAGAAAATCTGAGTTTAGGGTCTCCTTGATTACACTCTCACTCAAGGATACTGGCAGCAGACTTTTCACACCTAGAAATCTTGAACAGCCCCTGCAGCTTCCCCATGGCACCTCCCACCTTTTTACGTCTGGCAGCCACACCACATCAGTCCCCTACATCTCTGATAGGACTGTACAAATCTAGTTACAGGCAACTGCAAATACAACTACTACCATTACCCACTATGGAATGGGCTGACACCTTGAAATACTCCATCACATCTTAAAAGTATATAGGGCTGTAGTGAGAAAAGATCCCTCTCCACCCTCTCTGAGGGCTCCTTCTGCTTTTCCAGGACCCTGTCAGCCCTAAGGACTCGGCAAAGCCTCCTGTACTCTTTCAGCTGTGGAAGAGAAGAGTTCACATTTAACAAGAGCAAAATATTCACTGGAAACTTTGGTAATGGAGCTGGCAAGTGTTCTTGCACTCAGAGGCCACTTGAACTTGGAGAACACAGACAATATTTCCCCATATAACCTCTGTAGTCTTCTGTTTCTGTTGCCAAAGAGATAAGGATTTAATTTTAGTTTTTGAAATTTTATTACCTCTCCCAAAACACTAATTAATAATTTCCCTGCTTACTCTTGCTGAAATCCTGGAGAGACTGAAGATACTTTCCTGCTACCAGCTTTCTTCGTGACTTTGTTGGGATTTTTTCCCTTCTAAGTAAAAGCTTTTATTTAATACTTTTATGTCTACATCATAAGAAACTTCCATTTACTCAGCTAAAATCTCTGAGTATGGCCAGAGTATAGGGTACGGTGAAGCAGTCTGCAAAGACCCTGTGTGATGGGAGAGGGTCCCAGCTCACTGTACCTCCCTCTCTGAGGGTCCTTCAACCTTCCAGACCACAGGACAGATGCAGAGTTGCAGGTCAGCAGGTTTGAACCCAGGGGAGAAGAAACAAGCCCCAGAGTCTTTTTCTACCTCTTTTCCCAGTCCAATTTTCAAGTGAGGCGTTTTTAACAGTCTTTCTTAGCATGTAAGTAATTCAGGGCAGGACCAGAAGAAACCAGTTCCTCCCAGTATGAATACAAAAACACCAAGTTCATTAAATCTTCTGTTCTGATTAGAAGTACAAATATTTGGTGTGAAAGCAGTATTTTATCTCCTACCCTTGAGGCAGGCAGGCTATAAATAATGCTGCTGTTGACCAAGGGAAGCCTAGAGCTTTCAGACAGCAGATTTAAAAAGTGCAAATCTGGGATTGTGTAGTTCAGGAACCTTCTTTTGAGACACAAGAAAAAAAGTTTCCTTTGTCGGTATACACAGCTGTCAGAGAAGGCGTTGCTGCTTCACCACAGTGCTCTGATACAACAGGAAGATGAAGAACAACCAGCACGGCAGTGCTCTGAAATCTAAGGAAACAGATCTTCAAAGAGACGCAAGTTCACCTGAACATTTAAAAAGCAGAGCTTGAGAAATAAAGAACCCTAAAAATCATATCGCCAAGTCCTCTCCTTGCACGTCCACCAAAGACATGGATGTCATTTTACTTCCGCTCTAAAAAGCTCAGTCAAAACTTGTACTTCAATTGTGAAAACAAAAAATGTACAATCCTGTATTTACTAAAAAATAAATAATTCAGATAGGCCCGGCTAAGTGTTAGACATAGGCATTGCTGTGGGATTAAGAGCCTCTGTGAACCTGGAGTTTAATTTAAACAGTAGAAGTAGTGGTGGAAGGAAGGGTTACAGCAGAAACTTACAGAATACTGCTGCACATCTTGTTAGTTAGAGATATTTTTTCCAAAGAGTCCCTAAGTGCTGGAAATGCAGAGTCAGGCAGTGAGTGCAGACAACGCAGGTGAGGACTAAGTGAGGAGCCTGCTTAGCACCATCACCTCTTCTGGTTAAGACTCCAGTAAAAGGGTTGTCCCAGACAAAATGAAAAACCATAATTTTTTTTAATAGTCATACAGATCAAGCTAGATTTTTCTTCATTCACAGAGCTAATCATTGGAGGAGCAGGAAGATCAGCATCCCTCCCAGTTACGAAGCACATCACCATTGCTGTGCTCCTCGTTTTGGCAGGTGATGGATGCAGTGAAGGATGCATCTGGCTTTGGTCCAGCAGTTAGCACAGACTGTCTTTTTAGACATATCACCTGTTTTGGCCCCTCTTCTTCTCTAGCAAAAAGCATCATGCACATAGTAATGCAGAATATAAATCATGGCTATTCATCCTTGTCTGATTTATGTAACATGTTGAACAAAAGATCCTCTAATCTGGCACAGGCGTACCTTTCTTATTAAGCAGCACTTGCGGCCCCGTGCAGCGCCCCTTTCCCAGAGGCACGTTTTCTCTGTCACCTCTGCCACATCAGGTCGAGGTGTCACTGAGCTGAGCAGCGCACACGTGCAAGCACACAGTCATTCAGCAGCCACGACTAGGCAACACTTCAGAATACAGCTTACTGTGCAGCAAAATGACAGCAAAACTGTATTGAAAGTATATACAGTATACAGATGCAGAAGATGAGAAAGGTCCATCTAGACTCATCACTGAGCGGCTCTGATAGCTTACACGCTATTTGTCCATCTGAAAAAAGCCAGAATAAACCCCGTGTGCACCACAGGCTGCCTCAATGCCCTGAGAATGGAAGATACCTAATCATGTCCTCGCAGAGATCACACCTGAAATCACAGACAAGGCACATAACCTGACTTTTCCCCACTGACGTTTTGTCATGAACAGGAATACAACTGCAGCTGCAGACTTGTTGTGAGCACCCTATGTTCCTCCCCTCAATAACACCCCCAGCACACGTGTCAGCGTACGAATAGCCGCCAGCCAGGCTTGTGCTGACACTAATTTACCTCCACATGTAAGCGTCCCCCAGTGCTTGTTCTGGCTAACCTTAGTCATAACTTCGTGAACTCACTTCGTAGCGAGGAAAACCAAATGCCATCAAGTACGTTTAAATGTCCTCACATAAAAGACACATTAAAATGATATTTTGTTTAATAAGATATATGGAGAGGAGCATCACTGACTCATTTCTCAGGCAAGAGTAAGGAAACGTCCCTTCAAGAGTTTTATATTTTGTTGATTTGGACCATAAAAGGAACATATTTTAATGCAGCAATGGACAGGTAAAATCAAAACTAAGATCTGTATCTACTCCAAATAATATTTTTCACATTATTTCCACATGAATTTGCTTAACTCCATCCTATTTTATTGCTTCCCGTTATTTAAAGCCATCACATTGAGTTATAGCAGTTGAGGGAATAGGAAAGTGCTCACTTGCACATAGCTCTAGAAGATTATGACAAAAGGCAGAAGAATATGCACAGGACACTTGATGAATAAAAATAGTTAGACATTTACCATTGTTTTATTTCAATAATGCTATTAATAACTAAGCCTCTATTACAGGAGTAAAGAGATTCACGTCACAGAACTGGAATGGGATAATTCCAAGGGAAAAGGTAATATTTTGACTAAAAATGGCCTTGTTAAGTGGTCAAGTCATCTCTTTTCACTCCGCTTTCAGAAATTATTAGATACTGCTATAAGTTGCAAAAGTATCGCTCTTTTCTTGTCTTCTGTACAATGAACCAAAGCAGATTATGAGTCAGTCACGCTCAGTTACTCCATAGTTAAAACTGCAGTTGTTAAAGAAACCAGACTCCACCTATGCCCAATTAGTTTGCACTTATTCATGGATCTCACTTTCATTTCCTGACAACAAAACTAACGCAAACTTCCTAAAACATTATTATCATAGAATTATCATAGAATCTTCATGGTTGGAAAGGACCTTTGAGATAACCTATTTAAAAAAAAACCTAATAATGTGGTGTATTGCAGACCAGGTGTTTTTTGCTATAAAGGCGCAAAGAAGCAATGTATTTCCAGCAGGACACAAGTACAGGTGAGAGGGCACCAACTCAGTCTCACATTCACTAACGCACATCTCCAAAAGCCAATTTTAATTTGGAATTCCCTAGCTTTTTAGGCTAAGACTTATAAACCATTTCTGTGAATTTTGCAGAGCACTTTCCAGTTGCTTCAGTGGAAAATTTGATTAATGCCAGTAGAATGACATTACTTCATATTGGAAGACTGCAACCAAGGTGTTTCCTGGGGAGCACATTTGGGGAGAAGCAGCCCAGCACGGAGGTCCATATTATACAAAAACAAAACCAAAAAACACACAGGGATGCCTGTAAAAGCAGCAGGAGAGAACAATTCGTGGAAAAGTTACAGCAGTTGATTGGGTTTTTTTCCAATCTCACATTTTCTGTTTAGATCAATTTACTCCTTGGGAGTAAATTTTGTCCAGTCTTTCATATGAAAATTTTCCAGAGGGCTGATAAAATCCTGAGTTTGTTTTTTTTAATCAAATATACATTGTAGAAAGTCATCTGGATCTTTTTTCAAAACAACTATTTGCAGTGCCTGAGTATTAAGAACATTATGCATTCATACGCTGAGCACATACAGACAACACTTAATACAAAGGTTCTTTGCATAATACAAAGCAGTTCTGCTGTCTTTAATGAATATTTTAGCACTGATTGAGGTAAACAAAACCATCTTCTGAAGGACAACGGATTTCACCCTTTGTTAAAAATGTCTCTTCAGTGCCAAACTGCACCCAAACTACAGTGCGTGGGTTTTTTTGGTTTTGGGTTTTTTGTGGTTTGTTTTTTGTTTTCGATTGTTTGTTTGTTTGTTTTTTTTAAGGCCAAAGGTGTTAAATGTTTTTCTGTGCCTGAAGTTCAGGAGCCCGGTGTGAGAGCTGTGAGTCTGGTGGGCTTCCTGGAGCAGAGCTGCTTGTCGTTTCTAGAGCATCACAATTGGGTTTTGGTCCATAGCAAGGGTTTCTAAAACCAACCAAAATACAAATGAATCATGAAATTTACACAGGCCACTAAAGGCCCCTGGTATCCTCCTGCCACGGCAATTGAACTAAGGCGAAAGCTTCGGGCACCACTGATTCACAGCCATAGCCTCTTCTTTACCCGCTCCACTAACCATGTTTGAGAATACGCAACCAGGTATTGGTCACCTCAATTCTTCATGAACTGCCAGATTCTCATTTTGGAGGATGCTTTATAGCAGGCTGTGGAAAATAACTTGGAGAACTTCAATTAACATTCAGGGTGACAGTTTGAAGGCTACCTACTGGTGACTGGTATGAATCAACTCCATGTCTTTGCTCTGGTTGGGAAAATAATTTGTCCTTAATAATGTGTTATTCCTAGTGACTACAAAGATAAGTTTATGGGACTTCGTTTATCCTTTTATTTAGTCATTTGATACACCTATTCCTCTCCTCCTCACAAGCTTTGAAGACACATTATGGTTAAAGTGCATAATCCCCCTTTCCCTGCTCTTTGGGGAGGGGAAGTCAGGCAAATGTATTAACCACCCGAAAAGCAAAGTGACAGAATTTGTTACTACATAGTTCTTAGCAAAAGAATTTGTACATGACGTAAAAACAAATCTTCTATTAGTGATGAGTATACATGCAGCTACTGTGTAAATCACAACACTGGGGAGGAATCAATGAGTGCAGCACAAACACCGGGTTTCTAGAAAGAAACTCTAAATCCACCTCTGGGAGAAATTAGATTAAATAATAAAGGGAAGCCTTGCAAGACATTGAGAACAGGCCAATGCTGAGGTTGTTCTTGTAGCTTGTTATAATTATATAATACTAGCATCGTGATCAATATCGTTACACTGGCATGAAATGCTCAGAGCTCCTGGAGCTTCTAAAGGGTCCGGGGCGCTGGGAAAGCGGGACTCCAGCGCAGCCCCCATCCGTGGCACGGCAGCAGGCATCACCCCTCCAGAGAACAACGAACACCTGCCACCGTGTGACTTCTGTGTTATTGCTGTCAGAGGACCTTTCATCTTGTTTTTGCTTACTGCCCAAGAGCCAGCTTTGTCAGTTATTGTTTTTAGCTCTTACTGCGTGGCAGTGTTATATATCCCACTGATCTCCCTGGGCACCGCGAGCTCTTTGTCCCTCCCCCAGTGCTAGCCCCACTACCAGCTGCCCAGCTGTAAAGCCAAAGCCCCCAGGAAGGTGAGGGACCTTCTCGTCACTACATCCACCCCTTTTCTAAATACTCTGAGTTCCTAACAATTCCACTTTTCCATCACTTGGTTCTATTGCCTTACTCGGTAGTACCAAAAGGTGGCAGTTAGAGGTTGCTGAGCCTTTCCCTTCTCAAAAACAAGAGCCTCACACTGAGTGGTCCACATGGAGGTGGCTGCTCTGAGGAGCGAGGCTAAACCTGCCGCATTCATGGCTGTCCACACCTTACAGCTTCTCCATGGCTGAAGATCGGTCAGGATTATGGCTTTGAAAGGTGTCTAGCTGAAGTTGAGAGATACATTAAAATCTTGGCACTAGGAAACTCTTGTTAGGACAAGGCTCCCCCACAACCATTGGGTGTTCAGGATGTAGTTGGGCAGTGCTTCCCACACCAGGGAGATGCTGACAATGGAAAGAGATATTCACAATTAAAAGAAAACATGTTACAAATGTTGGGGTTAACATCAGACCCTGGTAACCGCTTATTTCACTGTTTTGAAATTCAGCATATGTCAGTTCTAAATTCATCACTGAATATTTGTATTATTTTCACATCTCCTGATAAGCTAATTGTACAGATACAGCACACAACGCAGCCTACTGTTAGCAAGTCATAGCATGAAGTCATATTAGATGAAATACAGCTGTTCAGAGTCAAGCTGTCTGATCACAGTGCAGATAGACACTTTCACTGTAATCTTTCACAAAAGATGCTTTAGCTCAGGAGAATCTGCCTATAAATTATTTTTAAAACTGAGATAGAAATTACTTAATTGGCGTGATGGCATGCATATCAAGAAAACCAAAAATGATAACCTAATTGTAACATTCTATTTGCTTTTTTTTAGCTGACAGAAGAAGAGGTTACACACTATTATATATGCATTTCTGAGCTGGAAATACATATCCTAAGCCCATTCTTGGAGAAGACACCTGCCCGGGGGGCTGAGAAGCAGCCAATGTATTTCTTATGTTTTCTGCAAGTGATGCAGAGTTAGCTTTTCATTTAAAATTATAAACAAGATCTATCTTATTATCAAGCTGAAGTTACAGAGTTCAGCCACTTTTGCGTTGAGCTCAATACCTTAGAAAACTCGCTGGTAAAGACCCTGACAGTAGCAGGAATTTAGTCTGAAAAGGATTCGGACCACACTCTGGCTTTCAGGTATCACTTTCAGCAGAAAGAGCAAGAAAGTAGGACTTCTCATCATGCCAGCACTCAGACCTTCTCTCTACAGCAGTGTAACTCATAGATGGGGAAACCAGATTTGGTTCATTTCACAAGGTGGGGTCAAACCTCTGAAGGACTCCTGCTACCTCACATCAGCCGATGGAAAAGTAAGGAGCCTGGAGAAGAAAGAGCTAAAGGTTCATAGGCTGAGGCAGCATTTAGGCTGATTTTTCTCAAGCATGAACCTTTTTCATATCAGGTGAAAAGGGGTTTTTGTATGAGTATTTCTCCTAGTCAAATTATTCTAGTCACCAATAGTCAGTTTTCTATTCTATATGGTTCATTTATAGTGAAATTAATGAACCATTTGCACAGCACTTCCCTGCTTTCATAAGCTCGTACAGTACATTGTCATTAGTGAACTGTCCACTCAGCTTTTCTAAAGCTCTGTCTGAACACCCTTTGTAAGCAAAAAAGTGTGGCTGGACATCCTCCCGCATCTTCATGCATTCTAATAAGCAATATATTATCAGGTTTTACTGGCTCTGTGCGTATGTCATCAGAAATGGCACCTCATGCCATATGGAAATTCACCTTGTGGCTGAAAGATGGGCAGCATGTTTGGTTTGGATGAGCCGTCACTGCAGTAACTGGTGAGAAAAAGATATTTAATATATACGAGCTTGTTCTAATGAACTTGTTTGTCAAGGAGTAACTGTTTTATTGGCTGTTATATGTATTGCTAACCCTTTAATTGATGTTTTTGGACTGCTGTAGACTGCTACTAAGGGTAAAACTTAGTTTTAAAGAATTTTAGTATTACAGTTATGGGAAAGATTGCCACATGAGGAAATCTGCATAAGTGCAGGTGATGATTCTGCTGTGTTCTGCTTTCAGCGGCAAACATTTAGCATCTCTTCATCCTGGACCCAAATTTAGTACTTTCCGTGAACTCAACTGCCTATTGGATACTTCCAGTGTTCACAGTAAAAAACACAAGAAAATTGCCGAAAAAATGAGAAGGTCTTTAGACAAATTTCTGTAAGGCAAGACTTGCTCCATAACTTTTTCTTTCAGCCATACAAATCTGTGGCTTAAAGGTAAGAAACAGAAGTAAATTTTGTGCCCATATACACTTGGTCATTCAGTCCTACCCCAATTTGACTTCAGACGTCCCAGACTTTCAGCTCACTGAAATCTGGGACTTGTTTCGTTCCATACAAGCATATAAGACTCAGGGGTTTTTGAAGATCTCCCAGTCCAGGAGTTTCACAGCTGCCTAGGAAGTTCAGATGATCACTTTTGATTTAGGCTGACATTAATATGCAATCCCAGAGACATTTTCTGGCATCTCCACCCTCTTCAGAAGACACTTTTTCACCTACGGAGGCATACAGAAGACCAAGTGATACCTGCACTCATTCCAGTTGAAGCTTATCAAATTGGTGTCCGGTAAGCTTTCACATATTGTTATTGTTCTCCATAAAATAAGACACCGCCAAGACTGGCACATTTGAACTATGACAAAAAATAGCTCACTTAGCACATCCAGCCTCTTGTACCTTTTAGGTTAGACACCGAGCAGGCACATTGCTTTGAATAGAGAAAACCCATCAGCAGGACAGGGGTCTAACCTGATCCAACCAGCACATGTTCTTTAGTATGTCCATAGTCACTTCATCACAGTGAGATACTACTACAAGATTTTCTCTGGGTGAGGTACTCTCCTCCTCTTTGCATCCCCTCTACTCTTTAGATGCCAATCGTGGCTATTCCCAGCCCCACTCAAAAAAGGAAACGTTCAGCTTACATGGTAGTAAAAGAACAGTTTTCAATCTCAGTTAACCTTTACAGCAGTAACACTAATTTGCAGTCTCTTCATACTGAACGCGAAAGTCTCTCTGTTTCCTGCTTTGAATTTCATTCTGTGTCAATTAGTGCTATGAAGTCAGTCTAATAATGATGTATGGTTAACATGGGGTTTGCGTCTGAAAGCTAAGAGGAATGCACAGAGGACAGCTAATTGCAACGGCGCCATCCGTGAACTATTCAATGCTTTGTTGAAGTTAAAGGGTCTAGAAACATGCTATAAAAATGTGTTTCAATGTGAGTGCTGATAATGTTTAGCGGAAGTTCCCAGCAACTTTTTTGAAAATAAACAAAGAGATCCAGCAGCTTTAAACTGACACATGAAGGTAAAAGGACATAGAACTGTCCAAGCCATTTGCATATCTGCTGTCCATGCCATTTCCATATCTGCTTTAATGAAGAATGCTGCGCAGGAGAAAAAAATCTCAACCAATAATCTCCAAGACTGCTACTATGCTTATTCACGTTAACACGCTGAAAATAGCACACAGGCAAGCACAAAGCGACGCCTGCCAAGTCCCCTGGCTTTTTCCGTATTACAGCCATAAGCTCCTGCCAGACAGTGACAAGAAACTCTAATGAGCGATCCTGTCAAACCTGAGACGAGTGGATCTTCGGACACATGAGGTGCTACAAAGGCACTAGGAGGCAGAGCAGCAAGTTACCTCTCCCAGCACAAGCGATGCCTGGAAACTTTGGGCCAGATTCAGCACAGCTCACTTCAGCCACCAGCAGAGCAAAGCCCACTGGGAGGAGTAATGGTTGTTTCACATCAGCATGATCAAGAACAGTGGTTCACTCTGGGTGGGCAACATGTTCCTGGGTCACTACCAACCCACAGTGGTGAGAAAACTTGTGGGAACTGCCTTTGTCCTCTCCTGGTATCACTACTGCTGGTCAAATGCTGCAGCCAGTCCCAGAATGACCAGCAGAGCATCACCTGGTCCCGGTGAATCCTGCTGTCTGAGATGACACCCAGCACTAGGTGACAGCAGAAGCAGGTCAAGAGAAGAAATTTCACTCATAATACATGATCAGTGGGCTGCATAGGAGATGCACAGGAAACGCAAAAGGTCCATCCATTACTTTTCCAGCTCTTTACTTTTCAGAGCAAAGCATTATCTGTTCCTGGATGTCCCTCCACAATAACAGGAGCTCCAGTCTCCCCAGAAGACGGATGATGCTACGTGGGGTTTGCCCATGCTGAGCTCTGTGCTTCCCACAGCATTGCCCAGGCTGGACGGGTTCACGCCAGCCTGGCGTGGCCAGCACAGCGCTTGGTGTTGTCACTGCTCCGGGCACTTACTAACTTTCAGTATTGGCTGCCATATTCATGTGTTTGCTGGCACACCGGTCTTGATCATTTTTGGCAATGGCACATTGCATCTTCCAGAAAAGAAAGAGGAAAAAAATAACAATCAAACTGTTTCCTCTTCCTCTCCCATTTCTCCTTGCATTTTGGGTTGTATAAAAAAAGAGGTGACAGTCAGCAATGATCTGATGAGCCTCAAAACTGCAGCTTTAGGATAGCAGTACCACCTTCAGAAAATTGTAAATACCTGTCTGTAGATGTAAGAGATTAAGGAAATAACGGTGAGAAATTAGAAATGAATTCGTTTCGGAAGAAAGAGAGGAATGCAGCTGAATAGCTACAATGCTGCATCAGTGAGATATATTAAAAACCCAAATGAATCTCAATGTCAGCCAACGCGCTGCCATAACAAATGAACATGGTGGCAAAGGGTAGCCTTTGTTGCTAAGCTGACAAAAATAAATTAGTCACCTGTCAGTACTTGCTTAGAATTTACAAACACATCAGTTTTTGCGGGAAGAGCAGAAAATAGCCAGCGTATTTTCGCATTAGAGCATTGTGCAGGGGGAACTAAGCCCTTTGGTTTTATTTATGCAGTAACTTACGCCCCTGCTGCACAGTAAACACCTCCTCCTGGGAGTAAGACACCGTCTTGCCTGGAGGGCATGGAGCTGCCCGAGCTGATGAAGGCACCAGAGGAGTCTGGGGGGAGACATGAGCTGGAAGTGACCCAGCACTGGATGTGACCCTGCGTGACTGTGCTGAAGCAAAGAGCCCTCAGTGCCTCGCCAGCTCATGGGAACTAGCCAAAAAACTTGTCTGCTCCAAACCTGCTCTCATCCCAGCAAAACCAAGAAGGAGTTATTGGCCTTTGCAGGCAAATTTTAGCATTTGCTGCAGATTTAAGAGAAGTGTTTAGCTTGGGCCACAGGTCTCCTCTGCTACACCAATACAATCAATAAGCATCACCTCTGCCCCCCAGGTTTGGATGTGGGGTGTCCCTTTGAGTCACAGAAAACCAGCTCCTTTCATAAGGCGATGAGGAGACTGGGAACTAGAGCTAGGGCAATATTGCAAAAAAGTTTATAACACAAAATAGCCAGGGGTAAAACAGACATTTTCTGTAATAATTTTATTTCTATTATTTTTGTTCAATCTCCACGTGCAACAAAACAAGCTTTTAGGAAAGCTGAAAGATCGACTCAAATATCCAGAATGCCCAAGAAAATTTGAAATTTATTTTGTTAAGTACTGATGTTGAAGTTGGTTATACTGATTCAATCAAGAAATCAAAGCATCTTCTGCAAATTAAGGTCCATTTGGAGCAGCTTGAACTGCAAATCCCGAGTCACAAGGAACCATGGGTGAGCAACCCCAGCCCAAAAAATATTCACAGGAATTAGCTGGGAAATCATTACAAGAAACAAGCTTGAGAGAACAATGATCTGCCACAGACGATTCACAAACCAAAAAAGGAGGCGATGTGCAGTCACTCAAGTGATTTGCTACAAATTATTTGCCCAGGGCCAATCTTGCTCCTAAAGCGATCAGTGAAGATGCACCACCCGGAGCGATGCAGGAACATAGTTAAGACTAACAAGCTGCTATACACAGCGCTTTAACTAGGCCAAATGAGGAAACGATAATAAACCAGCAGGTCAAAATAAAAAAAAAAAATTCGTAACTGAACAGAATCAAATTATTTCTTTTTATTGTGACAAGACAAAACCTCTAAAATGAGATTTCTGAATCGCAATGATACCCCAACTCACACCAAATGAGAGCACAGGAGATGGCGAACAGCCCATTCAGCCACCAGCTCGTCAGCCAGGCTGTTGCTACCTCCGGTCCCTATCAAACACGAGAATTTGTCGGTGTTTTATTTTAGCAACAACAAATGGCTGGCTGAGCAGAGCTGTTGCAAACTGGAAATTGGGAGGCAAGGACAGGTGTGTAATTTCTTGAAATATTCTTTTAGGGCTTGTGGCACTGAGACTCCTTTCAGACACAAGCCATAAGGCTGAGAAATACCTATCATGCTTAGCTATGGAAACAGGGATTTTATGAAAGTGCGATCACGAGGTGATAAGAAGAATGTGATTGGAAGTTGATGTGTTATTGCTTAATTTAGACAGAGGAAGGCTCTTTTTTTGTCCATACCATCTGCCAGCCTAGAAATCCAAGGAATAAAGGCACAAGCTGCAGATGGCTTTTATAACGGTTGTACTCAAGCGGCAGAGGAGCAAGAAGGATAGAGGCCATATAAATCAAGCAGCAATATCACCATGGCTGAGCAATAACCAAGCCGATAGCAGCATTCAGCAGAAACAGAGAAAGCACGAGATACTTTCCCCATTTGCTGTATTAGGATTGAGCTGCAGCAGGACAGGACGCAGAGTTGGACCTTCACGAGGCCATTGGGAGCACTGACATGAACCTGGTAGGAGCAGGCAAACCAGCATGGCTGCACAGACTAACTGCAGCCTCCAAGAAAAACAGATAAACTCTACTTTAAAATTGCATTCACATGTGCAACAGTTCCCAAGCTAGCTCTTATCCTTTCTTTCCTCTCTTGTTTTTTTTTTTTTTCCTGAAGGAAGAGAGAAAGAGAGTAGAAGCTAATTTACTTCAAGTCAGTAGAGAGAAAACAAGCTTGGATGCAAGACGTAAGGCTCAGCAGGACAAGTACAAACTTCTGCTGGCAAAGCAGTCCCCCGAGATGTCCATCTGAGCTCTGCTGGGAAGCTTGAAAGGGCTGCTCCGCTTATCTTGTTCCAGCAGAGCCTAGGTGCACTGGACACAGAGGCACAGTATGGAGGCTACTTCAATGTTTTCCTCTTAAATAACTAAATCCAACAACTTCATTTACACAAATACGTATAAACAAACAGTCGGTAAAGCATTAGTGGAACCGAGTCTCCAAGCAGGACTGGGGACACACAGATTGACAGGAGAAACAGTAGAAAACAGAGGAAAAAACAGGGTTTAATTCTGTCTGTTAAATATGTACACACATACATTACTTTCTTTGCATTTTTATCATTACAGAGAACACTGGCTGCTTTGCTGCTTCACTGCAAAGTGTCTCTGGTCGACCTGAGCAGAGGGCAGCCTGCAAAGTGTGTGTGTTCTGCAAGCTGTCTACAGGAAGCCAGCTCTGCCCTGGTTACCCGCAACCAGGGAGGGGGCCACCAGCTCTGCCTTCGGCAGGAGGGACACGCACAAAGCAGAGCTGCCCAGCTTGGGGGGAGGAAAAACCACATTGCTGCTGCTGCTGAGCTGGTGCAAGGCAGATGCTCCTGAGGAGCTGGGATTAGGACGCAAGAACACACCCAACAGGTACCAGGTTTAAAGTCAACATCATTCTTTCAGCACTGGGAGATCCACAAAACCCAACTCGCCCTAAGAGCTGAACTAGTGGCTCTGAACCCCGGAAGCCATGTTTGCAGCCCGCATGCAGAAAAAGAAGGCCATTTCAGCTGGATAATACGTTTCTGTCCCACTGACACTTATTGCATCCATCACTGGAAGGTGTATGTGAACATCACGAGTGCCCCAGGCTACATCTGCTCAAAATCTGTCCTCAAAGCAGCACTGGAAGACTCAGTCAGTCACTCAATAAGGTATAAACTCCCCTGAACCCCAGCAAGTCCCAACTGCTCCCTCTGCAGAAAAATTAGCCCTGCCATGACCTCAGATGGCAGCTTACGTACACATTAAAGGAAGATACAGTTCATGTCCCATACTGTGTACCTGGCATAATCCTTTATGTCTATGCAAAGCAAATATAAAACCACAGGACTGTACAATTATTTTGGGTATTGTCTAAATCCATCATTTACAAATACACACAAACAGTTTGAGTAGACTCTGAGCAGAGCCAGCTGTTGAGCAGACAGGACAGACTCCAGAGAACGATCAGCGATGGGTCTGTCAAAAAAATTACTAGAACTGAACCATTTTCTTGCTGAATGCTTGGCAAGATCCCAGTGACTTTACCAGAACTTCATAGAGAATGTGGAGGGAGAACTGGAAGGAGTGAGGAAAAAAAGCATTAAGGCAAAAATCTTCTTTTATTTTTTTCTTATTACTGCTACTTTTCACTTGGAATACTTTTCAGTTTGGCATGGCAGTATGACTTACGATAGCAGATCAGAAATTAAAACACTGTTTTGACTGATGCCACGCATGTATTCTCCTTCTCACCCACCCCAAAGAGCTTTCTCCCAGGGAAACTTGTGTGAATCAGGGGTTTCCTTGCCAAACCTCATAGTTCCAGTGAGTTCATATCAGATAGTCTTGAGGAACTAGGATCCTACAAGACAGAGCAAGAGAGAGGACATCTCAGGTATGACGACATTTTTAGCTGTGTACATGCACCTTTGGGGCTGAACTGGTCCTAGGACACCCCAGAAACATTCAGCAGATGTAAGACAGAAGCCTCACAGGTATCATTTCTAGATACATTCAGTAATCCTCTTCCACTGTTACACAGAACAGATTTACTTTAGAATAGCTTCAGAGCACTGGCTACCTATAGTTTTTCTCTTTTGCAGGCAATCAGATGTTTCTGGACTACTTTGAAATATATTACGCTAGGAAATAACACGCTATCAGAGAGCACAGATAAACAGTCTGTTATTTAAGGCTACACAAGCCTTAAAGCCATCAGCATCCCTGCCCCCTCTGCCATGGGTGCAGACAGACTGCCCGGAGCAGGACTTTTCTTCCACCAAGTATCTGTACCAAGATCAGCGTGGTGGTGTTGGCAGATACTGCTGCAAATAGCAGCCACATGATACAGATGCATCCTTGGTAAGATGCTAGGGGGGAAGCCAAGGGCAGTGCTGGCCTGAGCCATGTGAGAAAAATGAAGATTGCTGCCATGCCCAGCCTGCCTTAGGCGAGCCAGCTGCCTGCAGGGACACTGCTCTCCAGCCTCTGCACGTGGAAGCATCAATCAAGTAAGTTCAAACAACAGCACATCAACTAAGTTGCAACCCCAATAACCTTAACTATTAATTCACGACCCCCTGGAGTCAGCTAGGATCAGGAGTGAGGACTTTTCATGCACTAGCATCCTTAAGTGAGGAAAAGGGAGAGAACAGGGAAAAGCAAATCAATGATGCAAAAGATGCCTTAAACTCTGAGTCTATCTGTTATGACAGCCCAAGTTGTGAGAAAACCCTGAGGTCATCTGTGGCTTACACACATGCAGACTCTAGAATAACACTTGGGGAGAGCCGTTTCCTTCATTTCAAGAGCTATCATGCTATCTGGGGAAAGGGGGGGGGAGGGGGATATTTTACCCCAACCTCTCCATCTGGCCTTCACACTCTCCAACCACACAGAGCTCCTGGTGAAAGCTGACCCATCCACATGTTCATCAGGGACCTAACACGTGTACGCCAGTGGCATCTGGTTAGACAGGTACCCCTGCACTGCTGTGGCTGGAGGCGGCAACACAGTTTATCCTGCACATCCCAAAAGAAAATGAAAAAGTTACTAATCGCCAACAGAAGATTAACAGCACCCTGTCTCTTAAACCCCAAACCACCACCGGGGCTGCGTACTGAGACACTGCTCTGCCTGCATCTGCTGCAGTGCAATAGCACCTCTAAGAGAAGAACCAGGACCATTTTTCCTTGGCCTCACACTACTCCACTGCTCCTCAGCTAATTTGCTCTCAAGATGGTCTGTCAGAGCAGCTTCAGCAACTGCTGGCTCTAGGACAGCCCTTCCCCATGGTCCCACTGGACCTCCTCAGCCCCAGTAGCAACAGGATCAGGAGCTGTGGATTGCTCAAACTGACAGGGCCTGACAGGGAGGAGTTTCTCTGGGCTGTTTCTAGAGGATCTCCAGCGGGTAGTGACGCAGACACCCCTATTTTGGGCAGGAGCCCAAAATTCCACTAGTAACGTTTTAGGATACTACAGATCACAGTGGATTCAAGCCACTGTTCTAAAGCAGCCCTGACTGTTTTAAGAAATACTCTAGTCAGCATTTCCTCTTTTTTTCCCCCTTAGAATTTAGAGAATAGCCACTCCTTTGATGCCACCAGTTGAATAGCTATTTCACACAAGCACAAGCAGACGCCATCACTTCAGTAGCTGAGGTTAATGATTCGGTAACTCAGCTGGGGCTAATATTTTTCTCTAGTGATTTTTCTCAGAGTGCAAGGGGCTTTCACTGGAGTAATTCAAACAATTATTAAACTATGTACTACTCTGGTAAAAAGGGCTTCAAAGGGTGGCTTTTTTTTCTTCCTGAGCCTGTTCTCTGCCATCACTGCAGGGCTTCAGCTCAGAGACCACTTGCAGAGCTGTTAAATGCTCATCCCCATCAGAATTCAGCCTTGAGTGCAGAGGATCTGGCAAAGCGTCTCTAGGCCAAATCCTCCCTGGGACTGCCTTCTCATCAGCCTCTTTTAGGAGTTTAATGAATAAAAATATATCTGGAAATAGAACAGAGCGGTGCCTGGAGAGGGAAGTGAGCAGCACACTTGAGACGCAGATCAGAGCAACACAACACAGCTCTAACCGGTGGAGCTGAGGCTGTTGGACACAGGTCCACCCACGCCAGTTCAAAAGGTGTGACACAGCACAGACAGCTTTCTAAAATGTTTGTGAGGAACAATGAAAAATGGTCAAGCTGGCCAACTCAAGAAAGAAGCACAAGCCTTTTCTGGCTTCACATAGGACTACTGAGGTCAGGTTAAAGGCATGTTTAACGCAAAAGTTAAAGTAAATTCAAATATTAAGTGCCTTTTAGAATGATAGAGAAAAAGGATACAGAAAGGAAATAAAAATAAACGCAATATGGAATGGAGAAGACAAGTAAATATACAAAGGGAAGAAACACTTATCTGATGAGAGCGCAAACATGGACATAGAGATCTCATTTGTACAAGTCTGCAGGTTGTCGTGGTTTTGGCCCAAACGAGGACACAGGTGTACGCCCAGCAGAGCAGCAATCGCCCACGTGCTATTGCTCAAATGCTTGAGAGTGGCTTCATACAAATACCTACGTTGCACGAGGACAGAGGCTTGTGCATCAGCAAAAGTATTCACCATTTATTAATGTTAATTCTCTATTTCAAAACATACACACAACCCAGAAAGTAACAAAAAGAGGCAGATATAGCAAGTGCTTTATGCAATCAATTGCATAGCATGAATAGCAAATAATCAGAGAAAACACTTGGCAGATTCATCACAGATTAAATAAATTCAGGCAAATTACGCGATAAAAGAAAAAACCCACAATTTACAGACAAAGCCATTAGTGGGTCGGCTTATAAAGAACCCTCATAAGAGAGGGCTCAGTCTGTTGGATGATCCATTTGCAATGAACTCTGCCACCTGTGATACTGAAGTACCTGGCAGACTCTCAGAGGTGTGTTTACTGTGAAGCATCACAGCAAGAACCTTTTGTACCTCTTTGGATTGGCAGCTTTTCCTATCCCCTTCACATCACGTGAGTTTCCTTTCAACTGGGAGAAAAGGGACTTTAAGAAACTGAATACCCTAGGTGAGAAGGAAAAAAAATAATCTTCAAATTGTAGGGGAAACAATTAGGCGAGACAAAAATACTTTTCAAAACAGAAGCGTTCATAAACGCAGGACAATTTACTGCTTCCTTCTTTACGGTAAGAAAAAAAGGTGACATGAATGAGTTTAACCAGCATGTTCAGCCAGACTGAAGATGGAGTATGGTATAGATCCCCAGGACTCAAAACACACTGATTTTTGTATTATACACATAAACAAACAGAAAGCAGCATAGGGCAGCCTTCTCCACACAGGGTTCACAGAGGGGACACATTACTATTTACAACACAGCACATTAAAATGACAGTGACACACACCACTCAGAGGTGATCATTATTACTGGCTGCTTAAGGGATGATTTGAGAAACGATCTGTAAATTTAATTTTTAATTAAGCCAGAAGCCCTAAGGGCCTTCTGAGTTCAAGCATTAAGGGGGGAAGAGGGGGAAATCAATTCTTGGTGACGGAAAGGTCTAGCAGAATCTAATCGGCCTGGGTAATATATCAAGAAGCTTTTAAGATCAGTCACACAGCTCAACAGAGGAAAGCCTAAAACCCAATTTCAGATAAAAAAATACGCTGTAAAGTGGAACGGATAGTCACCATTGTTCAAGCCTCTAGAAAGCTACTGTCTTGAGCTCTGACACACATATTACTCAGAACATAGATAAATGACCAACTCTAGTGTGCAGAATTTAACAGGAAAGCCCTCATGCTTGGCTCCAACCAGGTTGGAAAAGCAACCACCTCCAAGCAACATTGCAATTGCTCTAAAGCTTCAGCGTGGCCAGAAAGATCTACATTAACTAATGAGAAGTAGTCATTAAAACCTCCTGGAAGGAGGCTAATATGCACTGAAAGACAAAACTAGTTCTCTTGACGCGCAGCGCAGGTCTATTGGGTTCATCACAGTGACTGTGGCTGGAAGAGACACAGCACCAAGTCCATCCGACCTCCACAGTGCAGTGTCAATAACAGTTACAAGATCAGAAATCAAAGATTTTTCATCCAATCTCTTGATTTCAATCTCACAGGACTAGATGAGTGGCACCTATGGGTGCCAAGAGAAGGGAAAAATGTTACAGAAGGCTACTCTTGTCATCTTTGAGATGTTGTCGTGATTGAGGATGTCCCCAATGACTGAAGAAAAGCAAGTGTTGCACCCATCTTCAAAAAGACACTCTGGGGAACAGCCAGCTTTGCCTTGGTGGGTGGAAAAGTCATGGAGTGAGTCTTCTTGGGCTGAGCTTGGAGGAGAAAGCTGGAACTAGTCCGTATGGATTGAACAAAGGCAAGTTGTGCCTGACCAACATGACTGCCTGCTATGGGAGAACGATTGGAGCTGTGGATGCCATTTACCTCAACTTTCACAACACTTTCAACACCACCTCCCACAATCTTTTATACAGCTTCAGGTTTATCAGTCTGGAAGAGTGGAGGAGACCACTATGTGGGCAAAAAACAGGTTGGATGGTTGAGTTCCAGAGGGTAGGAGTTAATGAGTACCTGGAAGCCAGTAGCAAGCAGGGTACTGCAGGAGTCTGTACTGAGACCTGTCCTCTTTGATATCTTTGTCAGAGATCTCCACAAGCTGACGAGAACCCTTTTTGCCAAGTTCGTAAGTGACACCATATTCTGGTGAACAGCTGACATGCTCAAGGGCAAGGTTGCCACTCGGAGGGACCCACAGGCTGTGGGAAACACCAAAATCTCCCCTTGAGGACACATCTAACTCCATATGCATATTTTCAAGAAGAAAGTTGGGCAGAGGAAATGAGCAACAAATGAGATGAATGGCCTTGTTTTCACAAACCTTCCCTTCTAAGAAACAAGTCATTTATCAAAGTGCTGTAATCCTACCAACTGTCATAACACTTGGTCTAATTACATCTGGAGAACAATAAGCTTTATGTTCAGGAAGAAACTGTCTGCAACAAGGTCGGTAGAGAAACTCTGCAATGTGTGATCTTAGATCACAGGTCCAAATGCAAGAACAAATACCACCAGGAAGGGGTTGGTGACGTTCGCAATTAAAAAAATTGCTTGGTTAATTTCCTATATTTTCATAAAATGCCATTTCTATTGCATTAATCTACATCAGGGAAGGTCTGAAGTGGGTTTTCAGATTACATGTTGATGGGGGAGGGGAGATACAAATTCCATCTTTTGGAAGAATACAAAACACATTCAAGAATTGTTAAAAATGCTACAAAGCTGCTTAGGCTGAGACTGCACACTGCAGTTTGCTGAGGACCGTAACAACATTAGTATGCCCACAGCAATGTAAGCATTGCTTAACTTCGTGCCTTGAAGAAAACATCCTTCAAACCTCACACTACAAAACCCACTGGAGATGAACCATTCCTTCCTGCGGTGGTTTCAGCGGGACGGTGGGAGAATACACGGCCAAGCAGGAAGGAACAGCAGGAGTCCACAAGAGATGCATTTAGTACAGGGAGGACGTGTCATTGCTGTTCAGCCACCGGCACTTCCTGATTCGACACCAGGTGCCTGAGTTTGCAGCAGTACCAAGACTGCACACACATTTCATTAACACACTCAAAGCAAAAGGCAGAGGGGAGGAGGGGGAGATCCTCTCACCAGCAGCAAAGCTGGGCACTTCGGAAAACAGACTTGATTTGGGTTCCCGATACAGAGACTTGGGACTGTCTGCAAAGCAAGATAACACTTGCATCCTGGATAAAGGTGCCAAAGTAAGGACTAGGTAGGCAAAAAACAAAATACACAGAAACACAAAGCAATACACACACAAAATATGAGCACTGAGACCAAAGAAGACTGATTTTGATAGACAGTATCTTAAAGGTGACTGAATATAAAGTTGTCCCCAGGGTTTGGAGCATTACTTGATATCACATCAAAAGAAATATTGATTTTTCCTCAGTATCCTGAATATATATATATTGCATACCACCTTGCTGCGGGCAGAGTGGCAAGGAAGGGATCAAGTGAGAAAAGGCGTAAAGAGGAGTCTATTAATCACCTATGAGAAAGTATTTCAATGCCCCCAGGGCATCCCTTGCCTTCTGAACGGTACTGGGTGCCTTTGGTACCCACTGTAGAACTTGGGCCTAGGACTCTAGGAGTAACGATTGCTATGGGTTCTTCATAAGACGTTGAGCCCACCAGTACACATTGTGGGATAGTTAAGCGGACATAGCATCATGGTATCAAGGCACCCATGAGCACTGATATAAACTGCACATGCTTCAGGCTTGACGTGATGAGCCGGTCCTTTATAACGCAGCAGAACACAAACATACAGAGCACATTACAGGCTGAGCATTGCCCTGGAAGGATCCCATGTGGTCCATAGCATCCACAGAGACCACAGGGAAATTGTTAAAAAGAGGAAGGTGTTTACAGTGAACAAAAAGAAGTTGCAGATAAATTGAAAGGAATAAAACTTATTCCTGTAAATTTTGCATTTACTAAACTGAGAAAAAAAAAAACAAAAAAAAACAAAAAACAACCCGCTTTGAAACTTGATGAAACAAATTAAAAGGATTTCTACTTTAAAAAAAAAAAATCTCTGATGAAGAAATAGCCAAGCTGAAAACTAGACATCAGATGATGGTATCGTTTCGGACTGTCAAACCTGATTTAACTCAAAGAAATTCTGGCGCCAACATGCTGCCTCCAGTGGCTTTGTGTGCCTGGGCAGGCACTCGACAGCGGCTCAGACCCCCCCGAGCTCATGCTCCAGGATCCCAATGGAGCCCAAGCCTCCTCGGGGTAGACAGATGGCGAGTTTTTCACAAGTACTTGTTATCTCTCAGCTCAAATAGCGAGTCACCATTAGCACACAGGTTAAAGCATGTGCACCGTGCCAAGGTGTACAGTCAGAGCGGAGTATTCGGGCGAGTGACTCAGTGGGTGCCAGGGAGGACACAGGGCTGGAGGCTGTGCACCCCATGCTGGCAGGCTGGGCAAGGCTAGACTGCTCAGCGTGGCACACAGGATCAAAGCCAAAAATCAGAGTCTGGTCCCTGGAGTTTCCTTGACAGATATCTCCCAACAGAAGACTACTACTGAGAAAACGGTTAAAGCACAAACCAGATTTCATAGTAACCAGAAAGGAGGGTAAGGATTACCCAACTGATGTCCCTGGATTGCACATGGATGCAGGGGCGATATAATAACCAGAGGCAATACGCTGCACCATGGCTTGAAGAGCACACGGAGGGAGAGAAGCTGCTCCCCTCTTGCCTCACTCACCTCTGGCTTCCCCAGCAGCATTGCAGGCACCTCTGGCACCTGCACACCACAGCAGGGCTGCACCACGGGCTGGCAAAGAGACAGCCCCACCACTTTGTGTGCTCCCAGGGAAAGCAGTGGGGCTGTTAGGGGAAGTTCAGGCTACTCCTGAGGACAGATTTTATAATAATAGAGGGGAACGTTATTAGAGCTATGAAACATGTATGCAGAGGAGTGCCCTTGCTGCAAATGGAATAATAAAATCAGGTGTGGTTTTGAGAACAAAACCCCTGAAAAGCTTGTTTGAGCCATGGAAAGGGAACACACGCTAACCCCTGAGACCCTGCTGAGGGCTCTGGCTAAACCCCCCACAATGTGATGCCACCAACCCCTGCATGGGGGCAGCTGGAGCAGCTTATGGGCTGAGGATGCAAGAGGCTTTTTAATCCTCCAGCCAGGCACAGAGGCTGAATCATTGAAAACCCTCAAACAGCCAGACTGTGAAGCCAGTCCATAAAAAAAAAAAAGAAACAACAAGAAACAAACAAACAACAAAGCAGTCATTTGAGTAATGCTGGTGCCTTTGCAGAGAGCCAGGCCAGACCCCCGATGAGCGGGAGTGATGCACCAAGGAACCTGCTGGACCCCAGCCCTGAGCACAGCCGTTGCTCTGCCCAGAGTCGTAGCCGTGGGCAGACACACAAGAGCAGTTCAAGGTCTCAGCTAGGCAAACATTTAATACAGTTTGTTTGGATTTTCTTTTCCTTGAGGATAAAACAGGCTATGTTAGCTTCTTTTGCTATAACAGAGCTATATATTTGGCTATAACAGAGATTTCTATGTCCCAAACAAAAACAAACAAGGAGGAACTAAAAAAAAAAATAAAAAAATCCAGAAACATTCCTCTGCTAAAGAGAGTAACCTTGAGACATCTTCTCACTGATTCACTTGGGCACAATGCCAGAGCTGGCAAGACTTGGGGGTAAAAGAGACAGGGGCTGGGGGGGGTGGGTAAAATATGAAGTATTTTCAAGGTTAGAAACCTGACACTCACCATTTCTTGAGAGAAAATTCTGAATTATTTTTTGCAGGAAACAGAAGTTTTCATTTTTATTATTTTTAAAAATACCTTTCACTTTTCATTATTTTTCAGTTAAGGTAAAGGAGAAAAACTGATAGAAAATCTGATAAGTGAAACCTTGCTTGACCTTTTCTTTCTCCATAATTTTATAAGAACGAAGCTGAGAATGCCTCCTCCATAAACCCTCACTTTTTACAACTATTCCAATCTTCCTGTGAAACGATGAGGGGAGGAAGTGAGAAAAACCAAGTCCTAGATTTGAGGCAAAAATAAGATTTCTACAAAAATACATTACATAAAAATCCTACATGTAAGTCATTAATTTTTAAAATAAAACCCCTCTACTCGGCAGCCTTTTTTTTTTTTTTAATTTATAGCTGTTTGATTACCAGTCTGGTATTCATTGATGTTATGCAAAAATAAATTCAACAGTCTGTAATTCCTGAAATTATGTGTTTAGAGATTCATTCTTGATACACGTTATTCGCCATTTGCTGTCATCCCGCTATGATGTCCAGCATCCAGACAGGCAGAAAAGCATCAGAGGTCCCAAGTAACCAAACTCAGCACAAGCGTTAAACAGCCTGGCTGCAAGGAGCAGCAACATTACTCACACATCCTACCTGCCAATTGCTCATGAACATTAAGCATGTCAGAAAAGTCAGTCTCAGATTCATGAACTCTCTCCTGATCAAAATAATTTGGTGACAACTTAATATTATTAGTACTATTACTCTAAGAAATGGGCTAACCTGCCCTGCAGATGCCGTCCTTGGTGCACCCCCACACAACCCTTCCTCTGCTTGGGGTCAGCATGAGCTCTGGCTTTAGGTTTTCCTCCTCCACTCAGTTTAGGTGATCATACCTACCTGACAGGACGCATGTCCATGGGTCATCTTAGAACACAACATGTACAGGACAGCAGCTGTGTGATTATTTTTTTTTTTTTTTTTAAAGCACCATATTGTGTTTCAGCTGGAAGCAGGACACTGACTACGAAAACCAGATGATGTGCCAGCAGGAACTGTGGAGTCCGAGTAACGCAGATTGAATTAACCTCCTGAGGTGTCCCCATGGAAAAAACCCATAACCATTGCTTCTGTTTAAAGCCTGTGCTTTCCCAAATACAGCTTTAAATTCAGAGAAATGAGAAATACTCAGGCACTGCAGGCTACAGTACACCCAGGGTATAGCTGCCATCTGAGGCTCTTAGCACCATCACCCAGCTTCCACTCTGAAATGCAAATGTGAAGTCAGCAGGAACCATCCACATGCACCACTCCCACAGGTAGGAGGCCAGGTCAGCCTGGATAATGCAAATCTTCTGTCTATTCCAGTTTAATAGGAAAACTACTCGACTCTAATATAGGAACAATTTAGTCCCAGAGGGGAAGCCCCCAATCCCAAAGTTATTTTCCTTCCAACAAACGCATAAATATTTTCCTTTAGCAAGGATATGGATAACATGAAATAATTAGTTATGTTGATATGCAAAGAGGTCAACACGCGAGAATTCCCTGGTTATATAGTGTTAGCATTGCAGAGCTCATAATTAAACTTCGATTCCTTTACAACTCAAGACAAATTCCAGACAGTGGGCTGAAAATACATCTCAAACAGATCTTCAACATTCAGGACCATCTGTTTCCTTTTTGCGTGAAGTATTTTTATTTGCTGCAAGTAATGAGCTTAAACAGATTTTAGGAGGTTTGTTATTAGTAAAGGAATGTGAAAAATTTGCAGAAGAGAGAAAGAACCACGTTCTGTGCCTGGGTCTGCTGAGGAGCCTGGGCATTGCTTTGAGGGCTCAATTTTCTGTTACATCCCTAAATCCAGATTTAAGTTTCTGAATAAAACAGGTTTCATTTTCAGCATTAAACCACCCTTTGTATAACACTGTTTAGGACAGGAAGAGAAGAATAATTTCCATACCTCAATCTTCATTGGGCAGAATGTAATTAGGCAGGCTGGAGTTTAGCCAGGACATCAGGGTTAATGGCCCTACTGCTGCCAAGTACCAAGGGATACTTAATGAGCGCAAACAGCCAAGGAGCCCACCACGGGTCTCAGCCAGAGCACGGCACCTCCACCTGCCTCCTGTCCTGCCACAGCACTCTGAGGACCAGTCCTCCCACGGGGCAAGGGTTTGCACCAAGGGCGAGCGGAGACAGCAGGTGGTGCTTTCCCTCAAACCCATCACTTGCACGCACCCAGGAGCCAGATGATACCATCAATGATGACAGACAGGAATTTAAATGTGATAAATTTCCTATAACCGTAGACAGTAATATTTAAGTTATGCCAAGTGGCTGTATCATCACCGAACGTTCAGCAACAGTTTTGTAGAAGCGGAGCAACCTTCAGTCAGCACTTTCTCCCCACATCTATTATTAAAGCTGTTTTGGCCAAGACAGATGTATGAAATACATCAACACCAACTGGAGAAAAATGCATTATCTGCATCATAAAAAAAAAAAAAAAAAAAAAGGACCCTTTTTCCCTTGGCTTTCCTTTTGCTCAGAACAGCACAAAGGATTGCAACCCTCCTCCACACCCTTCCCCCAAACCATGCTGTATCACTTTCTCTCACACCCACGTGCTGCCATGGTGCAAATTTCTCATCATGAAAGCCTGGGAGGAGGAAAGCCACCAGGAACAACAGAGCCACAGCAACACGTTGCCAGGAAGGGGGGACTGCTGACCTATACAGCTGGGTATCACTGAAGCTGTGACCACTAACATCGGGACCGGGGTACCCTGAGCCCCAGTACCCGGCCATTCCTCAGCACCTGCAGGAAGCTGAGCCACCCCAAGGACAGCACTGAGCAACCAAGAGGAACAAATCTTTCCCAAGCTGTCTCACATCAGGCTGCCCAGCCAGATCATTCCTTCTCATGGCCAAGCACCAGACAACCAAGCAAGCCCAGAGCAGCAGGCTCCTTCCCTTCCCCCCTCACCATCAGGCCTACCTCAGCCTTCCCTTACTCCTCTTTTCCCTAACATAAAATTTTTGCCGCAGCAGCCCCCAGGTCACTCACCCCTGCCAGTCACAGCCTCCACTAGAGTGCCTCCAAGGATGGAGCCGAACAACCAAACCAAAGGAGCAGAGCTCTCCCCTTTTCTCTAGGAGCAGCTTTGCTCCTCACCCCTCATGGCAGCCATGATCCAGGGGAGAGGGCAGCTGTTGTTAGCGCCTCCTCCCCACAGCTAACGAGGCCTGATAGGTGTCACCTGTGGGATCTGCCCCTCTGCAGGGCCCCAGCTGCAGCAGAGCTCCTGCAGTCACCATGAAGGCTCACTGACCACGAAAGCCCCTGGAGGTACTGGGATCGCTGTGTTTTATCAGCCCAGATGATCCCCAGTGGAAGGGACAGATACCCCATTTCTTAAGCAAGAGATTTCCCACACAGCCTCTATCACCTTGCGGACGCTGGAGGAAGAGCATCAGCGCTGCGCTGCACACTTACCTCTCACAGCCCCCGGGACACGGGCACCATCCCGTCTCGGCTCTGCTGCTGTCACCCACAACAAAACAGCTTTGGGTGGGTGCTACTTCTAATACCAATATCTGAGCACTGGGGTTAGGAACCAAAATTAGCATACTGGTGCAATAGGAATGAAGCGCCGAAGTGTTTAATGCATCTGGCTGGGCCGTGTCAGCCATTTATTTACTGTAGTCAGTCCCTAAATCTGTACTGCATCTGCTGTCTGCATAAATAATGAATAAAGCAATAAATCTGGCAGGGTTACCAAACACTTTCACTGGGCTTCTTTTGAACCTGTTAAATTCTGCTGTGATTCATGTGCCTGGCCGGGCCCCGGAGAGACACTTCCTGGAGCAGGGAGGAGAGAGGGGCTTTATTTCTGTGCACGGCTCTGGAGCTTCCAAAACCAATTCCCTCTCAGCTGCAATCTTGCTTTCTGTCTCATTTTTATTGAGGCAGGGAGCAACAGAGAGACTCTTTTGAACTACAGTATCTTACCCTGTTCCGGGTACAGGTCACTGATTTCGAGACGGAAATCTTAGACACTTATATTAGGTTTTCTTTTTAATGAAAATCTACGTTGTCAATTTTTCTTCCGAGGTGATGCCACCAGAAGTTATTGTTGTATCAGCAAGAACTACATCCAGTTCCCTACACTGCAAGAAGATCACACTGACATGGTGGTGTGGGGAGATGCCACCACCCCCACGAGGCAGGACCGATGGCCAGGCTGCTGGCCAAAGGAGGGTTCTGGATGACCACAGCTTTTGAAGAGCCTTTGGCAGCAATATTAGGGAGAGCCTGATAGGTATAAAGCAACAAAGGACTGGACTTGGTTGACCTAATACGCAAACAGCCTCCAGACAAATAGTAGCAAAAAAGCCTTATAAATAGAAAGTCAGGTTTATATCTGGAAAAATGCCTCTTCCAGCTTCAATTAATTGCTGTTTCTTGATTGCACAAATTGCTAAAGCTTTGGATTTGCTGTAATAGCTTTTTCCAACAGAATGTCAGCTTTCTGTGCCATGCATTTTACTGTTTTCTTCAGTCCTTATGCCTTTTTTGGATCTCAACACGCTCACGGCATATTACATGAATTTCTGCTTGCCCCAGCTGACTTATTTGTAAATAGATCCTCTATCTTTGGCATATTTCTTTCAATTTCTCCGCTATTGAAAAGAATTACCCAACATAGCAGTAAAATCACAGTTACACTAATGATCAGCTCTGTAACATCGATTTTTCTTGTTTTATCATCAGAAAAAAAATAATCAGCAGGTTCAACAGTCTGTTCAGTTACCTTTCCAGTCATGTTTTTCTATTTCAAAATAATTTCTAGTCTTCTTTTACCATAGGCTCTGCCAGTTTGTACCTTACACATCATCCTGTCACCTGCATTGTGGCTTTGGGGGTTTTTTTGTTTTTTTTTTTTACCCTAAATTTTGAGCTGGCAGTCTGAGAGGCATATTCCTAGAATGTGTGAGACACCAGGACTTGCCTTTTACTCTAGAGCACCACTATTTATTTTTTGCCATCCAACTTTTTTAGGCAGGGACACTTGATATGCAACAGTGCACAGGCTGTCAAGGAGACTCTGACCTGGGGACAAATCTCCAATCTGTACTTTGGCTTTGGAACTATAAACACAACACACTGGGAGCTCAGTCCTGCGCCGTCCTCCAAACAAGCATCTCTATTCTCAATGGCAGATGCAGTCTGATTCACCCGACTGCACTTGTTAATAATATGGAGGGAAGGTGTACTTTATCAATGGACGTGAGTCATTGTTCTCTTCTAGGATAATGCAAAAAATATTTAACCAACTAGCCAGGGAAATTTGCACTTCACTTATTCGTAAAGGATAAATACTCCTTTTTTTCCTTATTCATAGAAGCCTTCATAAACTGCCAAAGTCAACTTGGGAGCAGGATAGGAAAGATTTATGCAAAAATCTTAGTAAAATTCATTTGGATCTATGTACAAGACAGAATCTACTTGGCAGATATTTTTTAAGAACCCACTTAGGAAAGCAGTAAATACATAAGCCAAGTTTAAAAAAAAAAAAGCATGGTGCTGTTCCCACACATCACCCTACTTAATGGTGCTTTAAATTTACCTGTGAAATTCTCTAAATCAACCTGAGCAAAATCGCATAGTCACTGCACTAATGCCCAGTGCGTGGGCTGGGAGATGGCTGGCATTGCCCCACTGAGAACTGTTGACAGCAATTGTTTTTGCAGGTCTGAGACTGAAGAGTGCTGCAGCTCGAGGCAAGATGTCTGCTCTTCCATCTCCCCACCCAGCTTTGCTCCCCGCTGTCTTCTCTGTGCCTGCGCTACCTGCCCAGGTTCTCCCAGGACTCCGCTCATGCCGTACCTAAGCAGCTTGGATCCAGTTCAGATTTCAGATGTCTGCAAACCTCAGCTGCCCTCAAAGCAGGCAAAGTCAGGTCCCTTGAAGGAAAGGGCCCATCTTATCCACCCCAGATGTAGGTTAAACAAGGGCAATATGGAATATCCTTTCAGTGTGTACTTTCAAGACCAAGATCCACTGGGGTTTCCTCTCAGGCCACCCAGTGCTAACCTCAAATGCGGGCAAATAGCATGGACAGGAGGCCAAAATGGCCTCAAGTCAGCTCAGCTCAGCGCTGTAAATGAAGCCAGGTAGGTAGGGAAGGCAGAAGGCTGCCTCTCTCCCCTGCCAATTCGCTTTACCCCCAGCCTTGCGCATCCAGGAGCTCTGTCTCAGCCTTCTATCAGGCCAGGCCCATGACAGCTCTGTGCTTCTCTTCTTTCTCTCTTCTGGTTGCTTTAATCAAGCTGACAGCAAGAATTTGCAAGCAATCACCAGGAAAACCCCTCAGTCAGTTCTGGGCAATGTTTTCCATTGTCTCAGGATGTTCTGCTCCATAAATGATGTTAAACTGCTTCTTCCAGCTTGTGTGAAAGACGGGTGGATAGTGTGCCCATTAGCCCTGCAACTGCGGCTACATCAAAGGCACACTTCATGGAAGCTATTAATATCTTTTTAACTAAGTACATTTTTTTCCTACTGACATTTTCTTTAATTCTTTTAAGCTCTAGAACTAACTAACTTCCTTCCTCCTTCAGCGCATATTAGCCGTTCCCTGCCAGATCTTCAGCTGGAATAAATTTGGCCTCCCAACCCCAATGCATTAAATGATGTGAACATGTGCATTCAGCTAAACAGGCTGTTCACATGCTTAATGCTTACAGGTGAATGTTTGGCTTGTGTCGGCCTTCAGTCACAATTCAGAGAAGGACATGCCCAAGTCCAACCTGTTCACCAATAGACTTGTGAAACAACATATTCCCCAATGAAGCTTTTCTGAAATAGGAAATACCCACCTTCCCACTGTTCAGTTCCACTTGTTCAATTACTGCCTGATATTTTGGAACATAAACATCACTGAATAACATCATTCCTTCAAACACAGAACAGTAATGTTTGAGTAACAGAAGCATAAATATAGTTCACCTCAGGCAAGAGATAAATTACATTAATAAAGTGCGGTAGTGTTCTTTAATTAGTTTGATTGGCCATGACAAAAGATGGTATTGTTCAGAAAAGCTCCATCTCCTGAAGTAAGGAATTGTTGCTGTAGATTTCAATCTCTGGTTCTTGGGATTTTTTTAAACAAGTTCATTAATTGCTAGAGTAGTGCTTTAAAGAGGATATCACAGAATAGGCAAATATGGGGTCATTAGCAGAGGCTGATACTGCTACACTTGTCATTTGGTGTCCATGACCCGTTTCCCTCTCATACCTGGATTCAGTTGTGCTCCTCTCCAAATGGTTCCTACAGATCTTCATGCTTGGTGGGGTTTCAACAGCTGCACCCTCCATCCCATTGACCTTTTCCAGACTCACGGGGAGAAAGTCAGACTGTGGCCAGCTGCCCACAGTCCCTCTTTTACAAGTCCATTTCTAATATACAGAGAGAGAGAAAATTAGAAAATAGTTTCATTACCCCTCAAGGTAACTCAAAACCTTCAGAAGAATCTGCCAAATCACCATGCCAATACTCCATAAGACACAAACTTCAGACATGGCTCCCGTCTTCTCTGCTGTATGTTACTTACTTATTTACTAGATTTACTGCGTCATTAGACTCAGCAAGACCTGCTGTGCTGCTCATGCTTTGCAAATGCTTGAAGCTGTTAAGTGTCAGGTCTGGAGGATCTATTTAACAGTGGCCTCATGGTGCCAGATCTGGCTCTAGAGGCTTTGCTCAGGCCCCGAACCTGTTTCTGTTTGGGTCAGATCCCTGCACCATGCTCCCCACTGCAGCCCTGGCCTCTGAAGAACTATGTACAGGTTCCTAATTCACTGATGCACTTGAATAAATTCCAAAATGTACCTTTAGGTACCCAAATATTTCTGTGTGTCCGACTACTAGGGTATGATACTTGCCTTCAGAAATCCATGCAAATTCTTCCTTTGATTTTGCTGTAAGAAGAATCATATTTTTTTCTGAACTCAGCAGCTGGTTTCCTATTGACATACAAGAAGGTACAGATTGTGGCTAAAATTTAAAGATGATTGGTGTTTGGTTCCAGAACAGCTCATGTCCCCAGACAGGAGAGAGTCGGTTTTGCTGACGGACACCAGAATACGGACACCTTGCTGTCACCAAATCCTAGTTTTGTAAGTCAGCTCCACTAAGGTGGATAAAGTGGTTTTTCCTGCCCATTGATCACACAAATCCAATTTGGAGACTTGTTTTCTCTACATGACAGTCACAGGAGACAGACCTGATTAAATATTTCTGTTCTGATCAAGAAGCATCTCACAGGCAATCCTGCGACTACGAACCAAATCCCTCCCCAGAGCTCAGCTGCACGCTCTGCCTGATGGGCTGTGCTTAGCTGTGCTTCTTCCAGACCTGCAAAACAACGTGCTTTAATACCAATGTACAATGTGTTTTGAGCTTTAGAAACAGAGACGTATTCACCTTCACTGTCTTATCCTTGAGATCCAGCAAAGATTGCTTACAATCGAAGGACACTCAAGGTTTTCACATCTTTCCTGAAGTACATACAGAACAAGTGTTCATCCACGCTTGCACATCTCTCCTTAACGCCTTCTAGTTAAAATGCTGACCAAGTGCTCTATTAATGCCCAAACAGTCAGATATCGAGGCTCCATGTGCTGTCTATTTCTCAAGCTGCACCAAAGACTGTACTAATTAGTCTGACGATATTGAATTTGATTTACATTTCAAGTGCAACATGTTCCCTACAGGAATGCTTCGTTACAGGTCTCTTCATGGCACGGGAACAATAACTGATCGAGCACATTTCTTGAAGCTATGCCAATAGCTATTTATTTGTTGTGTTTGTGACTGCTCAGTAGCGGAGATCATGGCCTTGATGTTGCTCTGAGTTGAACAACTGAGGATTAACTCCTGTGAAACCAGTGCGGTTACCCCAGCATTACATTTGAAATCAGAATCCACATTAGCATAGCTGAATAATTTCAGTCAAGTAAAGTATGGCAAAACACATACGGCTTTGCCATTTTCCCCAAAACACTGTAGTGTCGACTCTTTTGGACCAGTACAACTCGAAACAGTGTTTTCCACCAGTGACAACTGATATCATTGCACTTTGTCTGGTCCAGAGCCTGGTAGCTCAACGGTAACCAGAAGCACAGTGGACTTCCTGGGGTGATCAGAAATTTCAGTGTACATTCTTGCTTCTGCCAGTCAGGCTCTGCGACACGCTTAGCCCACTGCTGTGCTGCCCCTGACCAAATGGTCTGACAAGTCTGACAGTCCAGCTCAAATCACTTCTCTCCTCCTTCAGCTCCCCTTACAATATTGTGGCCCCTTTTAATCTCGCTGTGGAACATCCGAAATGCTCCATGACACAGTTATTAGGTGGATTTGAAAGAAAATTCCCCCGAGAAGATTCACCTTTGAAAAAGTTCCTATCGGAAAATTTTAGAGTTCCCAAAGGAAACAGGGACAGCAGGAGGAAAACAGATTTCATATTTGCTTAAAGTGTTAAAGAAGCTTTTGATTCCAAGCTAAGTGATACATTTTTCATAAATGGGGACACAATATAAATGATTTCTTTTTATTCTAAAAAGATGATTGTTTTCCTTCCAAAATACCTCATTTTAATTGGTTTTTCTAAAATTACATTTTTAGGCACAGACAAAAATAACAGCCCCCAAAATTCTATTTTAAAAAAAATCCCCTCATTGGATTCCATTTAAGCTAGCAATACTTATGACTTGTATTGAAAGAACAAACAATAAAGGCCCTTTCTGTCTCTCTCTTGCTACCCTTTAAAACTATCTGTCCACCAATCCAATTGTTCCATCTGTTTCCAAAATAAAATTGCATTTTACTACTAGAATATTCTCTATCCAAACGCTGAACAGATTGTAGCTAAGTATTAATCCATAAAAACCTGAAAACAATATCTTATTAATTCACAAAAATCAATATCCCAGTACACTTTTTGGAGCCAGTTCATTACAGTTTAGCCCAAATTTATATGATGGTCAATGGAAAACCGTCCAAAACATATCTGTTTACCTATAATGAGACAAACTGATTGCTAAACCTCATTCTGTAAAAACAAGCTCTGTGACAGGACTCTGGTTCAGGGAAAAAGAAAAAGTGATCTTACTGAGTATGTAATCCTGGTGCAGTAATTATTTCCTCTTTAACAGAGACTAACACAGGTATTCTTTTGTTTTCTTGCTTTTCTTCCCCTGTGGCTAGGATATTTAAAAAATAGACCAAGCTCTGTACCTCTTCCAATGACAATTCTTCATGAGTGCTGTTCATCAATTCAAATATCCTTGAAAAGGATGTGGCATCAGAAGAGGCTTAGTTGTGATAGCCTGGGTGTCCTATCACACCCTTATGAGTACTGAATCCTATAAAGGCTGATTTTTCCAAATAAGTCTATTATCTTCAGAAATATATGGCGGAAAAAACCCAAACCCTTCCAAAGTTCTTATGGTGGTGTTTTTATTAGTAATCCAAATACATCAGCCATTGATACTGATGAGAGCTCTTCCACTGGTTTCAGTACATATCTGATCTGAAATCCTAAAAGTAAACAAAGCCTGAAATTCCCCCAAATAGAATCCTATTATCACTCAACAAATATATATATCTATGTACGTGGATATGTATGTGTGCATATATATACACAAGCATATATATGATAAATGACAATACTTCATTTGCTGATGATGGAAAAATTATATATTTATATTTAATTTATATATATGTTTTTTCGTTACTGACAAATAAAATACGATCATTTTTATCATTTTTTACATGGTGACATCAGGCTTTAAGATTTTCTCTCCTTGTCTCCGCAGTTCCCAGAATGGAAGTGGTTCATGAATCATGAAGGTTAAATACAAGTAACTTGCATTACCACTCACAGAAGACATGTGGTTAATTGCTGTCTGCCTGTATTGTTAATTGCTGAACAACAGCGTACTGGCACACCTACCACAGGCTTCTAAAGATAAACAAACACAGCATATGCCCTAATTGAGTGTGCTCTCTTTACATCGCTTTTTCTCCCAAAACGACATGGGCAAAATTCACAGATCCTGTCCCTTAATCTCGTTTCCCTTACGCTAAACAGGTTAATTCCTCTGTCTGGTAACTCCTGTGTTACACCAAGTCCGAAAAGAGTCAGGCCAAACAGAAGGACTTCAAAGCAGTCCTAGTAAATTAAGTCATCTGCTCTCCAAGCCTAAGATTTCCTCTCCACCCGTTTCCCATACACAAGCCTGGCTAATTCCACTTCTGCTTCCATTGAAAATGCTGAGCTGATGTTCCTTCCAACACCAGAGTATAACATGATCATATCAGACACACCCTGCACCAAAAAAAACAACCCACAGAATGGGAAACAAAGATTTTACACTCACCGTAGAGTGGTTTAGGGAGATGGAATAGTTCCATCATTTGATCAAGCACTTCTTTCGGGTTTAAGTCCCTTGGAAAGGAGAAACTTTCTGCTGGGGAAAGTGGTCACCCTGCTCTATGTGCTGGTGTTTGCAGTCCTCCCAGGCTCCCTGGGCCCTTGCCAACCCTTCCTTGGGTTATCTAAGAGATTTCTCAGTGCTGTCAAAAAAGAAAAAAGACAGGTCTGTCAGGCCCCCAGGATGAGGATGCCCCAACAGCATTTTTTTTTTTTCTGTGAAACTGAGCCTGGCTAGCCATGAAGGCAAAATCTCCCCTTTTGAAATAAATATTGATCGTGCAGGAATTGTCCTCTGACATGCAGCGCTTTAGCCTTTCTGCAAACTGTAAATGCCTCAGTGGCTTGGAGCCCCAGCCCCTGAATATGCAAACACAATTTGATTCATAAGATGAGAAGCATTGTCAAAGGATCTCTGAGAGAGAGGAATGCACAGATTAGATACAACACATTTCTCACATCAAATCAATGGATTCAGACAGGAAAATAGCATAAGTATTTGCTGGGATGATATACCATCTGCGTGGCGTTTCTCTTGAGTTCCCATATCAAGTTCTTGTTAACCTCCCCATTGCTATCCCCCCCACAGCCATTTTATATTTTCTCCTCTCTTTCCTGTGACGTTAACCAAGTTCTTCTGGAGACTGAGGGTTTCTTCTAATTGAATTTTATTTTCTCTCTACAGAAACAGACTAGCAAGAACCATATTTCCCGGTCTATTCTTGGCCATGCCATGTTCCTGACACACAGGCTGAAAATTTAGAAGGCAACAACCTTGCCAAAAAATTCAGGGTGGCATGCAAAGGAGATAAAATCAGCAACAGAAGTGATTAAGGAGCTGTAGGTGCTACTTTACAAGGAAAGACTGAAAAACCTAAATCTGTATAGCCGGGCTGAAAGATCATTAAATCAGCATGTCTGCAGGCTATTGAAGCATTAAAGGCCAAATCTCCAAAGACCTGGAAATCAAGAGGATTTGGGCACATGAATGCACCTGAGAAGCCAGGTGAACAGGCCAGAATCCTTTTTTTTCCCCTTCATTCTTCTGGGTAAGATTTTTTATTTCAACATCACATCACTGGAACCAGCAGCAAATAATGGGGTAAAACTGAAAGAAACTGCCACTCCAGACCAGTGGGAATGGAGAACAAAGTAATAGTGGAAAATGAAAGCATCAGTTTCTGATGCATTGAAAAGTGGAGTGGACAAAAGACCAGTGAAAGAATGTTGCCCCAGCAAGTGAACGAATGCTTATATCCAATTCATATTGTGCATTTATTAACTGCTGTATCACCCAGGACAGAGTACCCAGGAAAATAGAAGCTTATAATTTCTTTAGAAATAGGAAAGCAGGAAGGAGGAAAGAGAAAGGAAAGGGTGTAAGGAACTCCTAGAAAGCCAATAGACAAGGGCGCGTGTATCAGATGTGGAAGGCAAAGATTCAGATTCCCACTCTGCACCACACGGAGCCTTGCTGCCTTGTGGGAGAGTTCTGGAGGTCTCACCTGCTCATTTTCCTTTAGAACAAATGAAACACTGGACCTTGCAGTCCTTTACAGAGCAGAATTCCTGGTTCCTGGCCAGTTCTACCTTGCAGTCTAGCTAGCTTGCAAAGCTGGCAAACGTCAGTATTTCCACTGCCCAGATGGAGGCACAGAGGAGGGTACATTGATTGACCAAGGTCACCAGCAGAGCCAGCAAGAGGTCCCAAGTCTCCAGAGTCCTGCTGTGAGCAATCCTGCCTCTTCTTACTGGCTGTTTCTACTCCTGATATCCATCACTCATTACAGATGTCATTAAAATCCAAATAAAACACAGCAAATACTTATTATTCATTTCCAAAAAATATACAGGGCTGTTTTTCCCATTGATTCCTGGCAGATTCTTTCTTGAAATTTGCCAGATTGGTACGAAAACAAATACATGTAAATTAGCAATATACGACATGACATGAATGAGAACATTCACTCTCTTTAATCATTCCCACAAGCATTTTGTCATTTTTCTGTCAGTTATGTTGATAGGAAAGGAAAGCGCTTCGCAATTTTAATCTCTTTTCCCTGAGCACATTTTGTTCTTAAAGCTAGCTGATATAAAGCTAACTTATTGGAAATGGGGGAGGCTGGTGAGAAATAGGGAAGAGCTCTCTCTGTTTCTCTCTATTTCAGAATGAACAAACATCCATTGGCCCTTTTGCAGGCATCTTGCTCCTCCCTCATCTCCTCACCTCCTTAACATATGCAAAGACATTTTCTCCTTGAACCTTTCTGAGAAGGAAAAGGACAGATACTTGAAGTCAATCCTCTTGATTAATCCAAAAGTTTTCAACAACAGCCACTGGCAGCCTCTGCATAACCTTGATGTGAGGTTCAGAACTACGCAACCGTATTCTCACATTTTCGAAACCGGACCATGTCGAAAGGCACACATTGCCTGCATCTTTGTTTCCTTGTCCCAGTCAAATGAAGAATGGAGGCACAGAAGAAACAAATGGCGAGCTCAAGAGTTGGTGATGAGCACTTCCCTGGCCAGCCCTAGGGAAGTTTGCTGCCACATTTGGATTTCGATTTCTCATGTACTTTCTTGCACACTGCAAAGCAAGTTTTATTATTTAGGGATAATAAAAAACAACATGATTCATCCCTGGAAATGTTCGAGGCCAGGCTGGAAGGGGCTTTGAGCAACCTGGTCTAGTGGGAGGTGTCCCTGCCCATGGCAGGGGGGTTAGAACAAGATGATCTTTAAGGTCCCTTCCAATCTAAACCATTCTATGATGAAATTATGACAAAAATGATGCAATGATACAATATGATAGGTTGCAATAATATGACTATTACACTGCACAGAAGGAAACAAGGATGGCTGGGAAATTATAAAAGGATGCAAGGGGCCATTATTTGTTTGACGTGAATTGGGTAAGATATCACAAGAAACGAAGGGATCAGGGACTTCACCTTGTGCCCCAGAAGTCAATACAACTCGCAACAGCTGCAGCAGATGTTGAATGGGGCAGCAAGCAAACACTGAAGCATGGATGACTTTTGATAAAAAGCTAGTGTGGTCTTTCAGAGCGAAGTCTAGGCCCATGAAATATGGAATGAACTTCAGAAAAGGATACTTCCATGTTTACTTGTCCACAACAAGTTTTATAAACTAGAAAGACAACTAGGTCTTTTGTATGTAGATGTTTAGCCATCCCCCAAATCAGAAGCATCTAATAAAAATCTGCTCTCATATAATTTTAGATTGCATTTCTTGGCTAGAACCCATTTCCTATGAATATAAAGTGTGCATTTGTGCCTATTGCTTTATCTTCTTCATGCCCCTCAGACCTAGCTATTATCCATCTTGCCAATAGTTATTTATTACTTTGTGATTATAGGCAAAGTAGGTAATGACCTATTAAATCACAAACCAACACTTATTATCACCAAAACCAAACTCCAATTGCTAGAAAAGATTCGCTTAATTTCATACGTGGTTAAGAATTTACTTTTTTTTTGCAGCGAAGATAATAGATGGTCTTTGCAAACCTTTTTCCCAGGAAGCTGGCAGTTGGAGTAGGTACTCTACAGCTCATATTTAAACTGTAAACTGAGGAATTGTTCTTGATACGTATTCCAGGCACAGAGCTATGCCCAGGGTAGCAGAAAACAATAGCAAATATATTTAAGTTTTATCTTACAACGTGCTCTAAAAAAGCATTGGAATTTGTCAACATGCTACTTTCTCCCTTTGAACAGCTAGAGGTGGATTATGCAGGCAGGTACAAGGCAGGTACACACACAACCTTGCTCCCATCATTTCAAACTCTCCCCCAAAACCAGGCATGACCGTCCTGAATGAGCACCAGGTCCAGCATAGATAAGGGCATGTTCTTTCACTTGCAGCAGGAGAAACAGGGAGGCAAAAAGGGGGTGCCAAATCTTAGCACTATCCTTCCGAGGAAATGCTCCCTTTACCAAAGAAGAGAGCCAGATGTCAGCCTGCACTTACGTTTTTGTGATTATGGATGAATTATTAGTATTGGCTCCGAAATATACACAAAATCATATCACAGCAGAAACAAGACCTAACAGCAAGAAAGAAACATGATAGATCTTTAGATCAGGTATAAATTAACTGTATGTATTTTACATGGCATACTATATTTAACTGGTAATCAAATAACTACCCAAGAGTCTTTGCTAGCCAGAGGCTAAAAAATCTTACTTGGAAAGAATTCAAAATCAAGGCCAAATAAAAAAAAAAAGTTTAGTTAAGTTTGACATACTTACATGAAAGACTTTTGTGATAAGCAACTGCAAGTCTTCTGCCAAGACCTGACTGACTGCCAAAAGGTTGTGTTTATAAAGGTTGCAAGCAAATCACTGGCTCAGGTCTCCATCCAGAAACCTGTGAAGTCAAAAAAAAACTTTGCAGTGTTCAGTGGGTTACTTTCCCCACTTCCAAACAGCAACCAGTGTAGCAAAAAAAGTATTTGTTAAGCAAAATAGGAAAACACCAGTGCAGTAGATGAAGCCATCATATAATACCTGCACATAATACCTAGTTCCTGAAGTATAATTAAAACTATTTCACAGTCTCTCCTCTGGCAAGGTGATTCCTAAGACAGCTGGTTGCTATCTTCCTTTTGCAATACCACCACACTCACAGGTCAGGATTCAGTCAGCAGAAAAGCCTAATTCAAGTCACCACTAATTTGGCACGAGCTGCACTTCTGCTGCCAGGCAATTCTCTCCCCACTCCACCCATGCTTGACCTCCCCATGGCAGGCTTCCTCCCATTTACTTTCTTAGCAAAAACACTGGTGGTACTGAGCCCCCGCACAGTGTTTGTACACACAAAACCCTCTTCAATGTTTTGCTTTCCAGATTAAGGAAGGTCTTCCAAAATCTGTCTCAGCCTCTTCTCTTTCTCAGGCTCAAACTTTTGCATCCTAACTAGAAGCCATTGCCTGGCTACATTTAGGGAGATACTAAGCACACTTGAGCGTAATAAATCATGCACTGGTACAATGGGGAACTTTTCATCATAATGTGCCCCCTTCGTAACAGAAATTTCTCTCAAAGAAAACAAAACGAAGTATGAAAAATGTTCATGTTTCAGCCCCTTTGGTCCCTCACATTTATCTTTCCTTCCCTCCACTGGAGTGCTTTGCCTGTTTTGGGATCCTCTTGCTTCTGAAAATCCAGCTCTGGGAAGGGATTCATGGTGTTTTATTTTGCTTGAGACGACAGTGCACAGGCATGTGCAGCCTGAGACAAAAAAGCAATAGAGCATTATTCCTGACTGCTTTTGATCCGGTTCTGCTGCTGTGGCAGCATGAGATTTGAAGTCATTTCTTCTGCTCACTAAAAAGGCGGAATCCTCAGCTGATATGAGCAGGCATAGCTCTGCTTTGACTTCAGCACAAGATGCCTGATGAAAATATGTCTCGATAGCATTGGAACCCAAAGTCAGGTGTCCCTGTGTGACCCTACATACAGTCATGTGGAGAGAAGGACAAACAATACATTTTCCTCAAATATGTTACTCATTTCTCTTCCAAGAATAGCCCCTATAGACTATCAATAAAATGGCTTTTTGAGATGCAGTTAATTGTACAACAGAACACAGAGATCCAGCAAATCTCCAAGGTATCAGCAGCAAGCAATGATGAGAGACCTCAGCCCAAGAAAGCACATAAAACATGTTAGTTACAGCATGTGGAAAGTCCTGCTGACTTCTTTCTAAAGAGCCCAAAGGGTCTTAGATTCCAGGAAACTATTGGCTATTATGGGTTTGCTAATACTGATGTGAAATTAGGGTGCTTAAGGCTTTCTCTGTGCAAGATCTAATGGAAAGCTTAACTGTTTTTTCTTTTCGAGAGCCAACTGCTTGTTTTTCTTCTCCCCACTATCAGCATTTTCAAAAATGAAGACCTAGAAGCAATGTGTACTGAGGGTTCCCAAAATCCTGCAGCTGAGAGAAAAGTGCAAGGGAATTATTACTGTTTCTATTTATTTATTTGTCTTGAAATACTGCCCAGAATGTCATACAACACGATAGGATGCAGGATCTCTGCAGAGAATAATTCACAGTCTAAATAAAAAGACCAGTCAAATGCCTCACTGGGTGCTCACATTGTGCCAGCCACATCTTAGATGCTATCAACCCAGATGCCGTAGCCAACTCGCAATAAACACTGATCTTTCCCTTTTCTTTGTCCCCACCCTTCCCCGTTGCTTTGCATTAAAGCCCATGCACTGGAGGAGAACACAGCGGAGACTGGAAAGAAAGTTAGACTGGTGACGCCTAGATACACAGGCTTTCCAGCCACGAAGCAGAGGAACTCCCTGAGCAATCCTAGGTTTTCAGGGTTGTCCTGGCAGCTCTTTTCTGTCTTCCTTGGCAAGGAGTTGGAGAATCCTTCTTCCCAGCCAAGGTTACGTGGAACCCGTGCTTGCCATACAGCAAAAAAACATAAAAAGTATACTGTCCATTTTAAATGGGATATATAACATTCTCTGCATGAAAATAAATAGTCCTTGGAATAAAGGAAAAGACCTTTACTAGTTACTAGATACTATTTAGAAGACATGAAGATGAATGTGTTGGTAAATTCTGTCCTCCCACTAAAATAGGAAAAATGTTGTGAGTTCAACAAAAGAACTGGAGAAAGTTTACCTCCACCCTGCAAAGCAATCTCCCTTTTTGCCTGTTGTTGGCTGCAAGTTTTGTTAGGTGACTCATTGGGAAATTTTTCGATAAAAGTATTTGCCAGGACACTTTATTTAAAGTATGACATTTTGAACAGCACTCGGAACCTATCCAACTGAGAAACAATCCACAGAAATGGCTGTTCTGTGGAATCCAAATTCAAAGGCTATGATATTTTGTCTTAAAATTTCTTAAGGAAAATTGTAGATGAAAAAAGATGAAAAGATGAAAATCTGTATGAAGCCATAGGAGCTCCAGTCTTTTGAATTCCAACATATATTTGCAGGTCAGTGACTGAGAAGTATCAAATAGCTCCAAACATACCTCATAAATTTCTTTAACAGAAAACACATGCTTGGAAGGTAATGCATTGTGTTAGTGTCCAGTTCTTTCCATTTCAGAAGAAGGAGTTCCTATAAATTATACCCTCTCTAGCCTGGGGGTCTGCACATCACCATATAACACATGCCCTTTTATGCCTAAATGTGCTAGATAGATGACCCAAGTAGTGCACTAACTGGGTGTACGCTGCATCATCACTGGTGAGAAGTGAGTGTCGCTGCACCCGTAGCAGGTGATGGCTCTGCTCGCAGTTGCATTTGTTTATACTACAGTTCCTCCCACCAGATGAGAGTGGGTCTTCAGGAGGTAGCCGTATATCTTTCTTGCACAAGGACTGTGTAAGAGGAATCTCATTCTGGTCAGGCACAGGGCTCTTCACGTCTCCCTGTACCACTTTGTCTCAACCAGCTGAGAAGCCTCCAAAGGTAGTATTCTCCTAAGGAATACAGACCTGCTTCTAGAAACTTTCTTCTGAAATCTAAAGAAGAATTCTTAAAAAAGGAAAGGAAAGGTAAGAAAAAGGATGTGCTTTATTAGCAACAAAGATTCTTTTTGGATACTAAGAAAAAAATTCTCTTAAGGTAGTAAGGGATTGACATGTGCTGCCTTTGGGTGTGCAAAAAGCCCTTCACTGGTGTTGCTGAGAACAGTTAGACTTTGATATGTCTTGGGAGCTGTGTGGGCTGACTTGATCCTTCCTTAGAGCAGCACCTTGATCTAGAAGGTCCCTGGAGGCTCTCTCCAGCCTTTCACTCCCAGCTTTTTATGTGTTAACCTGACAGTGCAACATCAAGTGGCAACATTAATTCTGCCTTCCTGTGGCCAGAGTTATAGTGGTAAATATCTGACCAGGGAATTGAGAGGAAAAAGTCTTCAAACCACATGAGAGTATGGGTGACAAAGACAGCCTTCAGGCCAGGACCTGGGCACTGAGGGGATGATCACATAAATGCTTACAGCAAATCAAGCTGTAAAAAGCAGCCCACAGTCTGAGCAGAGGCAATACATCTTTGAGGGACAGGATTTCTGCAGGAATTAGTACCGCCGCATAGAAAGGCACAGCTTCTGCTTAGTGAAATGATATAATCTCAAATGGGGTCATTATTCCCACAGCCAGATTTTGGTAGTTGCACAAATGGTTGCTTACACTATTAGGAAGATGCTGTCTGAGGAGGTAGACTGAGTATTTCTAATGCTAGGTCTCACTGTGCTGTCAATAAAATCACAATACTTCCAAGGGAGAAGAGCTCGACCAGTGCAGCAGAGCAATTCTGCAGCAAACAGGTTGATTTTTCTCTCCTGTGGCAGCAGGGGTTTCAGTCACTCACTTCACTGTCACTGCAGCAGCCGCCTTCGGTGTCTCACCACCTGGAAGTCCTGCTTCTTTCTCACAGAGCACCCTGTTCATGTAAGTCCTTGCTGACATTCGGTCTTACTTCTCCCCCAGGAAAGGAAAATGGATGTCACTGCTTCTCTGCTTGATTGCCAAGACATGGTTGGCAGTCGTCGTTCCTTCTTATCGCTGAGCTCCTCTTCTCCTGCCCAAACCTCTGGTAGGCTATCCTGGTCTTGACAAAACACAAGCAGGAAGCAATCACTCCCTCATACCAGGTAGCCGAGTCATGGTACTGTTAAACTAACTGCATCTTCTGACAAAGCTTTGGGATGAAAGAAATACTAATTAGTCATTTTAACGTGACTGTAGGGAGAGCTGGATGAGAGCCAGTATTTTCCAAAATGACTGCTGTGCTTAGATGTTCCCAGGTTTGGGAAATACTAACAGCTCCATTTTCAGAAAGCCATGAGTACTCACGCTTTGGGGAGAAATACATTCGGATGTGTGCCTGAATGTCAGAGGCCATCTCAAAAGTAAGCACTCAAATGCAGAGTTATTCTTAAATTATTCTCAAGTCTAAGCAATATAAGCAATAAGCAGTAAGTTGAGAAATTTCAGGTGGTAGAGCTATATTCCGGGAGGGGGCGGCTGGCACTCCCCACAGCCCCCCAGCGGCTTTGCTGACAGGGTAGGGGTGCATGACGTATGTGCACTGTTACTAATCAGTGGCAGGGCTTCAGCTCTGAAATGCTCATCAAACCGTTTAACACCTCCATGGAGCAGCATAATGCCATTCATTTCGAAGGCGCTCTGTTCCTATTCAAAATGATGGCTGGGCCCTGTTTACAGTAAAATTGTCCCTATAGCACATGTTCTCCAGATCCTAAGAAAACATAACGTCTGTGTCAGATGCTAACTCTCAAGATAGGTAATTTGGCTCCAAGCGAGCATCAGGCATGGGGGTGCATTAAAGCCCACAGGAGAGCTCAACACCGTACCTATAAAGGCAGGTTGGGCTGTGAACATTCATGCTCTTCCTCCCTCACTGCATTTCTGCTCCGTGCACCCCGCAGCCCCCTCGCCCTGAATGCAGCTGAACGCCATTTCGCTGCCAGAAGTGTCACACACAAAAAGAGCACTTACATAGCAGTGATTTATGCCCAGTATTCCCAGCTGTGGAAATCACACAAAGGTACCAACAGTATAGTATCAGCCAAACAGGATGCCAAGGAGTATTTCAGCAATGATAACTCAAACCACGGTGAAAGAGAGGACACACACAGAAACACATCCCCTTGCTGGGAAACCACAGAACATGAAGAAAGTAGGTTAGATATGTCCAACGCGGGGAAAAACTTAGTTATATCTCAGTTTGGCTCCATTGACAGCCACCCAGCGATGTGACCATATCACTCCTTTTCATCCCATGCACAGGTACCTCATGCGTGATGTCATTTTGACACCTTCAATGCTCCGTTTACCTTTGCCTCTCCATGGCCTATCTTCTTTTGCCAGGCTTCAGGTTGACCACACATCTCTTCACTCTAAGGACAGTCCCACTGTCACGGAGTCCACCCACGCTCCCTGCTTTTGTACAGCTCTTTTAAACTTATCCTTAAGCTTATCCCTGTGTCCACACTGAGGGCCTCTCTGGAGAACTGTTTTGGTCACAGAGAGACAGGAATTGCATACAAATTGTTCTTTGCTCTTCCTTTTCTGCTAATCCCTGCCTGCTGCTCTGTGGCCCGACTCTGCTCTGGGCTCCTTTGGACCATTCCTGAGTCCCTGAGTCAGTTCAGACCGTACCCTGGTTCCCACTAGACTTTCAGCTGCCACCTCCACGAGTTCTTCTCCCACCTCACTGTTCCTCCTCTGCTGCATGTTAATAGCACTCATGGTCACAGTTTGTCATCCACACTGCTCACCTATGGGGATTGCTGTTTTGGGAGAGAATAACAAAAAAAAAAACCCAACCAGAACTGCAAGACACCCTGGGCATATTCAATGAGAAAAAGTGCAAAAAATGACAGGAATGTACAAATACCTTTTTGATGCAAAATATATGTGGAAAGGAAAACATCTAAATTGAGCATTTGTGCATTGAGAAGGTGGCTGCTGTGTTTCAGGCTGGGTTACTTGCTGCAGAGGCCTCTATAACTGTTCCCACAGTTAGGACATAAATTCTTGTAGCCTAATTTCCAGCAGTGCTCATCACTTCTCATTGCTTTAACAGCTTCAGGGGGCGCTCAGCCATACTCAGTAAACACCTGACTTTCAGAGAGGCTTTCCATTTGTTATTTTGTAGACTGTAATTTGAATCCACAGCCTTTTGAAGGCTCAGAGGGCTAAAATTTGCAGTCAGACAGGTGCAATTGGCCCCACCTGCACCTGCAATTCATTTACAAGTTGTTTGAAGACCTGGACATGTGTAATTTCTAGTGCAAAACTCAGCTTGGGGGAAAAAAAAACCAAAGCTATTTCAGAAAATCATTGTTAGGAAATAGAATTTGCTTGTAATGTAAAGGAATCAACAATCTTGAGTGTCACGACAGGGAAATCAGACATTACTGTGCAGTCAAACCTACCCAGCAGGCAGCTAGGACAGTCCTTAGATGCATTGCCAGACCTTTCTTAAACATATACTACATGCACAGAACTACATGTCTGATGCTAAAAACTGGTGCAAATTATGCCATTGCTCCGCAGTAATGCCCTCTGCAGTGGCCAGACTCACCTTGTATTCTCCCTGTACAGCCCAGGATCAATCTTAATCTATTCCTGACCTCCCTGTCTGCTGGTAGCAAGCATCAAACTACTTACCCTTAAACCAAGACAGTACCATAAGCTGGGCAAAAGGAAAACTGAATTAATGGCAAACTCATCCTTTGTAAATTTGGATTGAATTCAGCAAGTGCTTTAACCAAAAAGGGAGAAACACTGAAAAAGCCTACTGGTCTTACTTTGTATTTTCAAGATTCATGACTGATACATGACATTTCACAGAAATTTTGTTCAGTTTTTTCAAAGCAAAATTAAAAGGCTTAGATCATTTGAAAATAAAATTAGCTATTCATTTCAAGCTGAATAAAACGTCTGGGTTGGAGTGATGTTGAGTTTTTTCTTTCATGTGAAAGACAAAACTACCTGCATTTCCCCCAAAATTCATTTTCTTATTGCTCTCCTCATGAGAGGCGATAGCATGGTATCAGCATTCACTGCTTGTCAAGGAACATCATGCCCATGCTGGTATGTTTGACTTTTGAGTCCAGGAACCCAAATCTTGGTCTCCATTTACAAAAGAATGCACAAAAGCCTGTATGTGTGTGACAGAAAATGACAGCTACCCTCTGTTCTGCAACCTGTGAGGAGTGAAAGGGGAAATACAGGTCCATGTACTGCTTAGATCTACTAATATCTCTTCTGCAATTTGTTTTGTGAATCAAGTCATTTCACCAGATCCCTTCATCGTCCTGCAAAGAATGCATCCTATCACATTGTCTTACTGCTAGTAAAATTAACTGGTTATACTTCCATTACGAAAAAAAAAAACATTCCCAGAACCTATTACAGCTGCTATAGGATGGTTTTTATTCTCCTGCATCAAAGATCTCAAAGTATTATTTACATTGTTAAGATTTAGCATATCTTGGATACAGGTGCCCACACCTTTCTAAGGTGGCAGAATGATTGTAATGTTATGAAGATGAACGGGATGATATTAGTCACCCCTGTGATACACAGTCCTTTTGAAGGAGTAGTGCGTAAAAAGGACAACCAATCCCATTTTTTTAAGTGTAGAAAGACATACAGGAGCAGAGATAGAGCAGTACTGCAGTATAGGATGGGTGCGAGTACGTGGAATAAAAAGCATAGAGACATTTCACATGATCATTGTAGTGCCACACAGTTCAATGCTGGGTAGTCCAGAGGGTGGGAGAGGTTCACCCACCTTCCTAGCACTGCCTCATATCCATTTTAGTGTTAAAAGGGACTAGAATGGTCACTGGTTTCTCCACCTTGCATACGACAGAATTTCACCCAGCAAGTCCTTCACCAGACACATAACTTCTGAGTGAAGTTGATCTTATTTTTAGAAAAGGCATCCAGGTTTGATTTAAAGACTTCACGTGACAATGAATCCAGCACAATCCAAGGCAAATTGTTCAAATGATTAATTCCCCCTGCAGCAAAAACGTACACCTATTTCTAGGCATAATTCATCTATTCCTTCTTCACTGGTTTTCCAGTGACCGGGGAGATGCTTCTACTGGTGGAATAGCTTTTTGAGAAAGAAAACTTTCTCAAGGCCACCAGTATTACAGTCTACTCACCAATAGAATGGTAAATGCCTGGTTCCTACAGCTGGGTGCCTGTGGAGCTGAATCAGGCCTGACGGGTACTTCTGTGAACTGACACTCGTGTGGCCATCATTTGTACATTGCAGGAGGTAAAGGGAGAGGATGTGGGGACATGAGGGGGCCCAGTGTCACAGCTCTCTGGAGAGGGAGGTGAGCATGGGACGCTGAACCAGCAAAACCACCTGCCTTGCTTAGGACAGGAGCGCCTGAGCTGTTTATCACAGCATCCCCATTGCCCACACAGTTCCAGTCTTGTGGCTTGAACAGATTCAAACACAAACGACAGGAAGGGTACTCAGGGGGTGGACAACCTCTTAGCCTCACCCCCATCACAGGACACAAACCACCAACCTGCACAATATTAATGTAAAGCCTACAGTCAAGAAATCTGCCCCACTTCTTGCCAGGACCAAGCAGAGTTCAGAGACAAACCAACAACATTGCACTACTGAGCATTAAGGATGGATGGGAGCTCAAAACTTTTCCATCTTGACAACAGCAGTGATTTACAACAGCACAAAGCTCTGTAGAACAACTTAAAGCAAGGCTCCAAGGAGCCAAGATTAGTTACCAGACAGTAGAAAATAGGAGTCATCAATTTTGTTCAGCCTGGACTGAAGTTCTGCAACTTTCCTAAGGATCGAAAGAAGCACAAAGGTGTTTGAACATCATTTTTTTTAGCTATTGAAGAGAAGATGATCCAAAAACACATATGGAAAAAACCACTGTTTGGCTTATGTTTGGCTCATGTTTGGATCTTTGGGATGTATAAACAAAATTTAAATAAATAGGGGCTGAGATAAATAAGGATGCAGTTTAGATTTTTCTGTTTCTCCTGGGGCTACTTTTTGCCACGCTTACTACCATTAAGTACAACCTTGCTCCTTAAAAAGTTCACTGTGAACAGCAAGATTATTCAGAGAAAAACCACTTTATACAAGAGCCTAGATCAGACTACAGGAAAAGAAAAGGCAGGATTTGAATAAAAGGGTGCTTTAGGCAATTGGACTTCAGCTGTGCTGAACTGTATCTTTGGTTTCTCACCGCTCAATGTGTCATCTTAGTTGCTTATTGTCTCATTTTATCTACAGTAGGTGAGCCAGCAACAATGGGAAGAAGCAGACTAAAGGAAACAATGAGTGATGATGAGGGCTTTGAACAGGAAGGGGTTTGTAGTTGTGTTTTTAAATACAGTGCTTTCACAGAAAGGTTTAACAAAATTTACCTACGTTGTAATACCCAGCTAGATTAAAGGCTTAGGCACATTTGCAAAACGGAAATGAATCCTGTGTTTAATCATTGTATTATAGTATTCATTAATATTGCAACAGCTTTGAATTATACAATTACACAAATATTTTGCATTCTATGATTTGATTCAGTAATCTCATTTATTTTAGGTTTTATTAGCTGTTTGCTTCAAATTCATTCAGTCAGATATTCATTTGGTTTGCAGCAGAACGGGAAGAATGATTTCTTCATCCTAATGGGAAGAACAGGGCCAGCTCTCATATCTCAGCGCCGCTCTGGAGACTAAGTCTCTTCTCCCTGCAGCATTGTTCCTCTCACACAGGGAGGTAAATTAATCTCCTACCTTTCCCTAATTTTCTTCAGGAAGAGGAAATGTACTGGATAAATAACTAGGGGTTTTTGCTTGTGGAAGTCTTCCCACCTCCTCAAGGGCCTTGCTGCTCCCTTCCCTCATTGCTGCACCTATTGCTGTAACACAGCTGACAATTCCTATCCTCTCCATTGGGCATCTCCCCCACTTCTAATGATTTCCCTTTCTTTCCTCCCATAGTACAGTACAGATTAGAAGAAAAGGAACTGACGCAGGTATCTGCTGCTGAGGCTACTGAGAAGTGCAAAACAGCACGTAACCAACTGTTGAGACTGTTTATACTGTTGCTGTTTGTTTATATGCAGGCTGAAAAGGAGGATACCTCAAAATTGGAAATTTGTTCAGTCCAAGCCTTGGAGGATTTTTGATTAACTGTGCAAAAGTTTATACCCTTTCGTCCCCATCCTCCCCCAATACACAGGATTAACCAATTTACCTTGTTATTTCAGGTTAACAGAACAAGTGAACAAAAAAAAAGACCAAAATGAAAGTCCCCATGAGAAGACCTCCACAAACACAAATACCATTCCTGCTCCCCAGGAATACCTGATCTGGGAAGCAATTTGTTTTAGCAATAAATTATGAGTTAAATATACAATATTGAAGTGTGTCTGTAAAAGCAATGGTTCGATTCCCTTGTCCACTACCAAGGCATCTCCAGTTTAGAGATGACTTGAGCATTTGGAGCCAAAGAACACTAAGTATAATACTTCTATGGTCTTAACTGAATCTGTAAACGCATAAGGCAAAGCCTGAAGAAAGGATCTCTCAAGCAGGTCAACCTACACAGACATGCACACACACAAGCACACACATACACACACACACGTTCTCCGTTCCAAAGGTTCATAATATTTTGTTAGCTGGAGGTAGGATTAAAGAAGAATTTAAGTCCCCCAAAGCCTCTCCCTGAAAGTGAACATGTGATAGCAGTTTGAGTTGAATCATCAAAAGCAGTGAAAGTCGAGAGTGAGAACAACAACAAAATGAGTACTGCAGATTCACATGAGTAATGATTCACATGATTAATTCTTCTTAGGGGTTAAAAAAAAGGATAAAGCAGGATTACTGCAGCCAGCCTTAGGCTTTGAGGGACTTTGAAGGCCCACAGAGAAAGAGACACATTTCCAAGGTAGAAAGCTTCCTTCCAACTTAAAAGGCAGAGGGAGGAAAATAAGAAATAATAACAGGTGTGATGTTCTAGTGCACTGAAAATTTAAAATCTTTCCATATTCGTTATGGAAGAATAAACCTGGAGTCATAATATGATATAACCTCACAAAATTAATAAGATCTTCAATACAGTACTTCAGGGGCAGAAAAAATAAAACAGCTCTTCCAATGCCATGTTGGCAAAAGAGGGTCAGTCATATGAAATAACTGAGAAATACCAAGTATCTGCTTATGAAACAAATACGTGCTATTTTAAAAATAAAGACCCCATTTAAAAAATAGCTTATAAGCATTAAAAAAAAGACCTTTTTAAACCACTCACAAAGATGTGATCTCAAAACAAGCATTAGCACTTGCTGACAAGTCTAAAATAATTGAAGATTTTAAAGACTACGTTTAGACCTCATCTACCAAAGGGTGCACAGAAAGAATAATGTAAGTTAAAGACATTAATTTATACCAGATTAGTTAAAACCACATTACATCATTGAGAAGCTCATCTAAAAAAAACCAGTCTTAATTATTTTTCTTAACTCACTTTGGAAATAGATTGACAAACTGAAATCAGGGTACTTTTCAACAGAGTCTGTATAGGAGTTTAATCCAAACTTTCAAGCCCCTGTAGGTATTTCTGATTCATAATAATGATGTATTTCCCTAAAATAGTTAGGATATGTCCCTCAGCTTCCCACACACACACAAGTCAATAGTGTAGATGTTAACTAGACCGTAAAACTCCTTGCCACCAACTGCTCTGTCCTGTGTAATGGAGACTGTACAGTGTGAGGGCTGACCCTGCTCCAACCACTGCTGGCACTAGCCACCCCACTGTGCTAAACTGCTAGCAACCCGCAGCGCTCGCTATCGGCTCACATTTCTGGTCTGCTGGAAGTACCTGGGTCACCTACCTATTGCAAACCAATTTCAGGAAGCTGCTGAGTAACAGGCCATCCAGACTGAGTTGTCTAGGCCACCTGCAACGGCAGCTTTGCTGCTCACCTCCATCAGCTTCCCCCTTTGCAGAAACAGCACCTTTCAGAAAAACTATGGGCAAATGGACTAAACTTAATCCACCTCCTAAGGGAAATTAAAATCTCAAGAAAGGCTTGGCAAGACAGCAGTGCCTGTCGATGATGTCTCAATTGTTATTAATGGAAGGCTATACCACTGTGGAACTTTTCTTCTCCTTTTTTCCCCATTAAGGTAGTATTCAAACCCATTCCCAGCACAGACTTGTGGTGCTACAAAAATGTAGTTCAGAAAGTAGCAAAGGGTTCAACAATTTCCTCACCACTGAGGGAGTTTAAGCTGCCTTTGGAGGCACTTTTGGCTAGCCCCAGGAAGATGGCTTACTTGACCAGCTTGGCAGTTCATAACAGCCTCTCTTAAGCTCACAGTGAGGCACTGAAAGGAAGAAAAAGACTACCGCTTCCAGCTTTTCCCTGCTCCTACCAATCCTTTCTGATGGCCTTCAAACTCAGGCCAGTACAGCAGGGATGATGGGCACCTCTGTTATTTAGAATCCCCACTCACCATGGGAGGTGGTCCGCTGGCTCTCAGAACCGCAGGACAGACCAGGCATGCTGCTGCAAGTGTCATCCCCTCTGAGCAAGCCCTTTGCCTTCAAATGAAAGTAATTTACAAATATGTAAGTGTACAACTTTTATCTGAAACATGGACAAACATAAACAATTTCTACAAGGTCACTTGGATGAGAATTAGTAATATTTTGCATCACTTCTTCTCACTGAGTATCATTAAAGAATGGTTATTACTGCCTTTGCAGACCAATTTTCAATGGTTCAGTTCTATTGGTTTTATACATAGAACATTGCATTTTGAATTATAAATTACACCAAGATCAGTAAAGAACTATTTCTTGAAGTTCAAGTTTCTTTTTTTTACTTGCAAACCTGAAGTGATTTTAAGGCAGGGAATATCTTCATATCATTTGTGGGGACCTCGGTCACCGCTTCAAGGCAGTGCAAAAGACCCCAGTACGCATCTATAGCTTGAGGACAGCATCTCTGCCAGTGATGCAGGGCCTTAAGATGGGTCTTTTTGTGCACAAGAAGTGGTGGTCGTGGCTGAATGAGGATCAGGCCTATTAATTCTGTCATTGAAACAAAGCTGCAAAGTTGTTGAAGCATTTAAGACTGCAAATTTTGTATCATTGCCTTCCCAGTACACGTCTAAAGGGTATTTCCTCTGTTGAAGCTCCTTTCCTGGTCCGGTTGCCATAGTACCTGAGCACCTCCGAAAGCAGTTATCCTCCAACCCTCGGTGAGCGAGAAGTGCTATTACCTGCACTGTATACCTGGGAAACAGGGTGCAGGGAGGCTAAATGACTTGTTCAAAGTCATGCAGGACATATTTGAGTTCCAGATTGCTAACATGAGCCTGGACAATCCCTCCTTCATGTTAGCTGCCCTTTATTTAGTATCATCCAGCCATCGTCAGCTAAGTGAGTCTTGTAAAGACAGGGAACAAGGCATGCATGAAAAGAAAATGACTGTGCAATAGAGGTAGGGGGCTGACACTAATGGATATTTGAACTACAAAACAAAAATGAAATTAAAATTAAAGCTCCCTTATTAAATTTCTAATTGTTGTTTGTCGCTGTGCAATCATTTTTAAACCACCGGCATCTTCCTTTTATGTGAGACAAGTGGAGGAAAAAATGGGCTGAATCCAAGTCTTTGTTTGTCTTTATTATGTGCAATTCCTTTTTAGCATTCTGAGCATTTAACCTTGAAAAATAGTGTTGTTTTTCTACCGTGTTTTCTGATTGTTAGTCTCAAGGCATCTCAGTGGCATCTTTATAAATCTGCTGTAGCTGGTAAATATTTCTTACAGTCCAGTGCTGAAAACTGAAAAACCCAGATCACTTTTAGCTGTCAGGCAATTAATGTAATCCAAAGAAAATGAAAGGTATGTGCAACTGGGACTGCTTTTAATAACAGAGGGTTCCTGACTCATGCTTCTAAGGGAAACAAGGAAAAAAATCAATAAAATAAAGCAGAGAGAGGGTGCTGGAAAAGATCTTGAGACTCTGAATGCCATTTCATTGCAGATTATGTGACAACTAATATTTGGAGAGAAAACATGATAAATGTATTTATTGATCACCTGTTTTAAATGACAGCCAAAGTATAGTTACACAGGGCTGCATCATCTCACATCATCAGTTTCTAATTTTTCCTCCTTCTGGTTGTTCCTGTGTTTTAAGTCAAATACAGGAAAGAGGTATTTGTGTTTAGAAATACAATGCCAGTATTGATGGCTGTGTTCTTAACCAAAATACAAGGGGACAGAGGGACCCTAAGCCAATGAGATACAAAGGTAGTAAGGCACAGGATCAATAAACTGTGTATATGAGCCAAGATCTGAAACAAGTTCCAGGCTCTTCATGGGCACGGGGACGATACTGCAAGCAGAGCGCAGGAGCGGGGATTTTAGCACTCACCCGAGTGGTGCTGCTATCAGCAGCAGCAACCGCCCAGCAGGTACCGCTAAAGGCCATGGGAGCAGGCAAGTGCTCAGCACTTCAAAACTGAGACCAACTTGTGTGATAGGGATTTGGAAACCTAACTGCAGGTCCCATCTACTTAGTAACCTCTTTATTCGGTCAATAACCATTCCCAGTGCCACAAAAGACATGCAAAAGGACTGAGCTCAAAAGCCTGTTTTGTGTGGGGCGGTCCAACACGCCAACTGTTCGAGGTGAGTAAAGTGAGGGGACAGGCTTTGTCTGCGTCACCAAGGTCCCTGAGATGGGGATATTACTGCTCTGGCAAAAGAAGGGCAAAAACCTGGGAGGACAAAAGACCAAATCTTCCAACCTCAACAGTCCCTCCAAACAGACCTGGGAGAGGGTCAGTGCCTGTGTTAACAGCACACAGCAACTCTTCTGTGGATTTTCCATGCACCTTCACATCCCAGAGCCTGGTGAGTGTTTCTCTCCTCAGTTCTGCCCTGACCCCTATTTACACAGACATTTGTGCCATCAGCAGAGTTTCTATGTGCATCTCTGCAAGCCCAGAGCCACAGCATTCCATTTGCATCTCCAGACTACTTCAGCTTGCATCTAATCTTTCTTCCTCTGGAGTAAAACAGAGCTCTGTCTGTATTAAGATGGCAGGATCAGGCCCTTTTATGATATTGCCAATATAGAATAATTAAAGCAAACTAAATGAATAATTCCAGCAGATGAAAATTAACTCAGCCACATAGGCAGATAAAAGCATCTCCTGTTATTTGAAGTGTCTGTGGAGCTGCACCTTTAAACACCATGGCAACCAGTGCCATTACTGAGTTCTTTTTTAGATCTCATTTAAAATGTAGGAAAATTGATGCTTTATTCACTATGGGTTAGGTTTTCTTTTTTTTTTTTAAATATGAAAAAATCTTGAATTGGGTATGGCCCTGCTTTCAACAACTAAATCCCTTTTTCTGTAACAGCTTTTCTCATCCTTCCTTATACAGCTTTTCCTTCTCTAGCTCCCTGTATGTTGACCATTTAACCAGCACCAAACATTCCTCCCTGAGAACCACTTATCGATCTGTTTTCTATTCTTTAACATACCCTTTCCCAGTTCCAAGGGCTGCATCTCCACTCAGGACTAAAAGCAGCGGCTTAGTATGTTTTCTTCTTGGCACCTGATTCCCTCAACAGTCCACAAATGCTAGATGTTTTTCATCAACAAAACAATCATTCATTAATCCTGTTTGCTAACTAGAAGCTGAGTATTCCCATAGCTATAAAATAGCCGTGCTATATCCGCTTTAATATGCTGCAGGTGCTAGGAAGTGGCTTCCTTGGCATGGTATCACGCAGCTTATTCGTTGATTTGCTCTCTCTGGTTTGTATGTGAGAGTTATGGTCAGCCATTTCCTTTCAAACACCAGTGCAGGCATCAGCAAATATACAGAAAACTAAATTCTTCTCCCGAACTGATCTAGCTTTAAGCACAGTAAGGCTGAAAACTGTATAGGAATTACCGTATGGGATCAGCCAGCCGAGTCAAGCATCTAGTGACCAGTTCCAGATGCCTCGGGAAAAACTAATTATCAACAACCTGCCATGGGAATAGGCAAGTAGCCTCTCCATCATACTCTACTATACATGCCCACACCATGACTGTCCTGGAAGCGTCTACAAGATTTAAAAGATGCTAAAACGGATCAAGCCTCTGGCTTGCATAGGTCCTGCTGCAGGACACCAGACAACATCAGATCCATCAGAGAGAGGCTGCAGCAGGGACACAGTAGATAATTTTCTCATTCCAAAAGAGTCTCATCCCAGCCACTAATAAAGTTTACTTTACAATCTGAAGGATGACATACTAATTCCCTTCCAAAATTTGCTAACGTCACCCCTCAGGATGTTTTTGCTACTTCAATTACAAGCCCAATCCCCTTTTTAATCTTACTATATCTTGGCCATGGTGATGCTCCTCCAGGACTTAACTCTACTGTTTCCATTCTGCTTGCTGTCATTATCTAACTGTTCACACGCTGCTGCAAAGGCCAGAAATCTACCGTAGCACTAAAATATAGACAAGGCAGTTTATACCCGAGTAAAACATACAGGCCCCTCAGGTCCAGCTGCGAGCTGCAACAGAGGCGCCATGCTCTTGAGTCAAACTGTTCATTAAATAAATTACTTGTTCAATAAATTTAGCCCTTCTTCAGCTCATTAACTGTCCCTCCCAAAAACATATTAATTTTTACAAGTTTGTTCATTACTCACAGCTGCTTAATATATTCAAGCGTGCAGACTGCTCACAAGGTGGCCATAAAGAGAACCGTTGGTGGCTATTCAGTTTAGCTCTGTGTCTCAGTGCCTATTGGGTATTCTCTCAGCTAAATTAAACATTTCAGATTGTTCCTAAAAGAATTTTTGGTCGTTTCTTATATATATTCTGTTTCATCAGACACACAGAGAGAATTGCCCTTTTCTTGAAAAATTACCTAAATTAAACTTCAGCCATACGAGTGTCGACGAACAGTAAAATGGAGGAAGAAGTCCCTAGGTGCAGCTGGTGACTGTGGGACCAACCTTAACACTGCTACTGACTTTCTGGGTGACATGAGGCTTCTCATTTTACTGTCCTGCTTCAAGGTTAGAATGTATAAAAGATCTTGACTGTTGCATAAATCAGTGAGAATGACAATTTGAGCCTGTAAAATACTAAGTAAATAGCTGGTACAATTAATGGTGTTGAACATATTAAATCCATAATTCTACGCACCAACAAGTTTTACTCTGAGCCACCCTTCCACTGAAATGCTTCTTGCAAATGTGCCAGCACACGAACCTCAGTTAGATCCTTTAGAGAAGTTTAAATCAACAAATAATTTCTGTGAGCTATTCTTTTCATGAAATTTGGCCTCACGAACAAATAAGTTACAGCAAAGCTTATACAGATCCATTTTGTCCTCAAGAGATTTAAAGAACTGCTGCATATTCCGTGATTTGCACGTTTTCGTTCACTTAACATGGAAGTAATGACATTTTCTACTCCATTCTGCACACTTTCAGTTAAAGCAGCAATGGCCAGCTCTGAGCTTTCAGCTCAAAAGACTAATGTCACTCTTTGCCACCCCAGATACAGCAACAGGGATTTTCAGGGTTGCAGTTTATACTTGCTGGTTTGCCTGTACTTCTGCCAACTAGTAGAGAAATACACCTTTCTTATACAAGTGGGAGTGTTGACACAGGTGTCGAATCTAAGATGAGGTATAGATGGACAATTTTCCCACCACTGCAAATGTTGGGGTTTTTTTCAGTAAACACAACACTGGTGTCATGTGTACTTGAATAGCAGGATCTAAATATTGGGAAGAAAATTAAATCAACAACATTTAAGAATTTCTCTTGTCTCCAGCTTCCAGAACATCTGGTTATAAGGCATGGCTGGAATAAGAGCCCAGTACATAATGTAGCCCCACTAACGGTACAGCAAATTATAAGATCAAGGGAGAGTGCTGAGTGAGAACTAGGTATTTCCTTTGAATGGTTGATTTCTGGAGATTTATTACCAGTTTTTCAACAGGATATTGGATTGGTATGGGCTATTTTCAATACAGAGACAGGAAAACCAACTTTATCTTTGCTGTTGGAACAGACATGGTCAGTCTGACTGGGGTTATCTCCCCATCAGCATTGGTGACATGGAGCTGAACTAACATTTTCAGTTGCCATAATTGTCATACACAGTACCAGTAACTTTTTTTTCAGAAACAGCTTGTTTACCAGATGAGCTATTGCACCCATCTACCAGCAGCATTTTAAATTCATTGTTAGCACTTTTTTTTTAATGTCACTTGACTGAATGACCTAAAATATGTTTGCAACCACAAAACGTACACACAGATGTATTAGTAAAAAAGATGTTAAAGAACTGAGGAAAATGAAATATTGTACTATAAGCCAAAATGTAATCTTCACAGACACCATCTTATTAAAATCTGAGAAGCAGCCTTTTTAGTACTATTCCTTCTGTTGATAGATGGAAGAGCGCTTAAGATATCATATTAGCTCTCAGATACATCCATTTTGTTGTTTTTATGCCAGGAGCAGCACTCCTTCTCCTACGGCCAAACAATATATACTGCATTTACATCTGTTATATTGTGTTCACTTATAAACAGTTGGCCAAGTTTAGCCCTGGAATAAACATGTCATTACAATTGTGAATCATCAAACCTGCCTCCTCCAGAAAAAAATTTGTCCTTCTGTCCTTAAAACTGGATATTTTGTGCTAGAAAGTGACATGCTTTCATGGAGCTGTCTTTGACTCCTTGACAGGGAAAACAGGGAAAAAAACAAAACTCTTGCTGACCTCTGCATACACTTGGTCAAAAATTAAGATATCTGACAAATTGATATTTGTTCTCATTCCAAAGGGAATGAAAGAAAGGGATATGACTTAAAAGAAAGAAAAATTCAGAAGACTTCACTTAAAAAAAAATACTGACATACCTGATTGTAAAGTGCCCATGGCCGTATCCGTACAGCTGCATACCTCCTGCTCTCAGTCTCCTCTTCAGCTTGGCCTCTGTTACTGGGCTCCATCTCCCAGAGGCATCACTGACACAGAAATCCCGCAGCTCCATGAGAAGAGAAATATCCCAGTGCCAGGGGAGCCATACACAAGCTGGAAACCTAGTCAATGAAAGAGAAGGGACACACCCGTCACTAAAAACACACCACCTCTGACAGCTCCTGTTAATATTGAAACAAACCATGATATTGCCTGGGGATTTTTTTGGAAGAGAAGATAATTTTGACAAAAATCAGAATTTTCTTCTGAAAATATTTTGATGGGAGAAAAGAGTTGCTTGGTGATTTTTGTTTGGGGATTTTTGCATTTGAAATTTACAGGGAATTTCCACCAAATGAATTCCCATTACAAAGGCAACACAAGTGGATAAACAAAAGCCATAAAATACAGTAAGACATCCTTCAGTAAGCTGGTTCAATGTAACTTACTGTAAAACCCACACACCATCTTCCATAGGTGAAAAAACTCAGCTGAAGTGGTAAGTCAGCTTCATTACAACTTGCTGACAGCTCTGTTATGATGTACATATGTTTCCGTAGCACAGAAACTCAAAGGTATTACTGATGTGTCCACCCTTTTCCATGTCCTACATTAACATGCAAGTCAACCATTCGGAATTACTTTTGCCATCATGAACACAAATCAGATGAAGTTTCATTACAAAGAGATTTCTATAATAAATATGAACTCCATAACTGCACTTAAACTTAATGAACTCTATAACTGCACTTAACCTAAGTAGAAAAGTTCCCATAACCAATTAAGACTCATATGCCCATAGTAAAAAAACATATATCAAGTGAGGTAAGACAGTGCTGAGATTTTACAGGGACACAGTGGGATACATAAAAGGTTCTCCACTCTTCCCCAGTCTGTACTAATACCTACCCCCACAGTGACTCCTTTCTCTCTCTCAATGCTTTGCAAAATAAATGTGTTTTATGGAATTTCCAAGATGCAATTGCAAGAGGAAGTCCCGGACTTGCTATTAAAGCAGTATCTGGCCCTGCTAGTTCTATTATTTCTCCAGAAGGGAGCACATAAAACACCTTGTCATTGCCAAGATGCTTTATCCAGGATGTTCTTTCTAGGATGCAGGTGATATAATGACACAGGAATGGGACCTGATGACATCAGCAATGACAGAAAAAAAAAAATTTACTAACCACCTTTTGTGCTCCAAAAATATTGTCAGAAATATTGAATCAGACAATAACCAGCCTTTGCATTCACACGCTCAAAGCAAGTAAAAGGCAGAGGAGAGCTTATGGATATAATCAGGATACAAGTCACCAGCATCTCCCAGGCTGGGAGGAGAGGAAAAGGACCAGCTCCTCCTCACCTCCAGAAAGGGATCACCTCCTCACCTCCAGATAGAGGTCTGATTCTGTCCTCTGCCCAGTTCTGCAGCCATTCGCACCAGGCTGTCCAATGTCTTGGTGCCTAACAGCCCGTCAGATAATTTACCTGCCTATTTCCCCATGTGTCTTTTCTCTTTTTCCTTTTTTCCTTTTAAATCATTCACTTAGCTTTCTGCTGCTCCATTCTCACAAACAGCCCTGAGGAAAGGGTCCCTTCGCAATGGGATTTTCTGCCCTGACAGCTCAGTATAAAGTCCCTCATCAGCCTGGCTCCATCGCGTCTGTGCCACTTCACATCACAGCTTAAACAATAAGAATAAATCAAGTAAATGAAAATATGCATCCTGAAGGCCTAATGCAAGCAATTTCATCCATTTTAAGAGCCACCAGCTCTGATTTACCTTAGAACCTTGCTTCTGCCTTGAGGGTGCCTCTGAAGTACCCTGTGACTAATGCCCCTATTTTTAGTTTTGTAGCAGAAGCCAAGGAGAAATTAAAGAAATAAAATGGAAAAAATAATGAGAGCTCATTTCAGTTTATAATGGTATTTTCTCAGGTGACTAAACATTCATTTGACTTTTGGTAGTGTTGAATTTGTTCTCCATTAGGGCAAATACGATTTGGAGGCTAGCTTGACCTCTGGAGTGTAGAACTTTCCTTTATCTTTATTGCCGGCTTCAGTTATTTATCAGGTCAGCGTGTGTGCTCAGATTCCAGGAAAACTGAGCAAAGAAATGAAATTAGCGCTGAAGACAAACACAATTGGAGAAGCTGGCTGTTGACTCAGATGAGCAATTTCTTTCAGACTGTCACTCGCCTCAGTACAAGATGAGATGCCTGTCAGAGTCCAGTATCTGCCATCTGAAGATACATTTCACTGTATGATGGGAATAAGAAAAAGCTTTTCTTTTTTTAAGAAGAAGAAAAAGGAGAAGAAGAAAAAGGAGAAGGAGAAAGGAGGAGAAGGAGAAGGAGAAGGGAGAGTCTGTAAGAATTTGCAGTAAGTTTTCGCATGTACCTGCTCCCTTTTGCATGACCCTACAGCACACAACTTCCACGGAAGTCTAAAAAAAAAAATCTAACAAAATATAGGATACATATTTTTAGGAAGTAAAATTGCTCTGGAAAACACACTTATTAATAAATTTCACGTAGAAGAAACAAATGTCCTTCTTGAAAGGTGAAGTGAACTCATTCTCTGAAGCAGGACAACTTATTCTGTCTGTTCATCTGTGAAAGAGTGAAAAAAAGGACCAGTTTCAGATTCGCTATGCGTAAAATGATAGGTTTTTCTGATTCAGGTCAAAAATATTTCTTTATCTCCCTGGAAGGTCTGAGTATGCATGTTGGGTATTGGCCGCATTAAGGTTTAAACGTGACACAACTCCTCTCTTAGCACTTCTCACGTTATCTTTGTCCCAGCCCCAATGTAGTGTACCAGTAAGTTTGAACACATCCACAGGGGATCAGAGATTTTGCTAACTAGAGCATTGCTAACTTATGTAGCAAAAAGTCATCCAGGACAAAGACCTTGCTCGAGCCTGTTTTGCTGAGAGTTTGCATTATGAAGAGGGAGACTAAAGTGGGTTGGAAAGCTATTAGCAATCCTTCCTCCGTCCCTTGAGAAACACTAAGCCAGATTCAACAGGGCTGAGAAGCTCTATGATACAAGTAAAAATGGCTTCCAGCTGCAAAAAAAAAAAGGCACAACACAACTCTGGCTCTGTCGGTGGGAAGTGCTCCATTTAGCAAATTCAATTCTTAGAAATGCAAAGTGCAAACTATAATGGTCCCTGTTGAATAAATGGTACAATAGGCTAAGTTCAGCCAGCCTATATGAAAGGTGACATTTTGCCCAGGAATATTTCCTAGAAAATGAAGAATTTTTGCTGGTTATTTTTTCACAGATCACAATGGGAATTTCTGTACTAGTGAAAGGTGCCAAAAGCAGCTGCAGATAGTCAAATCCAATTTATTCCCCAGCATGAACAGCAAGCAGCAGTGCAAGCCCCTGCAAACATGCCTTGAAAACGTCCTTGAAAGTGCTGTTTCCAGAGGTGAGCAGGGAGTTGCAAGTCCCAGCTCCACAAATGTCTGCCTCTCAGAGGAGTTTGCCAAGAAGGGTGCCAAATACAGCCTCTGCAGGGCACGGACATATTCACATGGGAGCCGGGTGACATTACAGCAGATTTCACCTAGAGGGGAACAAAGAAAAGGTGTTTTTTCATGCGCTGTGCAAATGTGCCTGAGAAGGTCTTATGCAACCCAGGCACCACTGGCAGGACCATGGTCCTGAGCTGCCGCTCTTTGCTGGGCAGCAGGTTGACAAGCTGCTGAATGTTTGCTCCCTGCTACCCTCGGTCACCTCAGGGGGCAGGGGAGAAAGGAGGCTTTGGGTGTGAAAGGAAGAGAAACAATCATCACCTTCATTAATGGAAAATAAACTGCGTAAGGAATGATTTCTGAATAGCTGTGCTTCTCTCAGTACACGTTACTTACCTGCTGGCCCTGCTGTTAGAGCTCAGTGGCTCATTTAGATGTGGTGTTTTCTTAATTTTTTTGAGAAGATGCTTTTCTATCAAACTACTAACTCCATTCTACCAAGAAATTGCTGAATCCCAGATCCTTCTTTTTGTTTTAGTACCACTATTAGTAAAGGAATGATGACAATTTTTACACCCTGGTGTGTCCCTATGCATCAAATATACCCGACTGTGTTGCTAATTAATAGGTAACGTACAGACTTCTTCGGCAAAGTGCTGCTCATAGGAGCAGAGGTGTTTTGTAATTAATGCTGAAAGGGGGATCATCTTGAGTGCTGCACCAAGGGCCAATACATGACAGAGCTTTGTTTGTGTTTCCCAATTAGATAGAAGAGAAATTAATTTGCTCAAAAAACATCCTCTTTGGGACGACAGGAATGACCATAATGGCTATTCCAGCATCTCGTCCCCTCAAAGCACAGTAGTCCACAGAGCAGTAAGTGAGAGGCAGAGGGTAACATTCCCTACTCCAAGGGCAGACTCAAAAAGATCAGAAGGGGAACAAAATCGCAGCAAATCCTGCAACTGGGACATACGCTTTTTTTAATCCCTTTCACAGAACCGAGGCACTGAGGATGCCTTGCCATCAGGAGTTCCTTTCTATGAAAACACTAATTTCTCATCATTTTTTTTTTTAAATTAATCTGTGAAGGCAGCTATTCTGTGTTGGATAGGATATCCAGCTTTTGATAGCTGCTCCTTCCAGTTGTTTAACAATGTAAATTATAGTCACAGTGCCACGTCTTCATTCCACCAGTCAAAGGATTTTGCCTCCCACAATGAATTAGAAAATGCACATTAGGAAAAAGCTGGCAGACAGATTATTGTGATTATCTTAGCAGCAGGTGTTTAAAGCTCATTGTCACTAAAGCTTCTTGCCAATGCCCAAATTCTTTGTCACAGTCGTAAGGTCTGTGCTGCTGGGATGTTGCCTTGACAGACATCATCTCCACTGGTGATGGTTCTTGTTTGGACTTTGTGAGTGCGGCTCAGCATGCGCTGAAGCAGTGCCACGGTGACACAGGCTATTCATGGGAAGGAGACGTGACCTGCCATCTGCTCGTCCTGTATTTTATGGTCTTTAAATTGCACTGTAATAATTTCCTGGCTGTCATCCTGGAAGGAGACACAGGCAACACGAGTTCAGTCAGCCAGCAAGGCGGAGGTGAGCAGAGCTTTCAGGCATTAGAGGAGACTTACTCAAGCATTAGGTGCTGGAAAGATGCTTTCATGGCTAAGACGAGAGGAAAGGAATTTTCTTCTGGCCTCCAGCTTTATCTTCAATATTTGTTCGCTTTGTACTCTATTATAATATGAGGAGTTTGTGAAGGGGGACAGTCGGTGGACAAAGACTGGTCTGGATCCCACTCAGGAGAAGTACAGTGACAGAGTGAAACTACTTGAAAAGCGTTGAAAAACCAACTCCCCATCTCTCAAATATTTGAAGTCTAAAAGTATGTTTGCTTTGAAATTGCAAGGCATAGAAGAAAGTACAAGGTATTTTAGGGCCAGCTTTGATCACAGGACTATCATCTTGCGTTGACCGAGTCTGAGGTTTTGAATAATAAAACTACACCCCAGGCACAGCTCCAGGGAATGCATGACACCGAGAGGCCCCTTGGGCACTGGAGGTTGAGCCGGAGGATGACTGTGGCTACTGAATACAAATAGCAAGTCAAAAAGGCAGTGGGAAGAGCAGGACACCAAGATCTAATTAGAAACAAGAGGAAGCCTGTTTTCCTCTACACAAGGCTGCAATGGAAGCACACAGGAGCAGCCATGTGCTCCCAGCAGCCGTCTTCCAGGCAGGGGTTAGCATTCCCAAGGGTGGGGGGAGACGCATTTCTAAAAGAGAAAACACTGGGGTCAAAGACTGAAGTCAGACAGACTAGATTATATTTTTTTCCCTTTCTATTATTTGTCCTTATTGAACAGATTAATAGTAATTATGAAAGCTCAAAAGCCAAAGGTCCCATTTTTAAAAAGAGGCAAGGATATAAAAGTAGCTAACTTCCAGGGGAAAACACGGTGTTACTAACAGTACAGACAATGCAAGCGCTGGAGCAAAGCCTAAGGAAACATAGGATGCTGGCAAGAGAGTCAAATCTTTTTGGGTTTTCTTTAATTTTTTAATTTCCTCTCCTCTCTGTGAAGGCAAATTGTCATCTCTTAAGGATGAGAAAGTATTTTTGTTTGCTTATCGCATCAGAGAGAAAGAAGGCTTCACAAGGCATTTGTCCAGCGGTGGTTAAGCTCAATGCACTGCCTCGTCCATCAATGACTTCCTTACATGTGGATCTATCCCTCATTAATTCTTGCACTCGTGTAGTACAGCACAGGATTGTGTGCGCACAGATTTAGTCTGTACCTGCCCCCAACTAGTTTTAAAGTGCTGACAAGATCATAGGGACCACAGAACTGGTGGCACTCATCTTCTGGCCCCTCAGTTATGCAAGGTCACTGCCTCACTAAGAATTTTAAGGCAAATTATCTACCAGTGTCAATGACATATTCCTTGGCCTTTGGTTTTGCACAAGGCAGAAATCAATTATTAAGAGTGCCTTCACAAGTGGAGTTGACAGCACAGCTGGGGTGATGACAGAAGAAAAGATCTGCCCTTTTTTAAAGTAAGATTTTGGGGTTGAAGCAGCAGGAACAGGAAACGTCCTGTGCTCAGCAGAAACCTTGATGTGATGGTCACTCCCCTGGAGGGCAATCAGTATGGTAACTGCAAGTAATAACACCAACTAGTCTGCGGACAGGGCAGTGCCAGCAGGCACTGGCAGAATTTAGGTTTTTAAGAGACCATGTGGGGACAGGGAACATTTAGGCCAACGTACAACCCAAAGCACCATCACAGAGAATTGATCCACTCCAAGGAAAATCAGATGCAATTCAACTTACTCAGAGCCTCGGTCAAGGAAGTAGGACCACACAGCTCCACCCACGGAGAGCAAAAGTCTCACTGGTGTCTCCCACTTGCACTATTTGAAGGAAGGGGTTGCTTCAGAGATCTTATTCACCATGATGTCCCCTGGACTTCCTTACCATGGCCAGTTAGCCACAGGCTGGTTGGGTCAGGAGTCAAGAGCCAAGAATGGAAAAGTGCTTCCAGATTAAGTCTTCAGACCATGCTCCCTGCCAGCCGAGCTCCGCCACCTGAGAGAGCACCAAGCAAATGCAGAATCTGCTCCCTCCTCCGTAACTCATCACAGTCCCAGGCCACAGCCAACCAGCATCATCAACAACATTCCCTCCTTTCAGCAGGCTTTGGATCATACCCAGTTGGTGTCTGTCCTAAACATCAGTGGAGCTGGAGATGCATATTCTCATTATTTGCCCTTACCTCTGTGTTCTGACTTGTCCCAAAGCTGCTTACAACTGCAATCAGAACAGCATTTGTTTTTTCTCAATGTAAACTTTTTCTGCCTCCCAGAAATTTGGGTTGCAAGTCCATCACTTCAGCACCACAGCTTCGCATGCAGTCAGCATTAAGAAATATTTCTTCTCTTTTACATCTATAATGCCAATGCTAGATCAGAAAATGCTGATTTTGACAAAGGCTCCAAGCAGCACCACATGAAGGTGTGAAGGCTTTCAAATATGTTTTAGGAGCCATACAACCTGATTCACTAGATTTGACAGCAGAACTACTAACACTTAAACCAAGTCTGACAATTTACTGCTTTGGGGGGACTTAGAGATATAAACAACAAAATACTTTAAACAAAGACATCTAAACCCACTTATCGATAACTCACATACCTCCTGGGACCCTGCCACTGAACACTAAATATTGATTCAAATTGAAGTTTACCTCCTATGCAATGAGAAAATACCCTCTCCAGACCTTAACAGTTGTCTGGAGAAGTTCTTTTTCAGATAACTGGTGCCTTAACATTTAATAAATTTGACAATTAGCTGCTGTGTTGAATCTTATCTCCTGAAAATCTTGGTTAATAGGAGGAAAATCAACAAGAACTATTTTGGTAGGGGAGATGGACACAGGCACAAAGAAAGTGACTTTGAAACTATATGCATTTATTTAGCTGGTCCTATCAATTAGTTTTCAGGAAAACTTGCCATCCCCAAGCATCTGCTTGTACAGAAGGCTAAAAAGGCCAAAGAGTTAAGGAGGAACTTTCCTCCCCAGAGCCTTGGTGCTTTTGCTGCAGCAGTTCAAAAATCAGCTCTGGCTCAGTCACAGTTTTATCATCACTTTTTAAGCATTTTCTTCTTGATGACTTTTAATTGTGGACTTTTTAATTAGTACTATCATGGCCTAACCAGAGCACACGTGTGAGAGCAAGTTTACTGTCCAACAACCTCCACAACATGTCCAATGCTGTAGGAAGAACTGGTACTCTTTTCCTTTCTTGGGGTGGGGGAATTGGAAGAGGAGAATTAAAGGTCAAATATGCTGCTGCCATCTCTCATTAAGAGATGCTAGGTTAAGTCTATTAAAGAACATCAGATAACGATAGAACTACTTGACATATTCCACCTAAACTACAGCAGCCATTCAAAGGACAAAGTATTTAATCAGAAATATGTTCAGCAAAATTTAGATTACTAAAATAGCAGATTTTTTTCTGGCATCTAATTCAAATGAAAGAAAACATCCTCCAAACTTCATCACTGGTTCTTTTATAATTATTTAAAATACCAGTGCAATATCCAACATCCACTCTATATTTTTAATAAGGCTTCACATGCTAAGACAAAATGCCATGCCATTATACCCTATGTCTGAAGACCACTACAATGAAAGTAAACTTTCCAAACAACTCCAGCCAATTTTGTATGACATGTGCCTTATATTTCCACCGTATTGCGAAAGGCCTGTCAGTTTTGGCTTGGGTTTTGGGTGTTTGGTTTTTGTTGGTTTGTGGGGGTTTTTTAATATACATTCTAGGTTCATGTCGGAAATCAGATTTCTGTCTCATTCTGATATATAAGAATCAAGAGGAAAATCATTCCAGTGTCACCTAGAGGTAAGCCTGGCAGGAGAAAAGAATCAGACCCAAAGCCTTCAATATTAATGATAAAGTCAAGAGGTCTGTGTGAAGGCATCAGAAGCTGAAATGGACACTGATAGTTCAAAGGAAACCCACTTGTCAGCATCAGCTTCTTCTTTAGAGTTAAAGGTGTTTTACAAGGTGTGAGATGTTGCCCATCAGCAACATCTCATGTGCTTGGGCAGGAATTCAGGTAAAGCTTCTTTATGTTATCCAGCAGCTAATATCACACAATTGGTAAAAAACAATCCCAACTGACTCCTAATTGCAAACAGCATAAGCATGGCATGCTGTGAACAGTGAGAAAGGTGACTTAGCCACGGGAGGACAGAGCCCTCCCTGTTAAAACAGCAAGTCCCCTGTACAAGGACACACGGTCAACATACCAATTTGAAGGCTTTTCTTCAGGAGCTTCTTGGGCGTCCCCACACCTGCCTCTCCAGCAACACAGCAGGGCTCATTCAGGGGCTGCAGCACCTCACAACAGCTCTGTGCTGCGTTTTTTAGGGGAGCCAGGTTAAAACAAAGTCAGGTTTTTGGAGAGAGGAAAGGAAGGTGTAAGCTGTGAGGCTACTGGTGTGCAGTTATGGAGCTGGGACTGGAACACTATGGGTGCCATCTCCCACAGCATCCTCCCACTGCGGGTCCCCCAGCTAGTAGTAACGATGGGAAGCGCCGACATGTGAATCACTCCTGCTGAGTGAGACTTTAATTTCAGGCAAATTATGAGAAACACAGAGCGAGACCTCACAGCTTATTGCAGCTGGGATAACTCTTTACCTTTCCTTGCCAGAAATGTCAACACAAACAGGGTGAGCTATGAACTCAGGAGAGTCACTGGTATTTGCCAGCTGGCTACATCAAACTTTGTACGAGATGTGACAACAGACGCACGACACTGCCTCCTGTCAGCCAGCTTCTCTCTTCTGTCAGCCTCAACGCAAGTAAAAAGTAATACTGTTTTTAAAAATGTATGTATTTACTTACTTGTTTCTTCCTTTTTGGGAATCTGTCCAAAGAAACTGAGAGCAATTCTCCTGGTTCCCACCCTCCAGATATATAAAGAGTGCAAAAGCGAGTAAGAATCCAATATGAGAGGGATTCAGACACTTCAATGTAGGAAAGAGCTGTCTTGTGCCTGAAACACATTAAAAAAGTGAGGTCAGGGGGTGGTAGCCAGGGATAGATGCAGGTTAGCCTTTCTTGTAAGATACAGAAGTGGTTCAGAGAGGGCAGTCTATAGCACAGAAATTGAGACAGCCTCTTTCTCCAGTCTCCCCAGGACTAACCACCTCCCGCAGACTCAAGGGTATTAGGCCATACCCTAAGTGACATGTTGTTTTGTCCCATGTCATCACCATCATCTGAAGTCCTATATCCTTGTCAGGGAAACCAAGTGTGCTCCCACCTTAATGACCAAATAGCTTGTGATAGAACCTATTGTTTGAATTAATCCATTATTGCTGCATTTATTAATTTAGACACTTCAGCAGTAAAGGAAATTTACAGAGGGATGCAGCATGATTTGTTTGTGCTTAAATTTACAGAACATGCTGTGGTGCATTGTTGTCTTACCAATAAATCACACAAACTGCTGCTGTGTCCCATGTATTCCAATATATTAAATGCAACAGTCTTTTATATTCTTTAGCACAGAGGAGTATCTCACATTGGCCATGGAGATTGCTCCAAATGCCGTTGAAAGTCAGCAGTCCAAAATCCCCAAAGTACTGAATGATGCTGACAATATTACAGCGCACAGACAGATAAACATGATGTCAAGCTCAGTGTTTGCTCCAGAAGCTGGAAGAAAGACACTGCTAGAACACAAATCTGTGCAGGATGGCGACTGTGCAGCAGAGGGATTCCTGGAGCTTCTCCCATGATAACTATTAAACCACAAATCCACATTTTACAGCAATGCTAGTTAGTTTTCCAGGAATAATCCCTTAGGAAGTGAGGCTATCTCATCAGCAGTGCAGAGCTGGCCATTCTCTGTAAGGCCATATTGCAATTTTGAAGTATTAGAGTTACTGCCACACAGAACAAGCCAGGCTGGCACAGAAAAGCACGGTGCTGATCTCCACATCATGCTGCCTCTGTGTTGGTTCCCCCAGCAGCCATGGCTCTCCCTGGCCCTTAGAAATACTCCAGTGACCTTCACAGAAAACAAAACTGAAACATCTCTCCTATCCTCACAATGCCCAGCTGGGCACTTTCATAGGTTATCTTGCATGGAGGAAGATGTCTGTGGAGATAACACCAACTGCCTTGTCTGACCTGGTCCCTGAGCAGAGATGGTAAAACACCTTTAGAGGTTGGAGCCTTCCAGCAGACACCCCTGCCAACGTACTTCCCCCAGCCTCATCACCAGACCCTGGCAGGAGAGATTAAGGGGACAAAAGGTCCACCTGCCACTTACAACAAATGCACGAAGGAGAGAAGCCAAGTCCAAACACCAAAACACCTTTCAGAGCTGTACCTGCACTGTTCACCTGCCCTGTAACCTCCCCAGCAGGGTCTAACAGTGCCATCTACTGACTCCTGCTTCAACAGTTTTCACTCCACCACCCAAGCGGCAAGGGACACATCTTTAATTTTAACGCTTCACAAGAGAGATAGTAGAGATATAAGCTGCCACTGAGCCAAAGACAGCTAAGAAGCAAGAAATCTTCTGGGTTTCACTAATTGTTGTTCCTGTTTCACTCCAGATTTAGCAACCATTATACAGACACAACACGAATCAGTCAAGAATGATCAGCCATGGGAACAGGCTGATAGACACAAGTATACTCGTATGCTTTTAAAAGCCACAATAACATGCAAAACCCTTAGCTTATTTTAATTAACAGAGGCAGATGAACTAATTGTTGATGCCAATGCAGTTGATCTGGGAGCTGCACTAATCTATAAGGACAACCAACGTTTTGACAAAGTGAACATTGCGGCATATGCTACCTAGCTGGTTTTAACGGGGGGCAAAGATATTGAGACCGGAGACTAGCAAATCAGCATTAGTCTGAACGCCAACACTTCCATCTTCATTAGCTGGTGCTCACTTCTGTGTTAACAGCCAATTGTGAGCCAGCACAGGCAGACTTTAGCGGGCCACATGCAACTCCTTGTAACGAGAGGAAGGATGGTGTAAAAACGAGATTTAGAGAACAGCAGAGAAAATTCTCCAGCCAGCTTTTATACTAAGTCAGGCAACAAAAACACCACAGGCAGAAAGCAACAGAACATAACAAAGCAAAAACTGACTTCTCTCTTTCTGCATCCTGTGCTGTTTCCAAATACCAAGAGCAGAGGAATGCAGATCGAGCTATCTGACATCTGCCGGCAAGGAGCACGGAGGAGTTGTGGCTGCAGCACTGACAGAAAGGGCTGCCAGTGTCACACTGCTGAGTCCAGCCCTTTTCAGTTGCTGGCACAGTCGGTGACATTTTCTGTTATGCTCTCATTCATTTTTTCATCTCCTGTAATACTTACCAGCTGGACAGGCTGGGTGATGATTTGGCAATCAAGCGCTCCACCACACAACCTCTACCAGCACTACCAGACACAAGCGACGTGGCCGGTCTGTCCTGGCTTCCCGTCCTTGTGTCCAGCTCCTCAACTTTGGGCTGCCTTATACCTCAGATTCCAGCCACACAGCACATGTCAGTTGCTCCCCTCTCCCTCCTCCACCAAAGAATTGTCCATATTTTTTTTCCTCCCACTCAGCATATCTGGAAGTTTTAAAAAGATCTATTTACACAGGCTAATCCCACCCTCCTAAAATGCCAGCACACGGCCTCTTCTTACACACAGACATGCACACACCACCTTTGCAAATACCCACCCAAAAGCAAGGTTTAACCCACCCACTCTCTATTCTTTGTGTTCAGTCCATCAAGACAAGGAAAGCTCAGGTCACAGCCCAACACGTCAGTATTAAAGCACAGATCAAAAGCGAGTTTTGAGTCATGTCTTTTGCTACCTTTTGTTCATGTTGAGTGGGGAATCTCTCTCCATATATTAGCCACTCAAGAAACTAAGAAATTATGAATTCCACTTACAGATTGTGAACTGTTTGTTCTGGTCAGACCAGGAATTATTTAGGGAATAAACTCACAAACAATTTGCTGTAACTAATTGTTTGAGAATTTAGCAATCTGCTCAGAGGCCATTTTTCAGATGGAACAAAAGAGGAATTCATCCAATAACTTAATTAATTGCAAATTATTTTCTCATGTGTAACGGAAGGACTTTCCACTGAACTGTACCTCCCATGCAAATGCTTTGCACACAGTAATGCACCAGTACAACTATGTTGTAGAAAGAAGAAATTTGCTCTATTATAGAAACTGAGAACAATAAATCAAAGATAGGCACCCAAAAAGTGACTAAAATAGCCAAAGTGATGAAAGACTGGAAATTTGTGACTTTCAGATAATGAGAGCTCAAAAGATTTGTGTGGAAAACATTTTTTTTTGTCCTGGGGCCGGGGCAGCAGAAAAAAGGAAAAAATAGATTTGCCCTTCCCCTGTTAATCCCAAGAAGTCAGGTCAAGATGTCAACATGTTCACAAACAAACAGCAACAACAAAATTTGAGGAGTTTATCCTGAATGCTTTGTCAAGCAGATTTGCCAAACATATTTTAAAATGGTAACTTAGAATCTTGTTTCTGTGGCTTCAGATGGTGTCCCAAAAAAATCCAGTCTGGGGCACTTACAGAATCCAGCACTTGCCTGTGACCTCCCCTTCTGCAAAATATTGAGCTCTCAATCTCTGACCCCAGAGAAACCGTAAAGCAATCGGATACCACTCAGCTAGTAAAACTGACACGGGGATGTGCCAGCCTGAGTCCTGCCACAGCTACCTGTCCCTCTCGGGGCAGCAGCGGGGAGCAGCACGGATGGTGAAAGCAGCAGAGGTGGGCCCTGGGAGGAGGAGGGTGCCCAGCTCTGTTCAGAGCACAGCCTGCCCAGCTTTCTGTGCCCGCCGCCCTGCAGAAGATGCAGAGACCGCGGTTAGGTGTGCAGGCCATCTACAGCCCCCCGGCCGTGCTCAGCAAGCTCTTGCCGTGGTCAGGAGAGTCCTACATGTGCAACATCCTGCCCAAGACATTTCAGCTGAGCAATTAACCCCAGGAAGGGCTTTGCTCTTTGCAGCAGAGTCAAGGTTAAATGCCAGCAGATGTGCATCTTGTTTTCTGGGCTAGCCAGGGCTGACGGTTGCACTTTAACGTGATCCATGCAGCGCTATGCAAAAGTGCAGGTTATGACAGCTGTCAGTTATAACAACCAAAAATAGCCATTTACAACTTCAGCAAAGTCTTCAACAAAGCAAGGCCTTAGAGTTACAGCTGAATCCCCTTTCCAAGAGAGGCCTGTACAAGACAAGTACATAGCAGTTGTGCTCACTGCTACATAAAAGGTATGTCTCTGGTCTCTGCTATATGTTGAGCACTCCGCAGAGCGAGTTGTTGGTCACTGGTAGTGATGCAAACCCAACTCAATGCAGTTTGGTTTCTAGCTTTGAGCTTGAATGTGCTTATTTTGCTTCCCTGGGGAAAGAGGTTTGTTTTTCTCTGTGTCACCAAGAACTACTCACTTTATAATGTGAGAATGCCAGTTTGGTGCTGAGTAGCTTTACATGGAGAGGTGACAATGTAACACACAATGAACACAGCCAGAAGGGATTTTTTCACCCCTTTGAAGTAGCACTACCAGACAGTTCAACTTCATTCAGGCAACTTTGAGCACTAAATCCCAAAACATATAGTAGTATCCCCTGCCTAGTCCAATTAAAACTCTTTCAGGATCTCTAGTGTCAGGCATAAATTACAGCTTGCATGGTGAAGTATTTATCTAGAACGCATCCTTATATTTAACTACTTTCAAAAAACGCTCAACTAGAATATCACGTCAAAAGATCGTTATGCTTCTAGCAAATCTAGAATTTCAGAGGAGGCTGTTCAGTAGTTTTAATCACCTACTCCAGTTCTAACTTCCTATTGTATAAATAAAATGTATTTTAATTGTCACATAAATTAACCCCCAGACAAAAGCGAAATCAAATACTTCAATTAAGGTTTGTGTGGTAGAAATATCCTCATCTAGATAAGCTCAAAGGAAAGCACTCTCAAGACTTGGAAAATCCTTTACATTCTTTATCTCAGCATAGAAAAAACATCTTTGAGATGAGGGAGGGTGGAAATGTACTGCTCTAGCAGTTCAGGATGTCCCCTGCACTTTGCAGAAGCAGTGAGCCTTCTGGTCTCAGTTCCCCTCCACTCCTCCGCACCCGGACGCCCGCCCCGCTCAGCCTCCAGCCCTCCTTCTCCTGCCATGGCTGCTTCAGCGCTGAGGCCAGTCCTCCGCACTTGCCCCCACATACTGCTGTGCTGAAACGCTGTTGTATCAGGCTCTCCCTCCCACCACTGCTTCATGCCCAAAGCACTGTTGAACACCACCACTGAGAAAGAATGATTTCTCTAACCTCCTCGCTGGGGCTAGGCATGACGCTGGCACGGCTCGCTGAGGTTTAGACCGTCTCCCATGGGACATGCTGCACATTTTCCTACAGATGCTGCAACTGCCTTCATTTGTACTCAGCTCTTCTCTCTGCCCCATGCACATGTCAGAACATATTGTCTTCAGAGACCACAAAGGAGCTTGCTTATCACTTTGTGATTAATTCTAAAGAATTTAGTCCTTGTCCCAGCAAAACTCCCACACCATCTTAAGCCTGATGCTATATCATCATCACCTCAATAGTCACAGCTCAGAGAGAAAACCAGTGATTTTCCAAAGAGCTACCACAGGATTTTCTTGGAAACAAAGCATAGGTGACAACAGTAGCCCAAGAAATTCCAGACAGGAAAAAAAACACAAAACACCTCAGAATTCAGCCCAATTCTGGCTCTCAGAACATCTGCTTTAGAAAGGTGATTTTAGTGGCTGTGTAAAATCAGAACAAACTTTAGTTGTCACACAATCAGCACAGTCGATTGAATTAGAGAAGCATATTTATGCGCCTAACAAGTTTGAATCTGCAGAAAAACCTGCTGGGAGCGATTTGAAAAGACTAATGAGACTTTTCCCATCACTGGCCTGGTATATTCTCCTTTAAAGGTTTATGAGCATGTCATTTAGTTTCACTACAGCTTTTGCAAAGTCATTAATGAACTTGTGAAAACAATTAGAGAGATAAAAGGGCAAGAAATGTGTGTCAGCCTGAAACCTGTGATAATACCAAGTAGGCAAAGCAGAGGAGAATGCACTGCTTTGAAGGCATCAGATGCAAGATACTGATGTTTTATGCCTGTTAAAATTATCATTCCTAGTTTTGCTCCTGCTAATCCTAAAGTGGAAAAATATCTTTGAAGAACACGATCTTGGAGACTCTGTTGCTTATTAGAACAAGAGGGACAGCAGAACAATCTCGTTAGAGTAAACAGAAGACATGAATGTCAGGCTATATAAAACACACCTCATTAATATCTGCATAAACTGAATGGCAGAGGCATGAATGACGTAAAGACTAAATGTGACTTTGATCTTTTGAAACTACCTTTGAATAAGTCCCAGCCAACTATATATTGCAGAAGAAAAGCAAATGTTCAAAGGGGAAAAGGACCTAGAATCACAGACTTGGTGCCACGGAGGTCTTTTCTTTGAGTGCACATAGGTTATTTTGGCAAATAAACCCAGTGAAGACTATGACCAGTGAATACACTGATTTCTTTCCCTTGAAAAGGCATTTTCTGCTTCCGTACCAAGCTTACAGGAACAGGAACGGACATGGAGAAAGCCCCGTTCTGCTTTAGAACAGCATGTTCCCACCCTAGGAGCGATCCCAGCAGCACAAATATTCTTTAACTTCAGGGACCACCGCCTGTGTACCTGGCAGCTCTGAGCACCAGCACATCAGGGATTTCCTGGTGTGGACCACGGCTTGGGACTGAACAGCATACGGTCCTGTCACTAGTGCAGCATGGGACTGAGCTGCAGATGGGCAGCCAACCTCGCTCCGACTGTCAAACTGCTTCCCTGCTTCCCCAGTGACTTCCAACTGCTTGGCAGACCCCAGCCTGGCTCCTGCAGCAGAGACAGTACCTGCTCTTCAGCTCAGTGCCTGTGCTCCATCCGAAAGCATAAACCTTTCAAAGGTTTACAAAGGAGTAACTGATTAATTTCAGAGAGACTGAGAGCAAAACAGCTTCCAGCTCTGACCAGCTTGCTCATCTCATGCCATTTTTCTCCTCTGTATATAAACACGACTGTATTCTCAGCCTTGTGCAACTGAGCTTGTGCCTCAGCATTCAGCATGCATTCATTCTCTTCTTCACTAGCTTCGTTGATCAGCACTCTCAAGCTCTCAGACATACAATGACTAATTCAGAAAATGGAGGTTGCAAGCTCCACTTCTTGCCTTTTACCTTGGAAACACTACAAGTTTGGCCAGCTATGTGGCAAAAATATAGCTAAATATAGGTCCAAAAACAATGTCAATTCTGAATGATTTGGAGGCTAAGTTTGAACATAAACTGCAATAGAAACTTGCTGTCTCTGGGAAAGTCAAGTTCCTTCTCCTCTGCACATTAATGACCTGAAACTGGCAAATGGAATCACAGTAGTCTGTCCCATCACAGCCTGAAGGCTTAGGTAATGTCTGAAAAGTATTTGGACCTCAGGAAGGGGAACGTTTTCAGTGCGGTTTTATTTCTTAAGTGACTAAGTCACTTTCAGAAATAGAGGTTGGCTGCCTCAGCCTTGCCATCATTTATAAGTGGTTTAACCTACGTGCTGGGTTCTCTTTTCCAGTAGTTATGGATAGTTCCAGTTTGGGCCCAGAGTCCCAAAGCCTGAGACAAGTACAGTGAACTCCTGGCTGTGAGTCAAGTCATCTTGGAGAAAATGAGAGGAGTACAAATGGCTCAGAGTCAACACACACTGATAGAAAAAAAGTAGAATGTTTTACCATCCCCTACACCCACGTTAACTGGACTGGACTAAGCAGGATTGGTCCACAGCCCAGAAAAAGTACTGGAAATCTTGGTGATGACTTCAGTGAATTTGAATCACACTCGAAGACTCACAGGTTTTGGTGGCGAGTGAGAAACCCTAGTCTTCTGCCTCTAGGATACACTTCTAGGAAAAGCTGTATTGTGTCTTTTGCTGCAGCAATCAGCATCTTGCATAGACTGCCAACTTGTGCACACCAGCTGACACTGCAATCACTGGTGTCACTCCACAAATCTGCTCACTCCAATATTTGCTCCACTATATCAGAATTTGGCCCAGCTCTTGCCTGGCAGGGAAAATTGCATTGAAAGGTTCTACACACCAGCCATTCCTCCTTTCCCCAATGCGCTCCAGTCTTCTAATTGCCTTGTTTGGATTCTCCTCTCATCCCTCAAACCTTCCTGATGGGAATAAAATACACAGTAGATGACAACTTTCAAGTCATTTTCATGTCACGCCTGATAGCTGCTGTAGGAAGGTTATTGATACTATTATTAATTCTTTCATTTCAATTTTCCCTATACATTTCTGCCCCCAGCAAACCCTCAATATGAAATTATTTTCTGAACTGTTTCCAGCCTGCTCCTGATGTTGCTCTCAGAATGATCTGAAGACAGATAATACAGCTGTCATTTCTCAAGGCTCCCCTGCCATGCTTTGATAAAACCCAAATCATGGTTTTGATGGTGCCAGGTTTTACAAGCCTATTAAGCTGTCTTTGCCAAGTGATAGTTTTGCCTTTATAAGCTCTGGGCTGACACAGGGTTTCCATGCTCTCTGCAACGTTTAACATCCCAACTCCGCCCAACCGTCTGCCATTTTTTTAATATTTTTTTTTAATCTGACTGCCTTTATAGCAGCAGACTCAAATGAGGAAACCAGCATAGCCACGAAGAGCAATCACCTTATTTTTCCTCAAGGAGGGTGTCAAGGAGAAATATTTGCCTTTAAAGAGAAAAACATAAACTCTTCAATAAAAAAGAAAAGATACCCTGCCTTCTGGTTCAGATTTCTGTCCTTTTTTTTTTTCTGAGAAAAGATCTCCATTCACCAAAGTATTTAACACACATTTCAGTCCCTCCTAAATCTGAGAAATTAGAAACTAAGCATATGCCCAAGCCCTGCATTGAAATCCCAGCAGCTTTAGTGAGACTCAGACACAGCAGACGATAGAGACATAGAACAGGCAGGAAGAACAAGACCTGTTATTCATTCCAGCACTCTTTCATTATGGTCAGACATTTACTATTCTGATGTGCAAACTGGGTCTCACAGGTGATAACTGGCTTTTTCTGGTCCTCCCAGATTTTGTTCATGTGTGTTGCACTGTACAGGGGGGCAGACATATTAATCTTTAATTAAACATCGACTCCCTGCAACATTACCCACTTTCTAAGAGTTTTCAAGGGGTTAATCAATTCTTGTGGTAAGTGGCCAAACAAGACAGAGTTCATAGCAAAGGAAAATATTCATTATAAACAGAGATGGCTCTTCTGGACAGCAGCACAGCCTGCCTACAGCAGATGGTTGCTTTGAATCACATTCAGCAGCTCCACTCTGCAACTGCCTACAAAAGCTCATACACCTAAAAAAAACCATCTCAGTAGTACCCTAATGCCTTCATGGTGGGCATCAGACCCAGCTTCTCCTCCACATTCCCTTCCTCATCTTTCCCTTGATAGACAGCAAAACCCCCACAGAAGCAGTGAGAGCAGTTCCTGTTTCCCCCCTCTGCTGAAACCTAGCCAAGCCTAAAGAAATTTTCTAATGTTGACAAACATCAATTAAGTTGCAAAGCAAATCGTTGAGAAATGGAGGTGATAGGGAGAACTTTCCCATTTCCATGAGTGCTAGTAACACACAAACAATGGACCTGGTAGAAAACAGCAACCTGGCAGGCTGTGCCAATACTCACGAGTCTCATGTAACCCCAGCTCCCAACCAGACCTGCTGCACTGTCTACAGAGGTGAGCACGGGCTTTGTTGGATTACTGCTGTAGAATACAATGCAAGGCTGTAGATTTGGGAACCAAAACTGCAACGCTGTGTTTACAAGACAGAAAATAATTATTCAGAGAAGAAAGTAATGATCTCTGCAGTGCTGATGCCATTCTTGCATGACTGACGAGCCAGGCAGCATAAGAGTGACCTTAACTCTGTATGTAGGCCTGAGAAGTGCATAGAACTGCATCCAGACCAAAAAAGAAACTTTCCGAGAATGGGAAGACACATAAATGAGTTTAAATGAGAGATGAAAGAAAACCAGGGCCTGGAGAACAATTCCTGCAGAGACAGACGTAAGGAATTTAATGTGTCTGAATAAAACAAAGGGACAACTCAATTGATACTCACAGGTACTTGCATTTGGAAGAGTTAGCCAAGAGTAAGGCTCATCAAAATAGGACCCAATGGGCAGAAACTGAAGTCAAACAAGTTCAGCTTTGTAATAAAAGCTTGTTTCCCAGCACTGAGAATAATTAAACCTTTGGAATAGGTTCCCTGGGGAAGTGGCAGACTTCCCTACTGGGAAGTATATCACTGCTGGGTGATACACGTTAATCTGTTTCAACTATCCCTGCACATCCAAGCGTGCCAAATAGACATATTGCAGCGGTCCCGTCCCACATGGCCTGCCTCAAGGCTAAGCGCCTTTGGCTTACATATGTCCTGCTGTGACACAAGAGGCTGAAGCCAAGGAGCTCCTTCCCTAGCCAGGGCTTGGCTCTCGCTCCCCTGGCAGGGCCTCTGGGAACCTGGGGACCTCCAGACCACACCAGGCTCAGAGCTCCTGAGCTCTTATATTCAGAAACAGACCCTGTTTATTTTTTCAGAACTATGGAATTTGCTGAAGAAAAAGGTATATATTTTCATATATTCAACGACTTGTGAGTGAAACACATGACAATTAGTCACACAGATTGCAGATCCCTCCAGCCACTGCCACCACTCTCTCCTTCTCTTAGGAACTTCTCTCTCTTTAGGTGCACTCTCTGGAAATGGCTGCAGTACCAGAGATGCTGGGCCTGACTATCTTTTGCTCATAAAAGCGTCATCTCCCAAAGCCCATATTCTAGTCAAAAGAGCTCTAATATGGCAGCCCCCCACAGAGAGGTAATCTTCCCTCCCAGAGGCATGCAGCCTGTGAGTGGACCTCACCTCCAAGTCTGCCTGACTGGGTTCTCCCCAGCTCTGCAATCACAGCAGAAGCCCAGCACTCTGAACTGGCATGAAGAGAGAACAGATTGATACAGCCATCTGTGCCATCTATTGCTCACCACTTAGATCACCCCGAAAGAGTACACTGTGCCTGTGCCATGGAACTGGCTCATTTTTCTAAACACTGTGGCAGTGTCTATCACTGGGATCACGCTTCCCAAATGAAATGATGGGACACCAAACCAGAAGTTTGTCCTGTGAATAGGAAGACCATAGTTGCCTTCACTGCAAAGGTCAGGCAACATATTTCACTTGGACTTCTCCCCTCCCAAGCCTTCCAGACACCTGGAAGAGGCCAGTTAAAAAGCCAGACAATATTGCCTCTTCAATTCTTTTCCATTCATTTTACACACTTCCAACCAAGAGGCTTCGCTCCAACTTGATAAGCAACTGAGCCACATTTACACTTGCTCCCAAATCACAGACTCCCCAGTAACCACTTTAAGATGGCAAAAACACCAAGGTAAGTGGCAGTAATTTTCCAGCATGAAGAGATGAGGTCATATCTGCCTATTCTACTTTAGATTTTTCCAGTGCAAGAACGAGCCATTTCTTTTTATGCATTGCAGGCGCCTTTCAAGCATACAATAGGTTGTTTTCTAACGAGCTGGAACATCTTGCTTGATGAGAACTCTGTTCAGATTGTTATTTTCCTCCAGCTGGGTCAGGGCTTTCTGGCTTTGACACAATGAGAAAAGCACACACATTTTCCGTGATTTATGTATTGCAAAGACTCAAGTGTCCATGCTGGCAGATGCAGTGCTCAGGCATCCACTCCTCTCCAGCAGGTTGCTTCCCCTTCCTACCAAACTTGGTCCACAAGGGGACATTCCCCTCTCTCCCCTCAACTTCAGGAAAGCAGAACCAGTTGTGGTCCTTGCACGTGATTATGTGTGTAATTTTCCTATCTGACCCACAAGACAACGTGACGGAAACAGCCTGCGTCTTACACCACAGAGGAGCAACACGTGCACCAGGTACACTGTACAAACGTATCTCTCAAGAGCAACAACCAGCGTGTGACATAGCAATGCAGCCAGTGTTGCTGCCAGATGAATTCACCTGTCACAACTCACAGATACTCATTAAGCACTTGGCCAACTTGCAGTTATTTGCTTTTATAATGTCTCCTGCTTGAAGAAAAACCTACCCATGCCGCTGCTTCAAAAGAAACATTTCACAAATAGCCATGCAAGGGTTTTATCTTCAAAGGAAATTCCCAGTGAGGCCACTGTTTCCACTCCACTCCTCTCCCTCCACTGACACCAGGTGTCCACCCTCCCCAGCATGCATGGAGCAGCAGATGTGTGGCAGACCACATCGCACAATTTGTTAGATCAAGGTTAGAAAAAACAATAATAAGCCTGCCTAAGCTCATGAATAAACAGACCGGTTTAATTATGGGTATGCTTTGACAGAAAAAATTTCCCATTCAAGCCTTTCACAGTGCTCTCCCAAAAATAGATGAGGACCCCAAGAATATCAACAAACATATCCTCACATCACCCCTGCTGGGTGAAGCAAAATCCTTTTTACAGAGAAGAACCCAAAATGAGAGGTCTTAAAATTTTGCCTGCAGAAATCTATGGCACATGTTATCTACTAGCCCCAATGACATGACAGCAACGGAGTCCCATGTTGGAAAGTTTCCATCATGAGCAGGCAGCACATTTCACCCATGTACAATGTTCTGCCTAAAATGTCACAGTGTTTTACTAAGTTTTGTGCTGTCGTGCTTGACTTAATCAGCAGAAAAGCAGAATAGAGGTGATCCCTGTCTTCTTTCCATCCTCCTGGCCTGCCCTCAGATTATTGAGTAATTAGATTGCAGAATGCAAAAGCCATCCTGTCCTTCCTAGCCATTCTCCTTAGAGCCACCCATGAACATTTATTCCCATTATCAGATATTTCACATGTCTACCATGCATTCATGGTTCTTGCTTTACACTGTTTACGCCAAAGACAGCAAAAAGCCATCAGCTGATGATCAAGACGTCTATCTGTCTATGGTTTGGTTCTTAAATTGGCCAAGCCTACAGAGCCTACCACGACGTAAACAGCCTTTCCTTTACGGCAGGTAGGTTTGGGCATGGGCCAGCTCCTCCAGGCCAGGAAGGCAGATTTCCCAGGATTAGCAAGGCAATTCAGGCACACAGCAAAGGCCTACCAGGACTTCTGGACTTTCTGTGGTGTTGCAAATTCCTGTAGACATGCACCACTGAGATTAACAGATATATCCCTTGATTTACTACAAAGCCTCAAGGTCAACCACCTCTAAAAGTCTGTCCCACTTAACTGCAGGAAAACTTCTCCCCCTCTTCAGACACAAAGACCTGTGAGAAGGCAGTGGAAATCATCATCACTCAAGTGATTTAGCTTTTATTCACGCTGCATCCCCGATAGCCCAGGCATAGAAGAGCAAAATGTTAGACAAAAATTGATTATCTAGGAAAAGAGACAGAACCACCATTACACAAAACACACGAGATAATCCTGCAGGGAAGGTGCAACCTGAACAAGAGCAAACCCTCCAGAGGCAGTAAGTCTCTGGAAGTGTGCACACAGTAAAGCAATGCACAGTTCATCAGGAATTCAGTCATCTCTCACCCTGACTTTGCCGGGGTGCTCAAACAACATGGGAATAGGAATTCGGGTCTACTTGAAAGACAAAGGACAAGTAGTCAAAGGACAACTCTGGATAGTAAGCTAGAGCAGTGCTTTGGCTGGCATTTAGGGGCTGGGTTGCACTCCCATCCTTACAGCCGAGAGCAAAGAGCTGGGCAAACTCACTGCCTGGACCTTGTGCTTCTGGCCAGACGTTATTTGGTGGCCACTGCCACCTCGTGGCACTGTCACCCACAGAGGGGCCCAGAGACAAAGGAAGAACTCCTTCAACCCTGTTACTAACCATGCACAACACAATTTAAAACAAAGGAGCTCTCTGGACTGCACAGCAGCATAGAAGCAAGAAGAGACCAGAGCGTGCGGTTTTCCCCAGCTGGAACACCCTTGCAAAACATCCTCTGCCTAATTCCAGGCCAGTTAATTCAGCCCGGGGCTTTGACGCCCGTCCCTGCCAACACTTTTTTGCTAGCACAACAGAACAAAACAGGTTCTGCTGCATTCAGAGCACACTTGGAACTAAAATCTTTTACATGTGGTACAGTTGCCCTTTACAAAAGGGAAATCTAACATTTAAGAGAAGAATAAGGCCTAGAGAGACTTGGAAGTTTTCTGTTCTGATGGGTGGCTGAGAAAGAACAACACTCCTACCACCAGAGAAGTTGTTCGAGGCTTACTGGATAGTACCTCCCTGCAGGTAAGGTGTGGTCTACATTATCCAAGCCATCCCTTGCTATCTCAGACGCTGGTCCAACAGAAATTTCCATCCGTTACTGCTACTCACTAACAGATGAAACAGTAACAGTCCAGGCTTAATGATTTAGACACTCCATGTTTAATTTGCATCCGGGTCCCCAGCCGAAGACTGATGTTTAAGATCTCCAAACCGTTGTTATGTCCTGACTGTTTTCACACAAACTCAAGGACAGGGTCTGCCCATGCCACCATACAAGGACACTACTGTGACAGTACTTTCATTGAGGCAAGCCCTGGTTCTTCCTGCAGATTGACACCACTCATCTGTCCTCAAGGCAGTACAACCTCTTGTCTGTTGAGGGTGACCTACCACTACCACCACTGAATCTTCCAGGGCAGATTCATCACCAGCCGCCATTACAACATGAATTTCTCCTGAGGACTGCATTTAATGACAGGTCTTAAATCTCGAGGCTTAGCACCACCGGTGCTTGCTTTTTGTTTTATTTTTTTTTTCTTTAAGATCTCTGTGCAGATAAGCAGAGTGAAGCCTAAATCAATGCACGCAATTGAACTACAGATGAAATTGTAAGAAATGTCTCTTTGAAAGACAGGTTCCTCCTCCTAGAGGAGAGAGAACAGCTGGGGTTACATTCTCAACTATCCTGAGCTTCCTTTTGCCATTGCTGGAAGATCATTTGACATGTATTTGGTAGGAGTTGATGCAGAGCCACTGTTTCCATTGTCTGCACACAGTCCTTTAAGGAAGGGTCGCCATGAGTTAATCCAGGCAGCACAACAGTGCAAACCATTTCCTCTCCAGGTGAGTAAAGCCTTCTCCAAACTTCCCCTCCACAACTCCAAAACATAGCAAAGTTCTAAAAACGTGGGTGAAACGTGCAAGCTATATCCCTGAAGATGTAGCACCAGCTTTCAGATGCCTGTCAGAAGACAGCCAGACCCTTTTTCCCCCACAGCCACCACCAGTTTCCATTACAAGCAGGTCTGGGAGCACGCGCATAGAGCAGGCACCCCTGCATGAATACACCTGAAATTATAACTTCAAACCATCTTACCCCGGCTCTCCTGTGGAAGTGTGAGCAGGAATTGTCCCTCTCGCTGCTATGTGACCTCTGCCTATTGTCTGTAGTGATATTTACTGTCATCATGGCCTCCCTTGCTCTGTAGGCTGGCTCACAAAGTCTTTTCAGATTTGGAATGTGTCAAGTAAATGGAAACGCTGTCAGGGAGAGTAATTTAAGCATCCAGGAACCAAACTACCATTAAAACACTAGCACACACAGGAACACAAACTAATATCCTAAGGAACAATAGCCAATCTGAAAAACAATAGGTAATTTTCTTCTGTCTCCTGCTCTTTTTATGGCTCATACTACCTGTCATAAGTAGCTATTCAAGAGCCCATACCGCAGCATGGAAGAGAGGGGGAAACCCAAAATACACTACAAAACATTCTCCCTCAAATTCTGCCTATCAAAGGGAATTTAATCTCCAGCTGTCTACCATTTAAGAAATATCAAGTAAAATGGTGAGAATAGTCTGCAAAATGCCTTTTTTTGCCATTATACTCACTACTGAGGGAAAACATTTTTGATGGGGTGACCTTTGCATCGAGCTGTGTTCATACTGAAATGCATTTTGCAGACCATGAAAAAAGCAGCTCCTTTTGACAGCTGAACTCAATATATAAGAACTATTTAAGAGAAGCTGCTTTACAAACAGTGGGTGGCAGATGACAATTAGTTTTATTCTTCTGTTATGGTACTGATGGGGGGAAAAATTATCACCATTAGTCACAGTGTGCTTTATATGACAACAAAGAGGGACCGGGTTCTTTCTGTCTTCTTTCCCATGTTTTATTTTTCCTGTGTATCTGCAAGCATTGCCTTTATTCCTTCGTACAGGCGCACACACACACACACTTATTCTTCGGTCTGTTCCCAATTTTGTCTCCCTTTGCTTTAATTCATCCCTAAATATGTTAAATATTTAAATATGTTAAATGCAAATCCGGGCATCTTCCTAAGCTGTGGAAGCATTTTGCATTAGTCCTTGAAGATCAGGATAAAAAGTTGAATCCAAGAAAGATGGGGATTAAAGAGGAGGAGGAGGGGAAGAAAAACGGCACAGGGAAGAATGGGGGCACAGAACAAATCCTCCACCAGCGCAAATTGCTCCCTCTGGTGCTTGAATTACACAAGATTAGTTTCTTTCAAAACCTTATCTGTGCCTCACCTCGATGCAGGGACCTTGCTGGACCCCAGACCAGAGCCATTTGCTGCCCTCCAGGGATGCTGGCGTGGCTGTTCCCACTCGAGGCCGGCGGTTTCGGGCCAGACCAGCCCTCATGGCTGGGCAGAAGGGACACACTGCTCTGGAGAGGGCAGAGGAAAAGCAAGAGGAGACTCAATACCTGCAAAGCAACAGGAACTCGGGACAGTTGAAAACCCTGTCAGCCGCCCTCCATGTCACGTTCCCCGGCCCCTCAGGAGGGGCTGGGCCAGGCCTGGCGCAGATGGGGCCTGCACCAGCTGGGGCAGGGCTGGCAGCCATGTCAGGTGGCGCCGGCCTGTGGGGAAGCGGGGCTGTGGCCACTGGCAGCCCTGCCTGGCTGGGCCCTGGTGAAAGGAGGGATCCCCAGCAGCGTTCCCCCACAGCGCTGCCTTCCCCAGAGCAGCCCCATCTCTAGGGATGACCCACAGAAGGCCATTCCCTTCCCACAGGCATCGCGTCGCAAAAAAACACAGGCAAGGGCTTTTGAAAGGGGAGCAGGGGGCGGCCAGAGCCTCCCCTGGCATGAGGGAAGCACGCACCCAGCTGGCCTATCTCTGAGACCACAGGCCAGGCCAGGGCACCAGGAGAGCAGCCTGTCAGGGGGAGAGATCCCAAAATGCCTGGGAGGGTGGCCCAGAGCCCCCACCCTGGTTCCTCTGCACCAGGCCAAGATGGCCCAGCAGGGCAGCAGCCCTTGCCTTTGGGAACAGTAAATGTGGGCCTTGCTTTGCCACCGAAAGCCCTGGCTTCGGAAGCACCAATTCCTACACAGGAATCCCCAAAACTCCACCTACCTCCACAACCCTTGTCACGTCTGTGAGCACCCCAGGTCTAGAAACACCAGCCCAGCCCAGCCGGGTCTTCCCATCTCCTCCCCTTCATTCCCAATGAACCCACCAGCAAGGACCCTGCACTCAGTAAACCAGGAAAAGCTATGGCAATCGCTTGTGTTCCTTGTTCATCTAAGTACGTGGTGAGTTTATTCTGTGCCGGACTGAATTTGAGAACTCTTCTTCACTATCAGACAATGCGCTGGGCCTGTGGCATCTTTTTACTAAGAAAAGGACTAATTTCACCACACCATCTTCAGAAAAGTGCCTGTTTTCCTCAGCTTAGCAGACACCACGTAAGACCGACGGGGCAGAGGCCACGAGGGCTGCAGACCCACATTCAGCGTGGGCCCCAGGGTGCTGTGTGAGACACCAGACAGCGACCCACGAAGAGAGACAAAGACATTTACCGAGCACATTCCCATCCAGGCAAGCAAGAAAATAAAAGGGCAAGCAAAACTAATAAAAAAATATATCTTATAAAGAAGTTATTTGGCCGTAAATGAACACCAGGGTGGCAGCATCAGATATGATGGTTCCCAGATTTATTTTTTTTTCCTGAAGGTCAGGCAGCCCTTTGTCTAATAAAATTTGAGAACCACAGCTATAAAGTCTATTCCTGCCTCTGTTCTTTGCCTGCGGAGAGAATATATGGGCATGAGTCTGTATTTCACATAGCTGGGGACAAGGATAACTCCAAAGATCATCAAAAAGAATAAAAACATCCTTTGTTGCACAGCAGCTCCCAAACCATGATTTTGGTAGAAAATAGGCACAGTCATATGAAAAGCTACACACAGCATACAAAAGGCTGTGAAGGCAAACAAAAGTATGTGGATTCAGGCAACCGTTGAATTATTTTAATATCAGCTGAAGCTTTGACAATGTGATTAGCATATAGTTAGGCGACACTTCTCCTTTGCATCTAAAAATACCATGCCAGTTCTGGAAGAGAGCAGCCACCAGCAGTGCAGGAGGGTTGCAGAAGCCGCTGTGTGCCATCATCTACGAGGAGCAAAAGGTGCTTCTTGGTGTTGTGGGAAATAGCAGATAGTTTATCGAGCAGTTTGATTTTTATGACACTTACCATAACGAACCCACCAAGGTCAGCCTGAAAATATTCACAAGACGTATGTATTCACACCATACATCGGCATCCTTTGATAAAAGGCTGTGCACCTCCTGTAGCACTTAAAAACTGGTACCTATTTTTAAATTAAGGTGTCCAAATGACTGTTTAAACCCTGAAGTGGGAAACAACATTTAGAGCCCAGTGCTGTGGCTCTGATTTGCACGAGACCGTGCTCCCTAATAGCAGGGACAATAATGAACTCCATGGGCTGCTCCCAATTCGGTTCAGCTGGCAGCGCTGCCTCTCTGAGCCACCACAGCCTGGTGGGGTTGGGATCTGTGCCAGCGGAAATCTTCCCTTCCATTGTGCGAGCTTTGGATGAGGACTGACTTACACAGACCTTTAAATGTGAGCTTCAGCGAGATTCACTGAGGAAGGCCGGTTCAGCACATACAGTCCATTAAAGGTCAGCAGGTCAGGGATGAGCTTTACCAGGCAGGAGCAGGCACTGGCCAGGATCAGCCATTATCCTCCAGATAGACCATAAATTACTTTATCCTTCAGACCAGGCGCTAAAAGCAAGGACCTGAATGTCTGTTAGACTGCGAGGAACACCTGAAATCTGGATCTTTCTCAAGTCTAGGCAGGGGCTCTTTCCCCCCCTCCCTCCTTCATGGCTGAGTGCTGGCACAGCATCAGCCCCACACTCAGCCCCGTTCCCCACACCCCCATGTGCTTCCCATATAATCTCAGTTGTTGTTCTAGGCAGACGGCTCTGTTTTTACTTAAGGCAATTCTATGCCTTTCATTGTGTTTTTAATTTTCATTTCACCAAGATTCACTCCCACGACCATGCTTTCTGGCTTCTTCCAGCTTTTGTCCTTTATTTTAACTGCTGGAGTCAGAGATGATTATCTCCAAGAAAGAGATTTCAGCTGCATTATGTCGATGGTAAGTGCTGTTTTTCCTGCCCTGTCTGATTTTCCATGCAAGATGCTTTTCGTATAGCTTTAAGTGTTTTATTATTTGCAAATTGGTTGCCACGTCTCCAAGTTTCCCTTTCCCTGCTGCAGTAAGTGCCAGCATTGCTGTAAGGAGGAACTGCAGCCTCTGGGAGTCCCAGAGAAGCAACCAGTTGAACCTAGGGGAGGACCACAAAAACCTCCCGCAAATGCAGGCTGCTCTGGGGCACCGTGACCTCCCTTGGTGGTACCATGGTGGACCTGAGCATCTCTGTCTGCATGCCCCAGGCAGCAGAGACCTTCCTGTGCCAGGGCACAGTTTACCGACAGGCAGCAACAGGATCGCAGGCTTCCCAGCAGCCAGCACATTTGGGTGCTGGTGCACGAGCTGTGACACCTCCACCCTTGACAGCACGTTCTACAGTGTGACATGGAGATCCTCAAACCATCACTTCTGCTGCCAGCACTTGGAGATGCCCAGGCAGCAGGGAAGCACTGCTGAAGTCCAAGACTGAAGACAGATCCTGATGTCACCCAAAGCTGGTACAGGCTGGGGCTAGCCAAGACTGTCTTTCTTCTCTGTCATCATCTTCTCTGTGACAGGAGGCTTCTGAAGATGCCACATGAATCTCCAACCATGACTAAGGTCTCCAGAGAAGCACCTTTCCCCCTCCTTTCAGGGAGAGCAGATCTGCCCTCCCCAGCCTCTCCGGCAGTGCTCTGTGTCAGTCTTCCCCACATTTCCTTCCCAGCGCTGTTGCCGCCTGCTCATACTTCAGACCATAAGTTCTCAGCTGCGTATTTGGCCATGTTTCACAGGTCCACAGCAGCCTCGCTGGTCCTACAGACCTGTTACACAGGGCCTGGCAATGCCATAAGCTCTCTCGCATCTCTTATTGTGCTAGCGCCCAAAGCTAGAGGAGCAGACAACCCTGTACGGGAAGGCAATAACATTAAAACAGCATCCCCACATTGCCACAGGCCACCAGCAGCCACAAAATATCCATCAAGGTTTCTTGTCCCCCCAGCTGGCCATACTTCCCATGCACTATGTTGCAAACTTGTCTGGCTCCAGTCAAGTCAGTGCTGTAACCTCAGCATCTGCGGTTTTTCCTCCCTGCCTACTTGTCGGGTCCCTCTATTGACATAAACTACCTGCTCATCTCTCAGCTCTGCAATACCTCCCAGCATGCTGAGAACCAGCAGGTCCATGCCCTCACACCATAAAACATCTCATAAGCTTGGGAAATAATATATAGTCAGAGCCATACAATAGAGCAAGCACTACTGAAAGCCACTGCTGGCTCAGCATTTTTATTTTCAATCAAAGCAGCATTTTTTTATTTTTTGTAATAGTCTTTCCCCCTTTGGCATTTTCATTAGAAGACCAACAGGAAAAAACCAAAAAACCCTCAACAACCCCTGAGTGAAAGTTATAAGCAGCCTGACACCTGGTAATGAGATATTTCAAGCTATGGCCTGGCACTTTTACGGTGTTTCTAAACCAAGCACTCAATCAAGCAAACTTAGAAAGAACGGAAAGTTTGCCACTCCCAGGCGTACGGCTTAAGATTTTACATCTTACATTTCAGCAGTGGAAGAGCACAGTACAAATAAGGCAGGCAAATACCTGGCAAGTAAATACTTTTGCCACAGTATAATTATTCCCCTCAACAAAAAGGCTTCAAAGACAGCTCCTGAGACAGTACTCAGTGTTGTTCACAACTGACCTAAGAAGCTCTTGGCTCCTCTCATTTGAAACGCCTCATGATTTTTCCTACGGAAACAGAGCTCAGACAGTCCCTTTGCGTGTCCACCCCGTTGCCTTGTCTTGCCTTCCCTTCCCCAGGCAGCTCTGCAATCCACCAGCCAGTTTCACTCAAATCTAAAACAGGACAGTAAAGGCCCGAGATTGTCCATTTCCACATGTTCTTACATTAAAACATATGCAGAATAGATGAGAAATCCTACTACTGTTGCAAAGGAGCATCTGAAAGACGATGCCTACTGAACAACACGAGTGCTAAGAGATTTGTCCAGAAGCTGTTGCAAGGGAGCCCTTCGCCCCACGCTGGCTGGCAGCCGGCATCTGCCCAACGCACAGACCCTTAGCAAAGCTTTCCTTCCCTCATTCCAGAAACATGGGGAAGAAATGGCAACTGTAGTGGGAAGGCCTCACTGAACTGGACAATGCTTTTAAAATTACTGCAGGCTCTCGCTCTCCAAGGGCGAGAAACCCCAACCCTGTGAGATGAGAAGGGGCAGGGCAGCAGTGGCACTGCCAGACGCCGATGAAGCCGGCAGGACCCAGCAGTCTCTACGCAAGCGAGCAACAAGCACCTTCCTGCACAGCCTCCCACAGCACTCCCAGCTAAGAGCGCCAGGGATGGGGGCACCTGAAACCACCCGACACACGAGCACAGAAAAGCAAGACAAGGATAAGATGAGGAGCTTCACATCAGCAGAAAGGCAGGCAACCTGCACATTCAAGCAACCAACATTATCTCCATCACCAATCTCCACTTGGAGCACCCAACTCCTCAGAAGACAATAAAGCTTTCACCGGGCCACCCACACGTCTGCAATTAAATTCCTGTGAGATAATTGGGATGTTTCCACTCCCCTCCTGCTCCAGCCACAGCTCAAGTTAAAACTGTTGGCTTCGGCCAGGCTGCCAGGAGTGCCGGGGGTGTCTCATCCTTGTAGGAACATCTCACCCTCATAGAAGCTCTGCAGCACCCAAAAGCAGAGCAGAGCTGCCGTGGGCAGGCCGCTTTCTGGCACGGAGACAGGGGAGAAGCGCTGGCCTCTTGTGCTGTTGTCTCACTTGTTCCCTGTTTGACACAAGGCAGGGAAGGTTTTCTCAAAGCACGGCCACGCTCAGGCCACTCGCTCATCTCCCACGACAAATGATGCCATCCAAACATCGGTGCTAATTGCAGAGACAGGAAAATCATCTGCATTCTACTCATAACAATCCATTGTTATTTTTATGCACGCACACACAGACACGAGTAAAGAACCCTTCTCATTTCAAGCTGTGCTATTATGCTAACTACAGAGAAATAAATATGCCACACTGTAGCTAATAAGTGTCATTCACATCACTATTTATTCCAAACATGTTTCCCTCATCACGTCTGTTCTGCCTGGAACTGCTCATCACCAAAGAGGAGACCTTTATTTCTAGTGATTTAAGCAGACAGGAGAGATTTAGCAATTAAAGCACACTTTTGTACAGTTTAATTCTTTTTATTTCGGCTATCAGGGAGTGTTATCTGCGATCACTGTATCTTTCTATTTCTGGAGCTGCCACCTACCACCCTTGGGTTTGTATTTCGCCAATTTGCAAGCTGGGTTCTCCCACCTGGGCATGGGAACAGGGCTGAGTCCTGACGTGCAACGGGCTGGTGGTTCTCAGCCCCATGCCCCACACTATAAGACCGGGTCTCTATCAGGAAAATGGGCTCAGAGTCTTTTTTATTCAAGCTCCGATACATTCCTGCACTCCAGCTCCCTGCCACCCCGCACGCGTTTGGCTCTCGCCCGGCGCCTGCCGTTAGGTGATGTCTGCGGGCGGCTGCTGCGCTGGGAGCTGCCCCACTGCTCCCACGGCCACATCAGGACCTGCCGGCAGCCAAGTCCAGGTCCAGGCACCTTCGGTTTCCCTTGAGGGATTATTTCTCTGCTCATCAAAGGTTGGCGAGGACTAAATGTCATTCAAGAAAAGTATTTCAGAGCTAAAAATAGTCTCCTGATTTTTGCTTTCCTCCTAGCGCAAATGTCTGTCTGGCAGGTAGCAGATGAATTTAGTGGTCCCACCACGCACGTCTCATCTTTCTCCTGACAATGCTTCACAAACACGGTAAGCAAGGCATCACACCAAACTCAGAAACTCCTGCTACCTGGGCTGAACTGTAATTATTTTTCACATTAAACTGAAAATAGAACCGAGTCGGAAATCCTCCACCGGTCATGGAAAACATGCAAGGCTTTGACTTCTGCCCAAGAGGGACAGGTCACGTGCCCATCCGCACCGGAGCGAACACAGGCCTTCACACAAACACAAGCGATGTGCGCAGTCGGCTCCGGGAGCCACAGCCTGCCCGAGTGAGGTACAAATGGTTTCAAACGTGAGGAGCACAGATGCCTACTTAAGTGAGGGGCTAATGTTGCAGCCCTAAGGAATGAATCCCAAGGACTGAACAAGGGCCAGCGCTAATTACCAGCCCACGCAGACTTGTGGATTATATGTCAAGGATCCTGTTATGCAAGAATACAGCTGGGCATGTTATTGCAAGTGAGGAAACAAGCATCCATGTGAATTGCAGAGGTGTAGGGAGAAAAGGGAAAAAAAAATCCTTTCATTTTCCCCCTGACTTTTTTCATTCTTACGGTTCAAGGCCTGATTTGTAAAGGCACTAAAAACCTAAAGTTCTCATTGACGTTCCTCTGCTTTTTAAAACTGCGCAAAACAGTGGACCAAGCACCAATTAGGGTCCATCCGTAGAGCTAATGAGACTGGGAAAGTACCACAGAGGTGGATTTCAGCAGCAGCTTTTCTTTTAACCCCACTCGTCACCTGCTTTTCTTCTCCTGCACCCAGATATAATCCTTGTTCCTTCCTGCTTACAGCCTGCTCCAGCTGAAAGCACAATTTACTTGCATCAGCAGAAGACAAGAAGAATGGTTATGCCACGTTTCTCCCCACAACAGAAGGGACAAATCCCACTCTAATCTAGCTGGTGAAGATGGAGGGGTGCTGCACATACACGTTTCTATCCAAGATCACATACCAAGTGTTCTGCCACTCCTGCCTTTTTCGTATTTTCTTATACTGAGGCAAGAGAGACATCTAGAGATCACAGACAGGGGATTGCAAGCTTCTGGAAAAACAGTTTTTCTGCAGAATGGGTAGCACAATGTGTTTACAGAGTGGGAACCATAAATAAAATGAATGAAATATGAAACAAATCAATTCCTGGTTATAAATGATGAAGACGCATGAGGGAACAGCAATGGATTATAAAGTAGCAGGAACACTCTCCATTTCCATGGCTTGCCCTCACCCAACGCTTCCCCCAAACTGTGAAGAAAAGCAGCTCCTTGGCAGACAGAAAGTTTGGGGTGGGTCACATACGCTGCCAGGGCACCCTGTCCAAACGCAGGCAATGCTACAGGAACGCATACGCAATGATTAAGTGCAGCACTAGCAGATAAAACGCTCAACAGAATGTAACTAAGCTAAACCTGGAACTTGAATCCTGCCCTTTTAATCCCAAAGCAAAGGCCCACGTCCATCCCACCTGCACAACTGCGCCAACAGCATCACTATTCTCACCTCAGTCCAAGACTGATGAGATGGGGTGTCCCTGAGGATCAGAAAAATTACAGCCCAGAACGGGTAGAACAAGCCACCCATTTCATTAAAACATGCATCTGACCCATCTGCTTTTATAGACCATTTGGCATCCACTTTAACAATGTTTTATGTGACTATAAAAAGTGTAAGTGGTGGTTGCTGGGTGGTTTCAGGTGGCTGATCTCAAGCGTCCTGCTGTTGCGTGGCACTAAAATTTGATCAACTACAGCTGGGCGATGACGACTGCCCTGTTGCCAACTGGGAAGGCTATACACATCCCCGGAGGTTTTCTTTAAACAGTTGAGTGTCACAACCGGCGTACGAAGGATGGCAAACAGGGTTGTAGGACACACAACGCAGTTGTAGCAGTCAGCTACATTCAGTCCGTGGAAGAAAGCAGACATGAATTTCATTACCTTGTTAGACTGAGGCTTGTCACCGGCTCATCAGAGATTTTGCAAAAGGGGTTTTAACTTGCTTGCTGGGAGCGATCGTCCTGGCTTTGCTCCATTTGTACAGGCAGCTTCACCACTAGCATACCCTCCTGTTCTTGTTTGCTCCCTCGCACCTGGGAAGAACTAAATGGGATTAAATTCAACAGGAATGAGGCCTGGGGCCTTTGTTATACCAAGGTGAGGGAAGAGAACCGAGTGTCTCTTCCAGACTGACTTCCCAACTCAGATTTTAGAAGGTGGAACAATTGTCTTACTGACACAAATATTATTTCCAAACCATGGGTAACCACGAGGTAATAGTGGACACCAGGACTACCTGATTACATTAAGAGCAGTCCCAGCAAAGGCCAAAACTCTCATTACCTACGCCAGAACCACAATATTTCTTTGTACATGTTCTCCTCTGTTTCTAGTGTTTTTATGAGATTATTCTTACATATCCCTCATAATAAAACAGACTGGATCAACTTAAAACTAAGTGGAAAGTTTCACACCTTCAGACATCCTCATTCGCTTTGTCTGAGAAGGGCAGGAGAAGGTCAATGGAATTTATTTTTTTTTCCCCAGCGGAAGACGCACCTTTGCATATCAAGCAATAAAGTTTACCCAGTTATTCTCCTCATTTGCTATGTCAGCACTTCTCTCTTTGTAAAAATATTTGTAAACAAAACCAGGCCATGAGCTGGTAGTCAAAACAGAATGTACCAGAGCAAAGAGATGGTAAATAGCAGGAGAATTAAGAGGAAAAATAGATAATTCTCCTTTAAAATAGAGCTGCGTGAGTAAAATGGCAGCACTTGAGCAGAGAAAGAGGCATGAGCGAGAACAGAGGCCACCAGCTTTTGAAACTCCTTGGCTCTACTAGAACAGTCCTCTGGATTAAACTGTGGTTAAGTCCACCCAGATGTTTACTCTGAGCCCAATTGGCAGTAAGACACTAAACAATATAGTCTTGTCTTAAATCTAATTAGCTAAAATAGCATTAGGCAAAACACAAAAAATCTTGTCATTTGAGAGCATGTAATCTTAATTAAAAAGCCCAAATAATAGCTTTTGGTCCCAGATCCTTCAAAAAGAAAGGCTGTCTCCTATCCTCTACCACCAGCCTCACCTGTCCACCTTGACATGCTCATCACCGTGCTCCCCGTTCCTGCGCCCATGCCAGGGCCCCCAGGCCAGCGACGGCGACTTCTCGTTCTCTCACTGCTGTGAAACGACGACTCGGTGCCAAATCCACCGGGGCGAGTTCTAAAACCTTGCTCACCACCTCAACCCATTTTCTTTCCCTGCTTTCTGCTGCACCACCACGCACATCCTCGTCTGTCATTGCTGGCTTTCGCCTAGACTCCAGCAGGCGTGAGAGAGTCACTAAAATAACTGTTCAGACGTTGGAGAACAAGGTTTAACTACAGCATGCATTTCTGGTGCAAGTAACTGGCACTTGAGTTTGAGAAAGAAAACACAGGCTCCGCTCGGGGGAAGGGAGCCGACTGAATTACCTGTGGCAGAAAACAAAAGGACGAGGGGGAGGAAGAGCATCTCCAGTGAAGCCACTCACGCACCAGGCTTTTTACCCTGTCGCTGTATTTTGAACATCCACACTTATTCTCACCTCCCGTGAGATGCAATAGAGCCTAAACCAGGCTCTATTGCATCAAAACCAGAAAAAATTATCTTTTAGGACCAGAGTACAGGAGAAGTCAGGATATTTAGCTCTGCAGAAGGAGCAGGGAGACCAGCGGCAATGCCAAAGCCCTCTTGGGACCCCACTCACACAGATCGCCCTCAGCCTCCAGCAATTCAAAGTCGGCTGCTGCCATCTGTTGACACCTTCCCACTGCAACAATAAATAGGTATTTCTCTTAATGCATGGCAGGCGGTTCGAACATGGTTTATCCTATTATTAAACAACGGCATAAGGCACAATGGCAATCAGCACCTGGAAATACCGATCAGGTATCTGACAGCAGAAGTGAGACCAGGCTGTACCCCCAGATGGGCCACCAACCCTCTCCAACTACTTTAGACTTTATAAGTAATTTTCACAACTCAAATTTTAAGTTCTGACCCCATTTTACCACCCGTGACTGGGACCACTGATGCCCACCTTCTTGTGATCAGGTGAGCAGGTAAGGAGGGACTATAGGCAGTGCAGCACCACCGGACACTATCCGTACCATCACCAGACGTATCCATACCGGCCTCTCCGCGGCACAGCAGCCGGGCAAGCGGCTGCGCTCACACAGACAAGGTGTTCAGCTTTACTCAGCAAGTGGAAGCAGGTCTCCAGCCAAAAGGCCAGGACTTCTCTCTACACGTAGAAGTGTATAGAGGTGACACAGCCACTTCCAGGCTCGTTCAATGTTAAGACTGCCGGGTATCCAGGGCGGCACCAGAGATGAAGCTTGGTAAGTCAGGGGTTTGCAGCACAAACGCTTTCCTCTGGTGTCGCCCACCCTCCCAGTTTTCCCCACGTGAAGGTCAGCTGCCTGTGTCCCACAAGGGACTCCTCCGTCATTAACGTCCCCCTCTGCTCCACAGGTACCAAACACCTCCTCTGAACTAACACTTTCCCTCGATTGCCAGTTGCAACTTGTACAGGGACTTATTTTCACTCTTGCCTCTCCCTGTTAATCCTTTTATTACCCCACACGATAGTTAACTTTTACCTACAAACACTGCTTTCCCAAGGCATATCAGAAAACACCCAGGCTTAAAAAAAAAAAAACAAAAAACAACCCACTTTCACATTTTAAACATGTCTGAGAATAAGAATTTCTGCAAACCCATTTAAAGCAGTTGCGTTGCAGGGCACGTCACAATCCCGTGTGTCAGCTCCAGAGTCCCACGTCAGGAGTTCCTTGGATCTCAGCCAGCAGCAACTGCCCAGAAGCAAAGCTCTCGCCAGCGAGCTGCAAGCTCAGAGATCATCATCTCAACTCGGATCAGCTACGTCAGCTTCCACGTGCGGTAAGGCAGCGGGTAGTTACGTGTGTTAGACATACCGTGGAGAAGGCGCATCTGCTGCTGCACACTTCTCTCCAAATCATTCTTTTTACACTGGAGCTCTAATTTGCATTTAATAATTCTAAAAAAGTTGTCAGGCTGGCTTGTGAAATAAATTATCAGCCCGTCAACTGAGAATATCAGAAATTCTCTTACTTCAGAAGTCTCTGTGGTACTACAGGACATACACATGGCTTTTCTGGACCAGTTTATACGTGTGCGTCCTGTATAAAATTGTGTTTAAAACATGAACGTCAAGCCATCAGGGAACTTGAAGCCATAGTAAATTCATCTAAAGGAACCCTTAAGCATCACTGACCTTCTTCCACCAGGTATCAGAAATGTGAGTTCTATTCTGGACTGATAAAAACCAAGATTTTAGTGGAATCTTGGTATATCTTCAGGGTTACTCTGAGCAAGAAATACAAAAGCTCGTCTGTGTATCAGTGCTTAGTACCGCAGAATTATCCCCAGTAAGGATAGAAAAAACCCCACCTGTAACAAAATAGCTTGATTTGACAATAAAAAAGGGGTCAAGAGAGACTACTTTTGACTTTGTAACCACTCCTTGTAATTCAGTGCACAGATTTTTATCTTCAGCTAAGCAAATTTGTTTCAAATCAAACTGGGAAGCATACCGATCACATTGGAATGTTTTGATGCCATCTGCAATCCATACTTTGTGACCTTAACCTGCGCGTGACTGAGACAGAACAGGTAAACTAGCCTTTTTTATTATTCCCCTGCTCTTCTCCGTCAAGCTGCAAGCCTCTGTTACAGGATGCTAGCGTACACCACCAACCACGTACTGTAAGCACTCTTCCACAGATCTGTTCCCAGCCTCTTGTTCCTCAGGGAACAGCTACCACATTAGGGGAGACTCTGCTGCCTGTCTACAAAGACTCAAGACCCTTTGCTTAGCAGTATCAAGGCCTCCTTTTCTCCATAAAAAGTAACCGACTGAAATGAAACATAGTTGTAAACTATAGAGTTTCAAGACTTCCTGCCTGAAGTCACTTCCATCCCAAGGCTCTCCAAAAAGCTTTGTGATGAAGTACCACCTTCAGGGCACAACACTTCTAACTCGAGACAGACAGGTACACAACTGAACCTATCAAGCACCAGGATGTATCACCAAGAAGGAAAACTGTTTCCAACTGCTTGCATCCGGAGAACCACAAATTCAACAGCTGTTTTAGAGCCTGTTGAAAGAGGCTTGCCACATTTCAATGCGCTTCTTCCTAACGAAGACTCCAAACAAAGCAAAATAAGGCAAGGTATTTCCAACTGCAGTTCAACGCAGAAGCTGGCTTCCATTCTCCACCACCTCACAGCAGCTCTTCAGCTGTAGTCACCCGCTCCGTGCACTGCTTTGAAAGACATCTGTTGGGTTTTCTGCATCATCAAGTACACAATGCTGTCATGCATCAGATGCCTGAAACAAAGACCGACAACTCATTCAATACTGAACATTCACTGCCTGTAGGCTCAGATATCCTTATTTTCTCGCTCCAAAAAGTGACGTAAGGAAATCTCAAACAATTACGTCTTCATGGCAACATGCAAAGCAGCTGCATGACAATTACCCAAAACCCTGATGTTTCAAAGGACTTTCAAACTAGAAAGTTGAAGAAAATTATTCATCTCTCTATCTCAGTTACTCCTTACACTGTTAGACGTGAAACAAGTTTGTGATATGAAATCAAACTTCAACCATCTGAATTATTCCACAATCCCACATCTCACAACTTTTTAAACCATAAACAGGAAATACCTTCTGGCAAGGCATCTGCTGTTGTTTAGCTAAACAGTCGCATATGTGTAACTCTGGAGACACACATATCTAACACCCAAGAGGCGATCCCACCACATGACAGCCGAGTGTGTAGTTCAACATTAGTTTCCCTGCTGAGGCTATTCCATAGAGTGACCTGTAACTGTCGTTCAAGTGGTAATTTTTGAAAGTATGTTATATTATTAACAGAAATAAAAGTTGTGACCAGGGACGGCGTGGAACCCGAACGTTATTTACAGTAAAGATGGAACTTAAGCACTACTGAAGAGCTGTCTGTTACAAGGACTATCACAGGTAGCGTTAGAAGTCATTAAAATACCAACTGGAAACACCAGAGTCCATTTGAACAATTTATTAGTATCCTCTTTTTTTACAAGTTTTAGAAAAAGAATCCCAGGATTTTGCCTCCTGTGTGTTTTCGCCTAGCCTCCTCATGGTCCATGATGCCAGCTGAGGTTGTCAGTACAATGTACCTGTCAAGAAAGACAAAAATACTCAGTTTATCGTTTTGTTCTATTCTCGTGCAGAGCTGACAGCGCTAACTTCGATTCTGTGTTACAACAGTACCATCTGTTTCTATAAGAATGGGCCTAACAGAACTAAGATCAGATTATCAGACAATGAAAAAGAAACTCCTCTCACGAGTACGGCTCCGCATCACGCAAAGGACATTTATAGGCTTCCGTTCTCCAAATATTTGCCTTAGTCTCAGCAAGAAGTTCTCCATCATGTTCCCACTGTAAAGTCAGTTCAGCTGTTGTAGCAGCAGCAACTCTATCTAGAAAAAGTCTGTGCCTATTTTAAGCAGACATTTTTCTTCAGAGCAGGTAGAGTTGCCATGGTGCCAGACAGCTCCTCACCTCAGAGCTCTCCGTCTCGGTGTTTTGAACACTGTGCACTGATGCAGATGAGGAGCTGGCTCTGGACTGACAACCGAAGCAGCCTTAACACTTGGATTCTCAGCACACTTCATCCACGCAGCTTCGTGTCTGAGACCCTCTTGTCCCACCACTCTATAAATACTCTTAAAAATCTCGATACGACAACACACACTAGTAAGCTGTATGGGTACAGCTAAAGCAAGCGGCTCACCACTGGAGCTTTAAGAGCAGAAATACCAATGAACTGTTCATCCTGCCTTTGACGGGACAGGCTGGCTGAGCCCCCGAAGACTCTTCCAGCTCTGTCATCCTGCTGCACTGAGACTTACTACTCTTGACTCAGTGAATTTTGGGAAGGAAAAACATACTGCATAGTAAGATCTTCTGTGGTGTGCAGGTTTGTTTAACAGAGGCTCTGAGTCTCTTATCACTTAATATCTAAACAACTCACACACAATCAGAAGTTTAAATTACAGCAGTACAACCTACTTCCAGTTACCTGGTAACTTACACGACTCCTCCCCATCTATAAACGGACATTAATAAAATTAAAACAAGTAAGAGAAAAAGCACTATTTTATCAGTAAACTGTAGATAGAAATGGTGAAACCAGGATTTACCAAAGCCAAGGAAAAATAAGTCCTTGATTACCAGTGCCCCATGAAAACTGGTTAAAAAGAGCATTTATATGGAAGATGGATTTTTAGACCTCCAGGTTGATCAGAAAGGAAAGGCATCAAGCAAGTCAACTCAGGCAGTATGAAAGCGTAATAAGAAACCCCACATTTTCACATATGGCACAGATTCAACTCTTCCCCATACTTACCCAAACTGACGTGAAGGCAGTAGGTTGTTCTGCCACTTTTCCAAATCCTTCAGCTGAACATCAAATCTGGGACTGATCACACCACACTGTAAAACAGAATTCCATTACAAACTGAAGACCTTCATAAACAGGATTTGCACATTTGTCATTCCAATGCACTGGATGAAGAAATTTAACAATGGCAATTGAAGTATTTTTGGCAGCAAAAGATTAGAGTACCAAGAAGCGCACTCCATCACCCGTAATAGGAAACAGCACTTCCTCTCAGGTAAGCCGAGATTCGCACACAGCTATTCAGCTGTTACTTCCTTAGCCTTGCCTCCTCCTCCTCGCCTAAACAGAGTGACTGACACTGCTGCTGAACCTAAACAAACTAATGGCTAGACCTGGGAGAGCATAAAAGCACACTATAAACCACTGAAGATTATTAAGCATCCTGTATCATCAAAAATCCTGTGATTACTCACGGACATTCTACTTCTAATCATCAGAGTTAGCAAAAAATACCTGTAGATTTTAAACAGGGAAAAATTAGCATGCAGCAAGTTCTTGAAGTTTTCAAGTTAATCCTATTACGTACTGAGCATGACCACGACTACCATCCCCAGTTACCTCACTGGCTCCAATCATCTTAATAAATACCCAAGGGCAAAACAGAAGCACGCCTTCCTGCACCGATAGACATTCTTCTGAACCAAACAACTATTCCCTTATTGCAACTATTGAGAGAAACGTTATATTCAGCTGCACCCTGGAAGATCTGTCACGAGATCATCACAGAAGAGTTCAAGGAACACTATATTCAAACCTGACATGCAATATTTTTATTATGGACACAACACTAGTGATCTGGGTGGTGTCAGAATTCCCTGCCTACTATGCTCAAGCAATTTTCAGCTGCAATATTTGTTCATCATGGAGATACCATCCAACATATTTTGACCAAGTAATTTTTTTTTTTTCTTTACTGAAGAGGCACCTGTCACTTGAACAGCTTAATTGGAAACCACGATGCACAAGAAGTCATCACAGAACTAGACAGCTCGATATTTTGAGACAAAAGCATTTTAAAAACACAAACGAATACCTCCTATGCCCCAGGAACTTAAAAATCACCAATTAACATAACATTCAGGTTTCCCTCAACTCCAAGCAAAGCCCATCTCACAGCATGAGAAGGCCTGTCTTCTCAACGTTTACAGGTATTAAACATCAACTGGAAAGAAACTCAGTTTCTATCTCTTAAGACAGGTCTTCCAGATAGCTTAAACATCAAAGAAACTGAGAAATCACCAGGTAGTCAGAAAGCTTTTCAAGAGAAAAACAAGCAGCACTTGCAAGCAGACTTCCCTGAGAACATGTCTTACATATTCAGAGTTTAAAAGAAATGTAATTAGTCAACCGTACCATTATCCATACAGAAAAATTAACAGGAATTTGATAACCACTGATAATACCCGTATTACTCTCATTTACATGGATTCCGTAAATACCACCTTCTTTCCTAGTAATTCTTTCAGAACTGGAGTAAACACTAAATAAAAAAGTCTCATTTAAATGTTTTTCTAAGGAACTGAATTCAGGAAGAGGAATCCTACCTTGTTGAGTCTGCCTGTGAGATTGACAACAATCTTCCCAGCTCTGTGATCGTCAATTATCTCAAATTCACCAATGTAACCTACAAAAGGTTAGCAAACAGACAAATCAAATATATAATACTTAGCTACACTAATACAACTCAATTAACTATGTAGTACAAAATCGGCCCAAGCATCTTGATTTACTTTTAGCCACAAAACACCTTAACACAACAGCAGCCGCAGAAACCATGAATGAGAAAAAAAAGTCAGTGCTCTGCACTCCAGACTTACCGTGCTTCATCATCACAGTTAAAAACCGGACGATTACTTTGGAGCACGGCCTAATGAGAACTTGGCGTTTCCCACGTTTCTCTGCATTGTTGATGCTTTTGAGAGCATCGGCTAGAACATTCATGCGCACCATGGTGCCTGCAGGGAACAGGAGAGGCAGTTACATACACCAGCTTTTCAGCACAGAAATACTGAGCAGGGCACTGTTTTTAAGGCTAAAAGATCCGAAAATTACAGTAAACCTTAAAAAGCATTCTTAGGCTAAAAAAGCAGATCAAATCACATACTCAGGTATGCTCAAGTGGATTCACAACTATCGTGACAAGGCAGGAAGTCTGACACACTGATTTAAACCTGGCTTTATCAACACGCATACAAACATTGAGACACCAACATCTAGACAACATTTCATCAGTGTGACACCCTTCCCAGGTGAATCGTTTTGAACTTTAAAACCCAATTTTGCAATATTGGCACTCTTCAAAAGCTAGGTCATAGATGGTATTAAACATAATAGACGCTACCCAGCTTGCTCATCTGCAAAAAAACCTGCACGATACAAGTGGAACGCAGCACTCTGGCAAGGAAACGGGGCATCAGCTCTTGCATTGCAGGGATAAAGACAAGAGCCCCCCCGAATACCACAAGGTATAACAAGACTCGGTACTGCGGCCCCACTTACTAACAGAGCCAGTGCTGCCGGACCCAGACGAGAAGGTTCCCCGACCTGGGCCACAGGGCCACTCCCGAGCTGGCCACGTCCTGCAGCACACGAGGGCTGGTACCACTAAGCCGGGGACCCCCAACCGAGCAGGCCTGGGTAATTCCTGCCCGTGGGGGGTACGCGGCCAGGGCCCCCCCCTCCCGAGGGCCACCCCCTCGCCCAGGGCCCGGCCCACCACCCGCTCCCCGAGCCCTCCACTACCTCCTCCCGGGCCGCGCCGCACGATCCTCACTCCCTGCAGTCCGCAGACGCCGCGGCCCGGCTCCCCCACGCCCTGCCCGGCCCACCCTCCCACCTCACCGGCCCGGGCGCCGCGCCGGCCCGCGCCCCCGGCTCCCTTCCCGCATCTCTGTGGAGAGCGGAGCCACGGGCAGGAGGGCGCTTCCCCCCGCCCTACACTCCAGAGGTTCCGGAGAGCGCTAGAAGAGGCGCTGGCGGCTCAAAACGGGCCGCGCCGGTGCGGCGCACCCGCAGGGCCCCGGCGAGGCGGCTGGAGGCGGCGGCGGGGCGCGGATGAGGCCGGGAGGCGGCGGATGCCGGCCGGGACCCGCCGCACCCCCTAACTCACCGGTGCAGCAAGATGGCGGAAAAGGAAGAGGCCGGGCGCCCGCGCGGGATTATGGGAGGGCCATGGGCGCGAGGTGGCGCGCGGCGCCCCGCGAGGTCTCGCGAGACTTGGCGTCCCAGCCTTTGCGATCCCCATTGGCCGAGAGCCGCAGATCGCACTTCCGGAGCGACGCCCCGGCCCGCGTTCCTATGGCAACCGGGACGCTGCGCAGCGCGCGGCCGTACGGCGCGGCGGGAGGGACAAAAAGGAGGCGGCGCCCGAAAACGGGGCTCAGCGCAGGACAACGGAGGAATTCTCAATATCGCTGCGTTTCACCGGAGTTTTAACGGGGCCACGTACGCGGGAGAAGAGCGCGGGTACCCCGCACCGCGAGGGAGCGGCGGGGGGGAGAGGAGCACGGCCGCACCGCGCGGAGGGGCCGGGCCCGTACCCAACTGTGGCTTAAAGGAGGAGTAGCCCCGCGTGCTGCGGCACGGACGGGTGTCGGCGAGCGGCGGGGGGGCGGCGGGTGCCGCAGCACCGACGGGTGTCGGTAAGGGGCGGGGGGCCGCCTCTTCACACCCCGCATTTCTTCCCGCCACCCCCAGCTCCCGCTCTCGACCGACACACGCATTTATGCAACTTTCTGTGCGTCCACAAAGAGCAAAACTGCACAAAGTTCCTCTTTAGTCTGTATTTACCTATTCGACAGTTACAATAGACACTGAAGAGGGTTCATATTAAAACAGTAAACTTTTAAAATGCATTAACACAGGTTTCAGCTTTTTAAAGAAAAAAGTTCAGTTTTAAAAAAAGGAGGGAGGAGGAGAAGTCATAGAAAAGCACAAACAATTCAGACAGGCTTATTTACAGAGACAAATCTAGCATATTCAAGGTGATTTTGTATACAGACAACAACATTCATAAAACCAAACGTGCTACATGGCTCCATGACAACAGCAGTTTTCAGAACAATCCACTGTTAAGGTAACACACACCTTAACTCATTTTCTACAGTCTCAGTGCAATGAGTTGAAGTTTACGCTACAGCTAAATAACTGAACTACAAATTTATATATTCCAGACCCCTAGGCAACAGATAATCTGGTATATGCAGCCAAAGAAAGCAAACTGATTCAGTGAGACAACGGGATTGCCTTCTGCAGCAATTTTGGGTATGTACCCTCAGCTATGATCACTCTTACTCAGCCAATTGTCCTCCTTCCGCGAGGATCAGTAGTAATAAGCCTCCAAGTGTAAGCTTTCAGAACTGCCTTTCATACTTGCTGTAGCTACAAATTAATGATCAGTGAAACTACCACAGTTACAGAAATGCTATCACGCATTACAACTCTGCTGTTCCTTGAGTTGGGGTATTTGTTTACAGGGCCTCTTAGTTTGGTGAAGACACTTAATAAGCTCCGCACACCAAAGGTCAGGATCTTTCCTCTAAGATCAGCTGCAGAACCTTAGTCAGCACAGCAAGAGACACAAACCCACAGCAGTTGCTAGAGTGACATTTTCACTTCATCAGGGAGCCAATAAAAAAAAAAAGCCAGTGAGCAATACAACTTCTATTATCTTAATTATACGTTAATTCTCAAAACTGTTCCCAAGGAAACCTTTTACAGGAGTGAACAGCAATTAAGTCTTCATTCATTTTTCTTTTCCTTGTGCTTGAGAAGTTTGTTTATCTCCCTTTTCGCCATTCCAACATACTTTGTAATGATCCCATGCTGGTTTAGTCCAGGAAACAGCAACAAGAAACTGACTAGAGATTAAAAAAAAAAAAAAAAAAGGGAAATTACTTAATACTCCTTTAACAAGCTTGTGTCACCTTGCAATTCCTTGCTTCCCTTAAACCCCATTAACTGCTTGAAAACTGAAAAATAAAACTCTGCAAACCCTCATATCATTTCAGGCAGCTAACAAAAAAATTAATTCTTTTTTGCAGGCTGCACACTTACCAATAAGATAGGTCAGAAAGAGATTGTGAACTTGCTGTCCAATCCAGGCAACCACCGCAAGAGAGAAAAGCATGGTCATGAAGTACTGAAAAATGAAAAGGGAGCAGTTATCTCAGATCTGTTGGGAATTCTCCTCCTTCTCTTCCATATCTGGCAACACGTCAACATTTAAAACTAACCTGAAGTTTGCTGGCTCTTCCACATGCGATATCTACGCGTAGGCTTATTAAAATTGAGATTACAGAGTCTACAATTGTACGTTCTCATTTATTTTCAGACCACCAGTTTTACAGGATGGCAGTTCTTTTCTGTCCACATATCCCTTCCAGTCAGACTACGCCACCCCCATTGGCACAACCTTCAGCCTCACACAGTACCTGAAGCTGTTTTCAGGACAGTAAACTCAGTAGTTTCTGTACCTGACACATTACTAAGATCTAGTTTTTCAGGCAGTTCACGGACACTGGAAACAAGCTGTGTTTCCAAAAATTGACCCATCCAAAGAAACCGAGTTTAGCTTTATCTTAGTATCAAGGGTATGCTCCTAACTGCACTGTATTGCAAGTTTTAAGTCATGTATCCTTGCCACTCCAGGTTTGAATAACATGTGTGACTGGCATTAAGTCACAGCCAGAACTGATGGTTCTTGGTTTGAAATACCAGTTTATTCAGACATGTGCCTTGCTAAAATACTTAAGACAAAACAAAACAAATAAAATATTAAGACAATTGAAGTGAATTTCTGGAACTCAGTACCATTTTAGGCTTCTCTTCCTTCAGTGTGAAGAGACGTTTCCACCAGCCAACAATTCGGCGACGAGATTTTACCAAGTTGCTGCAAATCTCATGAAATCTTTGCTGCTGTTCTGTAGTCCTTTTATTAAAGAAAAAAGACAGAAATAAGAATTCCAGTTTTCATCTAAAATTTAAAAAAATCTTCCATGGTATTTTTCCAGCAGTGAAAATTTATCCAGTACTTATCCTGGCAATTGCTTTGCGTAGTTTTAGACCTTATCTTTATTGAGCACTGTAATGCAATTGCCCATGTAATTTTTCTGTACACTGACTCTCTTAAATTGATTCCTAAAAAGCAACCACATCCAAACCAGAAGACCACTGATTTCAATCTGATACCAGTGTGATACACACAAGTCATACACACCCAATACCACTGTGTTTTACTTTAGCTTTTATGTTGGTTCATTATTAGACAAGAACATTTATCCACTAGTCGTCTTAAAGCAGCTACACTAAAATTTACTTTTAACTCAAAATTTAGTTTAAATAAGGTTCTTCTCCAGCTTACTGTTTTTCTATAAGCCTCACCCTTCTTCAAATGTTTCAGTCGCTTACAATCACATTCATATTCTCCATATTACTCTTCTCCTTCACTGTATTTACTACTGCCACTCTTTCCAAACATATCATCCAATACTCTTCTTCATAATGTTAGTTCTCAGTATCTATTACCCATTAATTACTAAAAACCAGTTTAGCAGAACTAACTAGCATCCTTAATGGAGAGTAAAGAATGTGCCTACTCCTTTGACAAAAATCTTATTTTTCTAGAAGAGAAGGAATAATAAAGATAGGTTGTAGTCGTAGTGTTTCAGAAAAGAAGAAAAATGCAGGACATCTTACTCTTGTCCTCAATTCACATATTTTAGATCGCTGATTTCTTACTACAGTGACTAGAAAGTAATCATTTTATATTTATAAGTCAGATATCCATTTTGATCAAGTTCATGATATATTTACACTCAAGTAACTGTTTTAGTTCAAGCTCTCCTCACCATTTATTAGAGCCAAAGATTCTAGGTGCAAGAGCAGGAACAAGATAATCAGCCAAACAGAGGAACATAACGAAACAGGAGACGCCTGAAAGAACTGATGGGTCCAAGTAGTAGATCATTCTGCAGAAAGAAGATAACAGAAATGATTTCTGGATGCTCAGACTCTGAAATAATAGACATATTTAGTCACCTCTTCAGACTGGCTCAGGACTTCAAAACAGTTGACCCACCCTCTTGCCCAACCTCAAGAAGATTTTCAAATTTGCTCCTATTACTAATAAAAAGAGGTTTCAGTACTTCAACAACTATTACAAAGAAATACAGATAAAAAAAAATACAATTTTCTTAACATACTAGATAAGAAAATGCTACAATACAGCAAGTATAGTATGAAGTTCGGTAGAAGTAAAAATTCATTATTGCTCTCTCAGAAGTTGACATCTAGCAAACTTAACACTGACCGCGAGATGAGGATGAGTGAACGTTTGAAATAACCAGGTAGGGTGAAAGCTCTAATCTTGTTGGTTCTTAAATAAGTCACAGCATTCAGATCCATATGGGTTGTCATTTGCTCTGCCTCACCTGTGACAGCTAACCAAACCTGTTCTGGACAAGGAGCCGTAAACCTCCAATAAGGACAGTGTTGTGTTTTTACGTGTGAAGTGTGCCATCACTCAAACGCAGCAGTATGGGTACTGGACAAGCACTAGCTCATCTCGTAAGTGTCTGTTAACGCTCAGCTGTGCCCCGTTCTACTTATTTGCACTTAACAGAACCTCCTGAATATTGAAATAATAAAAGTAAAGAAATTACAGTCCACTGCAGGGCCAGTCTTTCTATACATCTGGCACAGTGCTACTGCGCTGAATGTCCAAGTTCATTTTTGACGAAGTACCAATACAGAATCTGAAGTAGTTCTGTCTACTTCCTCAAAGTAGTATTCAACACAAGGCCTTTCCTGCTGTAATAACACAATTTATAACAGAATATGCTGAAGTTCATGCAATTACTTCTTTTAAAAGTTACTTTTCAGTTTCATTTGATTTCCATCCTCCTCACCTCCCTTGAAGACCATAACATTTATGTTATTCAGAAGACCAATCATCCCTACCTCACCTGGTTCAACGTTTATTTTGGTAACTCACCTCTTCTCCTTACTCCAAAAACACATGCAACTGCCAAACTCCACAGCTGCCATGGACACTTATCTGTACAAGGCAGGTTGTTGTCATCTTGACTACTACCATGTTAGGTAACAGCATGTACACGTGCCTCCAGCAAGCCAGTTCTCTATCTCCAATCCAGAGACAGGCAACATCCTCCCATCCTGTTGACTGAAAGTTACCTGCAGTCCTTCCTTCTCCTCCTTTCTCAAAGGATGGGACAGAGAATGTAAAAAACCAAGTTGTGCAAAACCCATTGAATTCATCCTAAACACCCCGCCAAAGATGCAGAATAGGAAAATTTGCCCTATGGAAACACGTTTTCCATAATGATATTATTGTTGGTTTGGGGAAAAAAGCCAAAGGAGATAACCAGATTTGACTAAGAGGCAGGATACAAAGGATGAGGGCAGAAAATGAACACACCAATGAAGAACATACAGCCAAGCACGGTAAAAAGTCACAACCACCATTGCTGGCAAACAGCTTTTGCAGAAAGCACTTCTTCCCCTCTGAGCAGGATGTGACTCGTGTTACTTCCTATACTTAAGGTTTTTCTTTTCAAGAAAGTTCACACACATTCAGAAACAGAACCTGGAGTAACAGCCTTCCTATTAGATTTTTAAAGATGTGTTGCTCATTTATTTAACAGCTTTGCTACCAGCCATGAAAGTGCAGTGGTGTCCTAGGCTCCCTCCACAAGCTACTTACAGAAAAGAAAAGGAAACAACACTCATCAGTGCCAGAGGAAACCAGGCTCTCTCCCAGCGAAGAACTTTATCGGTCATCAAAATCACTTCTCCCCATCCTTGCAACTGCTCTTCCAAGCTAGCAGTTTCTGATGCCTAGACAAAAAGAGAAGAAAACTCTTTAATTACTAACCAGAGTATCAAATCAATTCCCACACTCAAAGTAGCTAAAAAAAAAAAAGTGTCATAATTAAAGACCCCAGTCACAAACCTTTCTGACTAATTATATTACTAATAATGTTGAAAATTTTGTACTAAGTTATAAAATTGTAGCAGTGATACTTTATAATAGTCAAGATCCTAACAAAGTAGCAGTATGTCTTATCAGACCAAATGATACCCTGTCCCAGATTTTGCCAAGGTGTTTTCCCCTAATCTTGCATTTATGATATTTCCTTCCCCCAGATTAGTAGAAAGTCAAGTTTTAAAGTCTAGCTAAAGCCTCTCAAGTTTTCAGTGTCAACATTTGGAAAATTGCAACATGAGAACTATTTAAAATATGTGTATTTTCAAAAACAACTCTACCATCTTAAACTGAAGATTTCTAGTTGCTGTCCAACATCAGTTTATTATGCGGAAGATAGTAAGAACTCAGAATCCACAGTAGAGGAAAGTTACCCAACTGATCACATTTGGACAGCAAAGAAAGTTTTTCCACAGATTGCCCAAGACAGTGATCAGGCAGCCTTTAAACTCCTCTTCCTATATTATTCCTACATTCCTCCCTACCCATCTTCTGCAAGGTGGCCCTATCTGCTCTGGCATCAGCTCGCTAAGCAGTTCACCTGAGGTGTTCCACATTTAACATGGCTTAATAGTTTCCCCTCAGTGGAACAAGGGATCTCAGAGATCTCAGAACTCAGGTAACCATGGTCAGAACCGAATGCTACTCAAGCAGCAAGAGGTGAAAAGTCATCAAGACCTGCATATGTGCTGTGCAGAGACAGCAGAGCAGGTTTCACTCTCAACTGTGTACTACACTTACCTCAAATGAACGCTAGAATAACAAGGGCAGCTGAGTGAAGCTACCATGCTAAAGACAATTTTCTCACGCAATACCATTGGAAACTATTTGAAAACTACAGGTCAGGACAGAAGAAGGAAAAAAAAAAGAGTATAAAACTATCTGACATGCTGCTGAACACCTTCCAGTTATCATAACTATTTCATGTTATAAACACAAACTGACACATGGAGAAAAAATAAACAGTGTTTCTCCAGAATACATTTTATGGCAAACTGTTCTGCTTTATTACCTCTGGCTGTCTGCATCTAAGATCACAACCAAGAGAAAATTTACTGGGAAAGAGACTGGAATACACCTGTGTTATTAATAGCAGCCTGTCTCTGGCAGCCTAGAAGACAACTACTGTAAGTTGTTTTCCCACTGGGCCAGGTAGAGAAAGCTTGAGTCAGCTTTTGTCAACACCACTGAGTTCCAGAGCCCATCCATCAAAAGTGCTTTTGCATTAATCAAACAACATAAACTTCCATAAGCATGAACTTCTGCTCTGAAAGGAGCATCCCTCCGGAGCGCTGAACTTATTTTTGGCAATACAGTTCCGTGCGCTTTTCTGCAGAAATTCGCGCCTCCCCGCACCTCCGCGCTATGGAGAGTTTGTGTCTCGCAGGCTGTTCAGCCTCCTGCTGCAAGAAACGGCACCGATCAATAACGCACCCAAAAGCTTCCCTTCTTCAACCCCTTCACGTGCTTTTACACTGGTTTTCCCATTTCTCATAGCAGCCGTTTACCATTACGGAGATAAACATATGTAACCTTGCGTTTAAGTTTCTAAGCATTCAAGCCCACCCTTGACATATCTGTTCGGCTAATCGCCCGGCTCTTGCCATTCTCTTGCGTCGTTAAACCATTCGATAACACAGCCAAAGGCTGCTGAAACACAAAGACATGAATATTAAACGCGAGCCCTGCACATCAGGTAAAGCCAGATACTGTTCCGAGCTCCGGCCTGCCAGCAGCAGCCGTGCCCGCTGCCAGGACGGCGCCTCCTCAGACCCAGCCCCCGCCGGGCCCTCAGGCATAAGCCGATCCCTACGCGGGAACCTTTCAGAAGCAAACGGGAGCGCAGGGAGGCCGTTCCCCCGCGTTTCACAAGCCCGGGGGGCCGAGGCGGCCCTGGCCAGCCGCCGCCGGCAGGCCCGGCTCCCCCACCTCCCCCAGCCGCCCGCAGGGCCGAGCGGCCGCCGGCCCTTCCCCATGCACCGGGAGGCAGAGCAACCCCCCGCCGCCAGCCCCAGGCGGGGAGCTCGCCCGGTGCCGTGCCGTGCCGTGGCCGCCCGCCCTCACC